>MU225084.1:4194129-4285724 GCA_018584345.1 Thuja plicata | reverse complement strand
AGTTGTCTTCAGGGTCTCCATCTGTCGAGCAACACTGTAATTATGTTCGTTGGATTACACTGTGCTTTTCTAGTCAGGCAGCACTGTGACTTTGCTCATCGGTAATGTTGTGCATTTGCTTGTCGGGTAACATTATAACTTTTCTCTTGTTGGTTTACTCAGACCGTCGGTGTATATAGTCACTTTGTGAATACTTGACTCTTATGCATTACTGATAGCATATCCTTTGATTCATTGGTTCTTTGAAGTATTTTAGCAATAGGTACATGACCATATAGATTATATCAAGTTGACATCAATGACAATACAATACATTAACTGATTTAATGTCTTGCATTAACTTTCTATGTCTCTATGATCATCAACTTAACATCTTCAAACATTCAATCAGTTATAGTTCATCAGTACATACTGCTATGTATACTCTAAAAAAAAATTTGTACCGAAATAAATATGGAAAGATATGATATGAGTTATTAATGTAGAAGCATCCTTGGGTCTTTGGAAATATTGCATCATCCAAATAGATTTCATTTTAGTTTGTTCATGTTCATTGGTTTCAGTGTTTTTGGTTGTGTTGCGTGGATTTGGATCATTTATTGTCACAAATATCACGGTATGTTTTGGACATCATGTTTTACTTATGTCTGGGTTCGCACCTCAATCTGATACTTCATAGTGGAGTTATCTTGGATTTATGCTTGGGCCTGTGTGTTCTCCATGTTCTAATGGTCAGTTGGAGTTTTCTGATCTTGCGAAGCAATTTCCCGATTGGTGAAGCTTTTTGGCACATATCATGATGATCTTTGGTATCTAGAAAACATTTCTCTTGGGTCACGCATCATTTTAACATCTTGGCATTAAGATCCTTATGATTTGGGTCTTGACCTATATTTTTGTATTGCATTTTCCTATTCTTGGGAAATGTGATAGATCTTGGCCAACATATGTGTTGTGAAGGCTCTATATATTGAGGTATTTGATCTTAGTTAGGTATCTCTCAATAGGATAACCTTTGGAAGGTTAATTCTAGGGTTTAGATATGGAATTCTGTAGTAATCATGCATGTAATCTGAAAGTATCTAAATTGCATATTGTAGGCCAATTTGATGTAAATTCTTGAATTGGTGATAATGAGAATGTGGGATTTGGCAAGTTTCCAATTCGTTGTTAAGTTCTTATGATCTTGAGTTGTTGATTTCCATTGTGTTGACTCGAGATGCATGGTTTGGACCATATCCATTAGGAAAACTCTTACCATGACTGTGTCAAGTGGTATTAGACTATGGTTGTTGTTTCTATGATGGTAGATTATTGTTCCTAAAATTGTGAAATCCTGGATGGTTTGTTGTGGGGTGGCATAATGTGGATCTAACCTGCAATTGCTAAGGATTTGTGCAAGTATTGATTGAAGAGGAACTATTTCTGGTTGTGAAGCTTAGAATGGGTTGAGGTCCTTGAGGCATCTCATTGGTGAACAAATTGTTGAATCGAGGAAAGTTGTGAGCATGTTTAATAGATCTTCAAATGAGAAGCAATTAATATTTTGTAGTCATATCGTCAAGCTGAGGTAGTTTCACCATGATAAGGGAGAGATGTCACTAAGTAGGATGAACCCTAGAAATTTGGAGCAAATTTTTCTTAGTAGGATACCACTGAGTAGGATGAACCCTAGTAAGTACATTGGTGGGTTTGTGGAGGAATCCTAAAGTGAAGAATGAGTATGGGAAATCTACTCAAGAGATGAAGATGATGAGTTGGCACTTACCAATCAAGAGGTGGATTGTTTAGCATATTATAAGGATTGTTCAAAGGAGGAAAAGGAAATTTAGGGTTATTATAGTAAAGGAGGTAAATCTTGATGAGGTAAGCACGCTTGTGAATGTTTTGACATCGGGTATGAAAGAAATTTTTGAGGACAAAGTAGATGAGGTGGATGTGGTTGTGAGTAAGTTTCATAAGCATTCAGTTGAATCTGATGGACAAGTTAAGGAGTGTCTTGTTGTTGAGGTTGATAATGAGATTGTTGATGTTGAGGATGTTGACATAGTTGATGTTGGGAATTAATTTCCTTTGGTTGAATATGTTTACCTAGTTGGGTTAGTTGAAGAGTCTATTGCATATGAGGTTAGTGAGGGTATTGATGCTAATGAGATTGGTGTTGATCGGTGTAAGAAGGTTTGGAATAAGGTTTTCATTTGTGATGATGAAAAAGTTACTGATGGAAAGTTGCAAACTGAGATATTTTAGTTTGACCTTGACTTGTTACAAATATCACCTAGAGGGTGTGAGAGAGAAGATATGTGTTTCTTGGTTGATGTTTTTACTAATAAAATTGATTGTGTGAAAGAGGGTGTTATTGAATGTGTTGAAGTGCAGGTACGGAAAGAGGATCACTATTTCCTTGGAAAAGACAAGTATTTGGGAAAGAGGATGGATATAACGAAAGTAAAGATGAAGACAAAGTTGATGATTAGGAAGGAAGAAATATGGATGAAGGATAAAGGAGTTGTAGTAAGTAAGGTTCTTGAATTCATTGTTGCTGATTAACTAATAGTAGAGAGTTATTAGATGTATGATGAGGATGAGGATAAGTGGAAGAAGTTATCAAGAGGGTGTCTAAAGAAGAGTACATATTTTATGCATGGTTCTGATGTTGATTAATTTATCCTTTCCAGTGATTTTTTTATCTATTTTGTTTCAGTACAACAGTTGTGGAGATCAGATCAAAGAGGGCCAAAAAAAAAAATTGTGGGTTCATATTCTTAACCATGAGGGTTGGGAAACCAAATGTCAAAATAAAGTTTAGTGATAAGTTGTGGATTTCTTCTTGCAGCATCAAAGTGAGAGCCTCACTTTTTAATAACCTTGGATGTCTGAGGCAGGAGCATCCTTGGGTCAGGGTATGTTTTGGGCATCATGTTTTACTTATGTATAGGTTTACACCTCAATCTGATACTTTGTAGTCGATTTATCTTGGATTTATGCTCAGGCCTATGTGTTCTCCATATTCTAATGGTCTGTTGGAGTTTTTCAATCTTGCGAAGCAATTTCCTGATCGATGAATCTTTTTGGCACATATCATGATGATCTTTGGTCTTTGGAAGATATTTCTCTTGGATCATGCATCATTTCAACATCTTGGGATTAAGATCCTTATGATTTAGGTCCTAGCCTATATTTATGTATTAATTTTTCTTGTTCTTGGGAAATGTGATACATCTTGGTCGACATATGTGTTGTGAAGAATATATATATTGAGGGATTTTATCTTAGTTAGGTAACTCTCATTAGGATAACCTTTCAAAGGTTAATTATAGGGTTTAGATCTATAATTTTATGGTAAGTAGGCATGTATATCAAAAGTATGTAAATTGCATGTTGCAGGCCAATTTGATGTAAATTCTTGAATTTTTGATAATGTGAATGTGGGGTTTGGCATGTTTCTATTTTGTTGTTAAGTTCTTATTTATCTTGAGCATTTTATTTATGTTGTGTTGACTTGGGATGCATGGTTTGTACCATCTCCATTTGGGAAACTCCAACCATGAATACATCAATTATGGAATGGAAGAGCACCTACAGTTAAGTACTTAAAAATCTTTGGAAGCAAATGTTACATTTGGAAAGATGAAGATAATCTTGGCAAGTTTGATAGAAAAGTAGATGAAGTTATTGTTAACACAAAATTTTACACCCTTGCCTAGATGGTGGTTAGCGACCTAGGAAACCTTGTCAAAAATGGAACCAATCTCTCAATGTGGGACTTGATCAATGAGATTGAATCTCTAGAGAAGGTCGGCTTCGTTTACATCCTGGTTGCACCTAAAACAACTACTTTTGAGGAAAAGGGAGAAGGAGATGTTGAAAGATAAATACATAAAGGGAAAAGAGGTGATACACCAAATTGAAATATGATCTACTATTTCTAATGATTTCACTTAAATTCAATAAAACTCAGAAAAAAACACCACTATTTGTATTTATCAACCTCAGAACATTAGGAAAGTTACTTGAATCAATACAACTAGGAAAGAAATACAGGTATTCAGTAAACAAGATTGATAGACTTATATTAACACACTCATATAGTTCCACAGATGATGAAATACGTCCAAATAATAAGACATAAAGACTACACAAGCTTGTTTGGGTCAAGAGTACGTAAATAAAAGAAATTTATATTGAATAAGGAAAATATATAATTATAGAAGAGAATTCTGTAAAAGAACTAGAAAAGGATCTATCTTGGAAAATGTACAAAATTGTCTTTATAGGATACATGCATAACCCAGACTATGGGTGGAGTTCACACCCCTACTTGGTTTGAGTTATAGAAGAAGAAAAAACCAAAAGATATATGATCTCAGAAACAAAACGAACCCTCAAGAAGTGACAGAAAGAGGGAACAATTAATACCCAACAACAAAGAGTGACCATCCCTCTATTATAAAAAAATAGAATAAATCCATTGATGGCATGTAGAAGTGAATTTTGGCCAATCCATAATGGTCATGAGGCAATGGATGAATCCATTGGAAATCATACTATAATAATGGCATCATTTGAATCTATTGAACGAGAGTAGACAAGTCATTGAAAGTAGTTGAAAGAGTAATTGTGGCCGACCTCTATCTGTTCTTCATCAACACAAGCTCCTCTGACAATTACCTATGTCTTTTGGTGCCCAAAATAATCATTTTAATTATCGAGAAGAGAAACATCGATGACCAAACCCCTTTACTAAGTAAATTGATCTAATGCCAAAAACTATCGAATATCATAGAAGCCCTAAGAAACTCCATCGATGAAGGCCCTATATAGGATTGGCATATACTGATTTTAGCAAGACCATAGATGAGCTCTTCAAATGAAGATATCGGTGTAACATGACCCATCAGAATGCACAAAATAGTTACCTATGAGATGTCAATGAACTTTGACATCAGCAAGATTTCTATCGATGTCCATTTGGATGATCATTTTGTAAGACCTGGTCAAAAAGACTTACCCTAATGACATTCATTGGGATAACATACGTTATCGGGTCATAGTAATTTATCACTTCTGATGTCCTAATGAAGAAACTCATCAGGGTGACTTACCCCAATGACATTCATTGGGGAGTTGGACCGCAGGAATTTGTCACTTATGATCATCGATGACCTCAAGATCGGAAAGACTTACTTTGATAAACTTCATCGACAAAACACTAGACCAACTACCCTAAAATCCACTTCCTTATCCTATTGGACAATATGTTGGAATTTTGGATAGACTCCAAATAGGTCACACTGAAATATAGCCTTAGATCCATGTTGAAGCACTGCATGTATATTTTGGCATAACATGAGGGATGCTACACCAAAATTATTGATCTAAAGCATCTACATCGATTTATCCTTCCAATCTATATGTTAAACTGGAACCCTATTGATGGAAATATGATCTCAGGATCTGATGGTGAGCTAAAAAGGTCAACATTTTGGTGACTTTCATAGGAACATATCTTCTATGTGTTCAAGATTAGTAGCCTAGCAATCCATAGGGTATGGAGTCACTTGTGAAAATAAAGAACTAAACACTTCTCTAATTTGACAAAAAAAAATTGTATTATCTCTAGAAGAAAACAGTTGTGCTTGTGCACTTCATAGAAAGCATAAAAAATCTACTCTACTATGTATAAGAATTTACAAACAAAAGAAATTAAACAAATCCATTAACTAGATTGTTGAAATAGTTTCCCTTCCTTACAAGTTGATTGTTCCTTTTATGCATCTGGGTAACTAAATACATTTCCGCTTGTTGGAATGTCTTCCCGATATTGAGAACAAAGAATCTCTCTAGCACTAGAATATTGTCATTTTGAGAAAGAAAGAATTTCTCTTTCATATGATCTTCACCCTCATGCTCTGAAGAAAGCATGATTGGGAGAAAACTGCAAATTTTTGCATATCTAGATGCCTTATGGAGCATCCTCTTGATGTAATTGGGTCTAAGAAATCAGCCTTGACCTCATTGTTGTAGTACTCTACAACTTTCCTATCCTGCTAGTTTGAATGTGGTTCTGATGGTATGGATGGTGGTGTGTATTCTTCCTCTTATTATTTTTGTAACACATGTTCTTACAATGTAGGAGATGATGGCTTGTTAGATAAACATGAGGCTTCAAGCTCATACAAATCAATCTACCACATACTCTGCAATATCCTCATATCACAAAATTCCCTATGATGGCTTAAAGTAGCAACAAATTCCTCTTCTTGGACTATTTTCTCTATCATTTTACTATTGGTGTTGGGAAGGCTCTTGTAATGTGGAATAAAGAGATAGTTATATTTCTTTTAATGTTTCTATGGTAGCATACAACATCTTCATCATCTCTTTCTTTATCAACACTTTCTCCAAAATTTCTTCCTCATATTTTTTATTTTGTGCAACCAAATCACTTGAAATACTTTCTTCATTTTGTCTTTTTTGGGCCTCCAAAAACCTTTTAATCTCTACATTATGCTTCCTCTATTGGGTCTCTATTTTCTATAACAATGTTTCTCCTTCTAGATTATGTGATGGCTCATATGCAGTAGACTGTATTTTCTCTACATGGGGTAGTTGTGGCCTTTTTTTCTCCCTCACCGCTTGTTGTAGCACTAATTCCTCCTCCATTGGAAATCTCCCTTGTATTGTCTTTGATGTGAGAAATGATACCTCTGCCTCCTCAAGAATAATGAAGAAGGTATGATAATCAGATGAAGGCTCACAAACATCAACCTTAGGAGGTGTCTGAGGTGTAGGTTGAGGATCCTTGCAGCTTGAAATGGTAACATTTAGATGCTCACTCCTTCTGAAGCTAGCAAACTTACATTTGGGTGGCTCTTCTTCACATGGTGAATTTGAAAATGTGATAGGTGAGTAGGCCTCTAGCTCTTGTGAAAATTCTTATATTGGATGGGGAGTGCTCTATGTGAGGCTAGAAAACTTTCTTCTAGAAGCCTCTTGATCTTCAGATGCCTATATTTGAGAAATATTGAGCCTTGTCTCCTCCTCTTCTACTACGGTCCTTCTTGCAAGGTCCTCCTTAAACTTCTTTTTTTGTGCCTCCCACTCTAGAGAGTGAAAGAGGGTCTAATAATTTGGCTCTTATTGATGAGGAGAAGCTTGAAAAGCATATTCTTCCTCATATTTTCATTGTTCAACCTCTTTTTATTTCTCAATAAAATAGTCCTAGTAATCCATGTCCTCCTATTGTCTATCAAGCTCCTGGTGCCTATTTATTTAATCTATTTGCCTCTCAAAATCCATCATTATTTTCCTTGTACTACTAATTTCATTTATAAATAAGAAAGATGGAGCACGGGTGAGAGGGTGGCTATCATATTGAGTAGGTTGTTTGTTTGATGTTGTAGAGGAAATTGGGTGCAAAAATGGATTTTCATGCATTTATGATTTAATTTGTTTCCACATGTTTCATAAATCTTCAATTGATGGAACATGGGTAGGAGAGCAGTGAGTATGTTAGCCATTTGGAATAGTAGTTGGTCCATAACTAGGTTTTGGTTGAGGTTTATATTGATAGTAGGAGGCATGAGGGGAATTTTTTTTATGATATGGGGGAGAATAAAAAATGTCTCTATGAAATGGGACCATGGTTAGGCATTCAAATAAACAATTTCATAGAAAACCCGAAGAAACAGAAAAGACCAGAAGTGATTTTATTATATATCAACATTGGGTGATTCCACAAAGCTATGTCTCACTTTCAAGCACAAATAAAAATCATACGGATGAAATATTTTCATTTTTGGCCCCTTCAAGCGAATGGGAGTGTTCGAGCAGAGGGTAAAAACCCCTTCATGTGAACTAGATGAAATGGGGGGTTCATGCGAACTAGACCCATTTCGAGAGAACCTTGTGAATCAACAAAAAAAAAAGAAATTTACATAAATTTTCCATGGGGGGTTCGTGAGAAGAGGATTCGCTAGAAGGGGTGTTCTAGTGAGCCTCCTGAGGTTTGGCCTTCCTCTCCAAAGCCAAAATATTTCTGCAAATGTTTTCCCTTTGAAGGTCTCAATCAAGGACCAAATAAAATAATCTTATGAAACCCCAATGGAAGATGATGCTACTCAAAATAAGATTTATAATGACTATAATTTTAAAATATGTTGAGTTCATTGTGACTTTCTATTTTTAGTTTAATTAAACATAGGTTGTCTAGCCATTTAGCAACCTCTCTCTTTGATGCTTCGGAAAAAATTATAAATTAGGGGGAAAATTATGAAAAATATGGAGGAAATAGGTATATGTTACCTTTCTATCAAAAAAATAAAAAATGAATTTTGATATATACAGATCAAGTTAGAGCAATCCAAAGGAACCTAATTTTAAAATATAGTTAATGTCACTTCATAACTCAATAAACTATAATTGAACCAAATTCAATGAAACTAATTAGATCCTCTAGGTATTGGTGTTAAAAAACTAACCTTTAAATAATTATGTCATTATAATTTTTGAAAAAAAAAATTATGTTGCTCCAAGTGACCATCACTCTTTAAAAATCTTGATTTTTCATACAAACCACTTTTTGAAGGAGAAGGAAAAATAGATACAAATCATTTCCAAATTTTTTTAAAATATATATTTAGAAACTAGAAACAAAATGCTAAAATTAACTAGTTTACATCATCTTCAAATACTTATGGTTTTCCATAAATATGTGTCTGAAAGTGAAGTTGTTTTCCAAAATGTTAGTCTCAGTGTCAAAGTTTGCCAAAAATTGGGACACAGTATTGTGGGAACACCCCACCGTTACTGCTTGAAACCAGTAGATTTTGCACTTAGAGTTGCCATGGTTTTTGATGGAATACCTCAAAAGGTTTATGCTACTAAGAATATCACCCTAATTCTTAGTGAATGAAACTTGTGTTGGTCTACCTGGGGATATCTTGAACTAGTTTGAATCTATGTCCCACCAGGTGTGCCAAAGATTATTAACACAAAAGTTTGCACCCTTCCCTAGATGGTGGTTAGTGACCTAGGAAACCTTTTGAAACATGTAAAAATCTCTCAATATGGTACTTGATCAATGAGATTGAATCTTCAGAGAAGGTTGACTTCCTTTACAATCAGGGTGCACCTAAAACTACTACTTTTGAGGAAAAGGGAGAAGGAGATGCAGAAAGGGAAAAGGGGTGATACACCAAATTGAAATATGATCTACTATTTCTAATGACTATACTTAACTTCAATAGAAATCATAAAACAACATGATTCTCTATATTAATCAACCTCAAAACAATAGTAATTTTAACAATCAATAAAACCAGGCAAGGAATACAAGTATTCATTGAACAAGATTAATTGACTTGGATTAACATGCTCATATAGTGATAGAGATGATGAAATACATCTAAATAATAAGGTATAAAGGCTACACAATCTTTTTAGGTCAAGAGTAGATAAATAAAAGTAACTTCTATTCAAAAAGGAAAATATATAATTACAAAAGAGAATTTTGTAAAAGAACCAGAAAAAGAGATATCTGGGAAAATGTACAAACTTATATTTATAGGGGTCAGGCATAACCTAGACTGCAACTAGATTTCAAACCCCTACTTGGGTCAAGTTAAAGAAGAAGAAGAAACAAGAAGAAATCTGATCTCAAAAGAAAAATGAACCCTTGAGAAGTGACATAAAGAAGCAGTAATGAATGCCCAATAGTAAAGAGTGACACATCCCTCTATTAGAAACGAACCAAAATAAATCCTCTAATGGTGTGTAGAAGAAATTTTTTGCCAATCCATAATGGTCATGGGTCGATGGATGAATCTGTTGGAGATCATACAGCAATAATGGTGTCATTTGTATCTATTGAACGAGAGAAGACAAGTTGCTAAAAGTAGTTGAAAGAGTAATTGTGGCTAACCTCTATCTATTCCTCATCGACGCAAGCTCTTCTGATGAGTCCCTATGTTGTTTGGCACCCAAAATAATCTTGTTGATTTTTAGGAAGAGATACACCAATGACCAGACCGCTTTGCTAATTAAAATGAGCTGATGTCAAAAACCATCGAATATCATAGAATCCTTGAGAATATCCATTGATGAAGACCCTGCACAGGATTGGAAATTAATGATTTTGGAAAGACCACATATGAGATCCTTTGACAAAGCTTTTAGTGTAACATGGCCCATTGAAATGCAAGAATAGTCATCTTTGATATGTCAATGAACTTTGACATCGGCAAGACTTCTTTCGATGTCCCTTTGTATGATCATTTTGCAAGGCCTGTCAAAAAGACTTACCCCGATGATATTCATTGGGGGTAACATACATTATCAGTTGCATGAATTTTTTACTTTGATGTTCCAATGAAAAAACTCGTTAGGGTGACTTACCCCAATGAAATTTATTAGGGAGTCAAACCACAACAATTTATCACTTATGATTTCCAATGACCTCAAGATCGACAAGACTTACACCGATAAACTTCATCGGAAAAACACTAGACCAAATACCAAGAAATCCACTTCCTTAGCCCGTTGAACAATCTATTGAAATTTTAGAGAGACTCCATATAAGTCATGTCAAAATATAGCCTTAGATCCCTATGAAGCACTGCATTTCTATTTTGGCATAACATGAGGGATGATATACCAAAATGCCTGATTTGAAGCATCTACATTGATTTATCCTTTCAGTCTATTCAACTATAAGCTTTTGATGGAAATATGATCTAAGGATCTGATGATGATTTGAAAAGGTCAATAGGTATATTTTTTGGGTACTCTACAAGAAGAAAGACTTACTAATGTTACAAAGAAAGACTGAAAAAAATTGTGGAAAGTGTGAATGTGAAGGTTGATGAGGATTTTTAGAGACACCTGAGAGACATATTGATTATGAATCTGATACACCGGACAAAGGAAAAGACAACAAGAAAAATGAGGAGAATCAACTAACACCAGAATCTACAGCTAAGAAAATAGGGTATGTACAGATAAATCATTATGAGAATTAGATTATTGGTAATAAGAATAGAGGAGTTGTTACCAAAAGTAGAAAAACACAAGACCATGTTTTTTGTGTCTACTTTCAGAACTTCAACCTGAATATTTAGAAGAACCATGTAATGATCTGAATTAGATAAATGTAATGAAGGAAGAACTTCGTCAGATTGAGAAGAATCAGACCTAGGAATTTGTTCCCAGACCAATAGATAATAATGTGATTAGAACTAAGTGGGTGTACCAAAACAAATTGGATGGGAATGGTAAAGTGATTAGAAACAAGGCAAGACTAGTTTGCAAATGATATACTCATATTGAAGAAATTACTTTGGGGAAACTTATGCTCCAGTTTCTCATATGGAGGTGATTAGAATATTTCTAGAATTTGTTGCACATAAGGATTTCAAGGTTTATCAAATGTATGTGAAGTCAACATTTTTTAATATGGAGAGCTAAAGGAAGAATTTTACATTGAGAAATCGGGAGATTTTAGATCAAAAGAAGAACTAGAAGTAGTATGTAGACTAAAGAATGAATTATATGGTTTGAATCAAGCACCAAGAGCCTGGTATAGTAGATTGGACAAATATTTGATTGGACAGAAGTTTTAGAAACACTCTGTCAACAACAATCTATATTACAAGAAAGATTAAAATCATATTTTGATTTTTTTTTATCGATAAAAGATTATTTTATCATGATTTATAGATTAGCATTACAATATTGAGATATTTCATTTGATAGCACCACCATGAAATCTACACTCACTACCTAATAGCACCAAAAATTTGACCACCCGATCTCAACACAATGACCTGTATACATTTATCTAGGAGACATTACAGGAAGAAAAAAACTCCCATATCAGACATTCAACACTATACTATGCAATACAAAATTTATATTTTCTTGATCAGACTATACTTATCTACATGTACCCGACCAGACATGATTTTTTCAAGAAAAAAGGGTGGATGGAAGAAAGAGGAGCAATGAACTTCCTATCTCACCCGCTTCACCACCACCCAACATTTCACCACTGACGCACACACCATCTCTAAACCTTGTATGAATAGAAGAAACTCCACTACCACTAGCTATCTCAAGAAGAACACCACCACCACCAACCAAAGTGTCACATCCTTGAGCGTGACCTCTATAGGGTGCATGACCCCTACTCTGAATTCTTCCTTTCCCACCTCTTCCTAGATTCCATCTTTGAGAATCAGTTTCCCCACCATGTCCATGACCTCATGTAACTCTTTTCCTCTCCCTCCTTTGAAGCTCAATTTCCTCCCATGCCCCTGTGAATTTTAGTCAAAACAAGTCAGGGTCCATCTACCTCCTAGGTAGACCTATCACCAATTCAAGCTATCATTCATATACAAATTCCACCAATAGAACCCATGCCTTCCTCACTTTAGTTCTCCTAGAAAAAAATTCCCCCACCCCTATGAAAGATAAATGGGTACACTAATATTTGAAACCTAGGAACACCTAGCTAATCTCCATGTGTTGCAAAAAACCCTCTGCCAAGTATGACATAATTCAAAATTTAATCAATCGCTACCCTCCATTATAGAAGCATGCAACTCTCCACAATGTGTTTCACTTCTTCCTTCATCCCAAAGTGTAAACCCCAGGCACAAAATAGCACAGCGATATATGTGTTTCTCCTCCATCAAAATTGTGAAATTGCATACTCCACCCCCAACAGGGTCCAAATAATGTTGATGAAGAGAGAGTAGGGATAATGAGAAGGAATTCTTTAGCCACTCCTCTATAACCAACCCCTTGAAGGTTATTTTTTGTTTCAAGGCATCAAAATCAAAATTTTATTCCATCTAACTTCTCTTCATTTTCTCTTCTCTACCACTTACTTTTCCCACTTCCAAAGCTCAAAATGTCAATGGAAGCAAAGGGAATGAAATGTATATAATTCACTGTATTGAATGCTAACCTAGGAGAATGTGTGAAATCAATGTGAATAAATTTTATTGCGCCACCTTCCTTCTCATTCAATACACTTATTGTCCATCATTTCCCTTCGACGCCTCCACCAGCCCAAAATGTCACCTCAAATCCATTCAATTTGATTGCCCTGATGTCACTAAATTATGCCCATTGTTTCATCACCACATCAATTGCCAATTTGGATAGGGAGTCTACCAAGTAATTCCCTTCCTTTTATAAATGAGAAACTTTGAAATTTTGAAAAAAAAAGATAGTTTTTACCTTATTACTTCAACCACCTTTTGAATCTTTCATGCATGTGTATTTATTGTCTCAATGTCATTTACAATTATTTGAGAATCACCTTCCAAATATAGATTATTGAATTTTAGTCTTTGTGCCAATTCTACCCCTAGCAATACCACTTAAATTTAAGCTTCATTATCTATGCATACTCCTAGCATCTTCCTTCCAGTGGCTATGATATTACCATAAGAATCTCTAGCCACACACCCTGCACCCAATCCCTAGATTACCCCGAGAAACTCCATCAAAATTAACTTTGGTCCCTATCACCTCTAGAGCTTCCCATCTCACCTCATCTCTACATATCTTTTGAAAATCAACCTTCTTAAACACTTTAACAAGTATCAAATTTTGATTGTTGTTGTGTATGTTGATGATATCATTTTCAGAGGAAAGAATGATTTGTGCAAAAGATTTGCAGAATAGATGCAAAAAGATTTTGAGATGTCTATGAAATGAGAGTTAAATTTCTTTCTTGGATTGTAGGTAAATCAAAGAAGCAAATGCATTTTCATTTCTCAGTCCAAGTATGTCAAGGAATTGTTAAAGAAGTTTGGGTTGGAGAATTCCAAAATAGTATGTACTCCAATTGTTACCAGTTGTAAGCTAGCTAAGGAAGATGAATCGCCAAAAGTAGATGCAAGTAAATATAGATAAATAATTGGTGGATTGTTGTACCTGACTACTACTAGACTAGATATTATGTATACAGTATGTCTGGCAGCCAGATTTCAGAAAGAACCAAAATAATCACATGTTATGGCAATGAAAAGGATATTAAGATATTTGAAAGGAACAAAAGAGTTTGGTTTGTGGTATCCAAAAGGTCAAGATTTCACACTAATAGCTTATACCAATACATATTGGGTATAATTTTTTGATAAATAAAGAATTACCAGTGGTGGAGCTTACTTTCTTTGCTCCCGATTAGTTGCTTGGTCAAGAAAGAAGAAGGATTTCGTAACTTTTGTAACTTTATCAACTGTTGAATCAGAATACATTCCAGCATCCTTGTGGTGTACTCGGGTATTATGGATGAAACAAATTTTGAAGGATATAGGAGTTTCATTAGAAGAACCAATTTAGATCATGTGTGATAATACCACTGCAATAAGCATGTCAAAGAATCTAGTACAACATTTCAGAACAAAGCATGTATCTATCAGGTATCATTTTATCATAGAGAAGGTGTTGGATGGTGAAGTAAAGCTTGAGTATGTGCCTAGAAAGGAGCATATAGCATACATATTCACAAAATCTTTGTGCAAGGTACTTTTGAGTATCTAAGGAGGTAGTTGCCCCTTCCTAGCATTCACTAGAATACACCAGTGTGTGCATTGGTCCAACATGTTGCATGACTATTCCTTTATGGATAATTTCCTAGTGGCTTCCTCTCAGGGGGACCAGAGGAATTTTTTTCAGGGGGATTTTGTTCTTCGTCATTTTTGTCAAAGGGAGAGAAAATCAGGAAGCTAAGAACCTTTTTCTGATATTATTTGGATTGTTTTCTTTATTTTTGATGATTTTTCCATCAATGACAAAGGGGAAGATTGTTAGAATGTGAATTTGATGCTATTCATATTGTTGTCATTAATGGTTGTCATTGATGTCAACATATCCTATGAATTTTATTGTTTTGGGTTTATGGGTTATTGTGTACCAATTGGCTTGGCGATATCAATTGTTGTACCAATAGGATGTGTGTCTTGGTAGAAGCATTCTCTGATAGTTTCCTCTTTCAGTAGTAGTTCTACATTGTGTGCAACATTTGGTGGATCGGTTGTTTGGTTTGATCTTATCTGGATCATGTTTGTTTGTGTTTTTTCCTAGCCATTGTTATGTAATGTGTTCATCATGGCTGGTGGAACCAATGGCTTTGGAGATGGTGTTATATTTTGGCATTGCTTTAGGTGGTCCACATTTCATTCCTTACCATTGTAGGAATATCTTGGTGTGACCTATTTCAAATTATGTTACCGACATGGTTGATGGCATAAAGAAGTATAAGAAGGGTGATGACTCTTGTTGCTTGTGGGGCTTATGTTTTGCTTGTATGTGAAATAATTGAAAATACATTATGGATATCTATGTCTTTTTGATCATGCATGTGGCAGAATGTTGGTGATAGTGATCTCAGTGGTGGATTCAATTTTGTTTAAAATACTTTGGTAGTGAGCCTCTTTGTATAGGAAGTGAACCTCTTTATATTGGTAGTGAGGCTCTTTGTATTAGCAGTGAGATTTTTCATATTTAAGGGTAGTTAGCTCGGCTGGCAGTGAGCCTTACCTATAGTGATCACAACCAGAAATGAGCCTTTGCAAAAATTACCTCAATCAGTGTTTATATTTTATGTCAATTAGCTTCTCCATGGGATTTCCCAGTTTGGGTTTTCCACATAAATCTTCATGTTCTCTTTTCAGTGCTCTTGTGTTTACATGTTTACATTTTCTATGGATTTTTATGTGCTTAATCAATAAATCATAAGTTGTTACTGTTGATGTTTGATTGTTTATCAACAAAGTAAAAGTTTTGTAAAGTGTGTGGGAATAACTAGTTTACTCCCCCTCTTAGCTATTCGGAATATTCAATATCATCACTTTCCATACCATAGGAACATCCTTTATCACTTAAAAGAGTGCCTCTAAAGATATGTGGTCACTACACTCATGAGGATGGGCATGGACAAGGAAATATAGTTGATCTCTGGCTACCTTGACATCTGATCATGAATTAGCACATCTCAATGTCCTCCATTGAATAGGTAATTGCATGATACGATAAAAAACCTCTAAGTTGATGGTCATCTCTCTGATAGGTAGATGGAATGTTGTATTATCCTCATCCCATCTCTCTATGAGGGCCATCAACATGGCACTATGATATCTCATGCATGGTAACCTGTATTCTCAGTAGAGGCCCACATCTCTAAGTAGAGCCAAATGTGTAGAACTCAACTCCCTAATATTTCCTCTCAAGTACAACATCATCTTCACACTTGTGTTCTCTCAAAGGACATGACACTCTTGCAATCATAAACCATCAAAATCATATTAGAATACAAAGCATATATAACGATATAAATGCATCAAAAAAAATTACAAAATTTGGATTTTGGGTACATGTCGACTTTCCAGGGATAGATCAAATTTTCAAGCAAAGGTCAAATTGTTTGGGAAAGGTTGAGTTTTCAAGGACATGTTGACTTTCTAGGGACATATTGACTTTATGGGTACATGTCAACTTTTCCAGGACAGGTTGAGTTTATGGGAATATGGTTTCCTATAAGGGTTAGGTTGACTTGACCAGTCTACAATGCATACTAACCTACTATCATGTAACATACAAAAATTCAAAATATGATGCATAAAATTCAAACATGTTGTTGGTTTTTTTTTATGCTAAAGTGACTTAATAGCAACCTTTTCAGTTTGTAATAGATATTCAAGAGAAGCCAACTCCAACTATTTCACAATAGAATGAAAAGGACCAACTAACAAGGATTTAGATCCATCCTTCTACACTTTAGGATCTCCAAAACCAAGGGGGGACACCCTTTAACACCTTCAATATTATGTTTGGCATTAATCAAGCAGCGATCTCACATAGGCTCAACACAACTGGGAGATACTAGGTAACTGGCTAATCACACATTGAACGTCGACCACGAAGTGGAGCATGAGATTAGTACAACACCAAAAACACAAAATCTAAGATATATCAGAGTTTGTATTTAATTTGGATTGTAGCCAAAAACCCACTAGGTATGCATTATTATGAAAATACTAATCCCTGATCAGTGCCTTGTCCATAGGGCAATACCTCAAAGAAAACAAAATATACATGAATTAACTTCTGTCAAAGATTCCAAGCCATAAACATAATCACTCCAGACCAATACTACTTATAAGATCCTCCTGTAGACAACCAAATGAACTTATGTCACATCCACAACATCATTTAATCTTATCCTAGATCAGAACTGAAGAATAATAACATATACATAGATAAAATCTATGTAGAGAATTAGAAAATTCAGACTTCACAAGACTGACACCAAGGAGAGATTTGAATCTGGAACTCTCATATTAAGAGTGAAGAATCACATTCGTGTATACAATTTATTTCAAAATACACCTGTTCAAAAATATGAAAAATAATTGAGATCTTCTATTTCATATCAACACACCTCTTAAACAGTAAAAGACTACACCCTAATGGAACCAAGAAAAAACTAGAACCTCCTAGAGCAAGCAATCTAAAACTCTCTGTGGATATCGAGAAATTGGAACCCTACCCTCATGAAAAAAATAGAATATATAGATCAGAAGAAACTCCTAATTCTTTCTTCCATAGGAAACTGTCATTTCCCCCAAAAATATCTAAAAAATTGATCCCCTCTTCAACTGCCAGAATCTAATTTTATCTACTCAAAATTTGAAAATCCTGGGAATGCCCCTTGCCTTTAAATCTTAAACTTCACCTTCCTATGAATATTCTTTTATTTGTAGGTGAAAATAACAATACTTTCAAAATAATTGTGCAAATTTAATACCTTATGTGCTTTGAAAATGTAGATAATTGCCTTTATTTCTTTAGTACTCCTCTGCAGAAGTAATAATATTTCTTGTATGTTTGTAATTTTGCATTTGCATTTTTAATAGTCTGTTTTAATCTTTAATTTTTTACACTCCATTTTCATCTCTTAATCTTAATCTCTACACTACACGTTACCTTATGTTTCTCCTATTCTTCCTAAACTACACCAGATCATGCCATGTGTCACCTTCTAACTAGTCTGCAAGTCCACCTGGGTGCCTACATAACCCTGCTCTTCCCGTACTGCCACCTGTTGCACTACCACATGTCATCCAAGCATGATCCCTTAATGAGATGATCTTACTTCCCTTCAAGGAATTGCGTCAGCTATCGATTCTTCTGCCTCAAGATTTGCACCTATCTCAAATTCCTGTGCTTCAAGCTTGCCACATCACCATCCACCTCAGTCTGCCCCATTGTTGACCTCGCCATGTGTCAAGAAGGCACAATGCCTCAATGGTAACCTCCTTGCATCTTTTGGATCCAAGCATCACGCTATCCATTGATCTTCCATGCCCCAAGATCCATGCATGTCCGATGGTCATCTACGCCACATCACATGTCATGTCATCTCTATGGGCCCCATCAAAACCTATTTGTCTTCCTCTGAGTTTGCAACCTGGCCAGCCATGGTCACCTAGGATCTCCATCAAGAACATCGCCAAGAGCCTCCTACTCTTCTCTTCATTTAACATTGTGAGCACTTTTTCTTATAAACATGTTGGATGTCCATTTTCCCATCAATGTGGGATATTATTTTACAAGGTTTTTAAAGCTTCTTCTGGCTGTGTGCCAAACTATTGTTTTCCTTAACCTCCGCCAACTAAGCATAGTATTCCACCAACTAAGCTGGCAGCCAAAGAGCCTCTTGGCTCTTACTTCATGTTAGATAATATATTTTTTTGTATTTAAACACCTTGGAACACATCTCCCCCATGCATGTGGGATAATTCCGCAATATATTTTTTAAACTTTCCTCAGTTCACATGCCAAAAAATTGTTATCTTTGACCAAGCCCACACCATTCACTATCTCCACAATTCCAAAGGCTCTATTTCCTTTTCTTCATGTTACCTTATGAGAATTTTACTATATAATCAATAAAATACTTCAATTACCCATGCATGTGGGATAAATCTGCATATCCTTTGCTTGCAAAAAAACAAATTTAAAAACATGATACTATGAAGACCCTCTTTTTCAACCTCCAATGCCTTGTGTAGCCTTTTATCTATGCTTTCATAACCTCTCCTTTTCCATAGCCTTGCGCAAGCTCTACTATCTACCTTAGAACCATGTGCACCTCTTTCAACATATCCTTATGCAGGTTCCTTTTACCATGCGTAGGCTACATTAATCTTATACACCTACCAATAGCATTGGAAGTTCAGTTTACCATGCGCAAACATCTTCTTTCATTATGTACATGTTACCTTTCTAACCATGTGTAGGCTGCCTTGGAAAACTCCACGCAGCCTCCCTTTCCTAGAAATATGCACAGGGCCTTTTGACCATTCCTACATAGCCTAGTGAATGAAAAACATCTGTCACTTGCACTCTAATTTGAATGTTTTTTTTAAAATATTTTTACCATTACTACTGTGCATTATTCAATTTGGTTTTATAAACCATGCACTGGCCTCTCCACATTAATATGCAGACCTCTTCCTCCTTCAGTTGGCTCATTTGGCACTTTAAAATGTTGTATAACCTATTTTGGCACATGCCAATTTCAATGCTTGAATGTTTCTAATGTGTTTAATGGCATTTGCGCTGACCTCCTTTGTTGTTCAAACACCTACATAGGAAGTGTTGATGACAATTATTCAATTGTGTATTTTCATTGATGTTTACACAAATGTAGTGATGTTTACACAAATGTCTAATCCTATCCAAGAAAAGTTAGTTTATGCCAAGCACTCTTAGGTATTGAAGGAGACCAAAGTGTGTTTAGTTCTAGCCAAGTTCACTCAGGCATTACAGGATTGGTCGGGCATTGAATAATTTCAGTATTAACCGAGTTATACTTTTGGTGATAGCCGACTAAAAGCAGTTTATATTTTATGTTTAATTGTTTATATGAAGCCGACAAACTTAAGTTTTATTGATTATTTGAAAGGTTATTCAAGCTGACTTGACAAGGGTTATATTATATATAAGGTCAAGTTTGGATTGTAAGAGATGTGTGAATGTGAGATATGTGTGTTTATGACATGAAGTGTGAAGGCAAAATCAGATGGGATTCTGATTGATGACAGAACATATAGAGCTGCAAAAGAATAGCTAATCGGTGAGGATCAATTTTTATAAGTCAGAGAAAAGATCTAAATCAGGAAAGATAGTTTCTTTGACAAATAGTTCAATCCATTGTTACTCTCTAACAATTGTAGCAGTGATCTAAATCTCTTAACACAGTATACTTAGCAGTCTTTTGTAAATCCTCTCACAAGGTGACATTTCTACATTGAAGTGTTTGAAGACCTCTAATAAGGCCACTCCTTATAGGGTGATTAAATCCTCTAATAGGGTCACACCAAATAGTGTGTTATTGTAACCTTTAAGAGGGTTGGCTCCTAACAGGGCTCACTTCAAAAGAGTGAAAAATAGTGACTAGTTGCAATTGGTGGTTTTTCCCATATTGGGTTTCCATGTTAAACCTTGGTGTTATCTGTGTACTTGTTATTTTCTTTATGTTTTATTTTTATGCAATTAATCACTAAAGGATAAATTATAGTTAATATCTTAATATTTTCTATGTTAACTGAGTGACAGTAGAATATCTGTGTTAACCGAGCAACAGTGATAAGTTTGTTTAAGAAATCTAAGGTACTTGGATTTTTTTTTTGGTAACTAATTCACCCCTCCCCTCTCAGTTACTCAACTCATTTCCAAAAATTGGTATTAGAGCACCAAGTGCTTTCAGGGAAGGTTTCAAGGCCTAAGCTAAAGATCTGAGATGTCTTAGAGAAGGGAGATCCCCAAGCTTTACAAAGACAACTTCGCTACATGGCAATATTTGATGAGGTTATATCTATCTACTATTGGAGACACTAGTTTGCAATTCCTAGATCACAAGTATGTGGAACCACCTGAGACATATGTCTATGGAACAGATGATGAACATGAAGAATCATAACATAATGATGATTGATATAGCTTCTTCACTAAGCTATTACAAATTTGATGAAGTCAAGGACTGCCCTACTACCTATGATATATGGAAGAAACTACATGATATACATGGATGAGATGACAATGTAAAGAGAGCCAAAGCAAAAAGTCTCTGAGGTCAATTTGATCAGATGAAAATGAAAGAAGGAGAAAACATTACAAAATATAGTGAAAGAATCAAGAAAAGTGTTAGTACAATCAGAGTTGTCAATGGAACAATTGAAGACAAAACAGTGGTTAGTAAGGTATTGATAACTTTGCTTCCTATCAATGCTATTAGAGTTTCATCTATTCAAGAGATGAGGTACAGTAATGATATAACTCTATATGCATTGGTTGGAAGGCTAACATCTTTTGAGTTGGATAACTTTGATAATTACTCTCCTAATCCTAGCAATTTTGAGTTTGCATTCAAACCTAAATTAAACCTTGGTAAGATGAAAGTAAAATAGATTGATAGTGATAGTGGTGATGATTCTGATGATGAAGATCTAGAAATCATTGAAGCATTAATTGTAAAGAGAGTTGCCAAAGGAAATTTCAAAGGAAGAATACCATTGATTTTATTTTCATGTAATGAGGTTGGTCACATTGTTGCTAAGTGTCCGAACAAAGAAGACAAAAATGAGAAAAATTTGAACAAGTACAAAGGCAAGAAATATTTCAAGAGCTACAAAAGCTACAAGGACAA
This sequence comes from Thuja plicata, assembly GCA_018584345.1. Classification (NCBI taxonomy): domain Eukaryota; kingdom Viridiplantae; phylum Streptophyta; class Pinopsida; order Cupressales; family Cupressaceae; genus Thuja; species Thuja plicata. The sequence continues at coordinate 4,263,997 of MU225084.1, read as the reverse complement.
AGGTAATAAATCTTGTTATATTGCTAAGGATTCTGATAGTGATGAAGAAGAAGATGAAATGGTCTACATTGCTATTAAGGATGAGTCAGACAATGAAGATAATGAAAAGATAGCACTTTACTCTCATATTAGTAAAAATGACACTTGGATAATTGATAGTGGTTGTTCTCACCACATGAACGGTGATAAAACCAAATTTGAACATCTTGAGCACTATGATGGTGGGAGTGTCAGTTTTGGGAATGATTAGTCATGCTATGTGAAAGGTAAAGGTTGCATTGCTCTAACTGAAGGAATCAAATATGATAATGCTTATTGGGTTGAAGGACTAAGGAGTAATCTACTATGTGTGGCACAGCTAAATAACATTGGTTTCAAGGTAGAATTCATGAATGGTATGGAAAAGCTCCTGGATAGTAAAGTAAACCTAGTTGGAACTGGCATGCAAACAAAAGGTAATCTATTTTATCTTGATCTCAATGAAAGTTCATGTTTTATTGCACAACTAGAAGAAAGTTGGTTACGGCATAAAAGGTTGTGTCATGTAAATTTGATAACCTAGTCAACATAAGCAAGAACAAAAGAGTAAGAGGTATTCCTATTTTGAAGAAACCTAAATTAGCAATATACAAACAATGTCAAATTAGGAAGATGGGAATGGCTAGTTTCAAAAGCAAGAATTACCATACAAAAGAAGTCTTGGAGTTAGTGCATACTTATTTGTGTGGACCCATTAAAACAACAAGTTACATAGGTGAGAAGTATTTTATTCTATTTTTTTATGACCATTCCAGAATGATGACTGTTATGTTTCTCAAGGAGAAATCAAAAGATTTTTAGAAGTTTAAGTGGTACCTTGCCAGAGTTCAGAAAGAAATAGGAAAGAAACTTAAATTCTTAAGATCTGACAGAGGAGCTGAATTCATTTCTAATGAGTTCAATGAATTATGCAATGAAAGAGAAATCAAGAGACAAGTATCTACCCCACGTACACCACAACAGAATGAGATAGAAAAAAGAAGAAACAGATCTATTATGGATTGTGCAAGAACCTTGATGATTGAAAAGAATGTTGCTACCAAATACTAGAAGGAAGCCATCAGCACTAAAATTCACACCTTGAACAGAGTTCAATTGAAGAAAGGTACTGATCAGACACCTTTTGAATTATGGTATGGATATAAACCCAAATGTTCATTATTTGAAAGTATTTGGAAGTAAATTCTACATCTTGAAGGAAGTGAGAAATGGAAAATTTGATGTAAAAGGTGATGAAGGTATATTCTTAGGATACTCCTGCAAAATCAAAGCATATAAATGTTTGAACCTTGCTACTCATAAAGTCATAGAAAGTGTACATGTAAATATTGATGAGTTTGCAGAGAGAAGTGAAGAACAGAGCAGTAAAGAGCCTAAGGACTACATAAATTTTGTGTATTATGAACCTGATACTATACCTAAGGCACAGGTAATGGTGATTGGATAGAAATATTGTCAACCACTGAATTAATCAGCACAAATCTTGTTGCAACCTTTGAAACCCAGGCTGTTAACTGGAGAAACTGAGTCTCAGACTGAAGAAACTGAGTTGCAGACAAAGGCACTCGAGTCTCAGAAAGAGGCACCCGAGTCTTAGACAGAGGCACCCGAGTCTCAGATAGTGGAACCCAAGTATCAAACAGAAGAACATAATAGAATATTTGAGCATGGTGAACCTAGTGGATCAATACCAGAATCAAAGAGGAAGGAACCTACAATTGCACAATATATCAGGAGGCATCATGCACCTAATAAAATAATTGGAGGTCAGACAGAAGTTGTAATGACAAGGAACAAAATTAAAGTTACATGTTTGCTTAGTGAAATTGAACCAAGATGCATTGAATGATGAAAGATGGATAGAAGCAATGAATGAAGAGATTGAGCAGATAGAAAAGAACAAAACCTAGACTCTTGTACCTAGACCAAAAGACAAGAATTTGATTAGTACTAAGTGGTTTTTCAGAAACATGATGAATGAAAAAGGTGAAGTTTCCAGAAACAAAGTAAGATTAGTATGTAAAGGATATGCTCAAGAAGAAGGTGTTGATTATGGAGAAATGTTTACTCCTATTGCAATACTTGAAGGAGTCAAAATTCTTCTGGCATATGTTGCACACAAATGATACAAGTTATATCAAATGGATGTAAAATTTGCATTCTTGAATGGAATTCTTGAAGAAGAAGTCTATATTGAGCAACCTGAAGGTTTTGTTGATCCTAACAAAAGGAATATGGTTTTCAAATTGCACAAAGCCTTGTATGGACTGAAGAAAGCTCCAAGAGCCTGGTATGAAAGATTGCATGGTTACTTGATAAGTATTGGATTTCAGAGAACTAATGACAACAGTAGCTTGTACATCAAAGAAGGAACTCAAAACAAGATACTATTAGCAGAGATATTTGTTGATGATATATTATTTACTAGATATGATGATTTATGTAAAGCATTCTCCAAAGCCATGAGTAAGGAATTTGAGATGTCTATGTTTGGTTAAATCAAATTATTTGTTGGTTTGCAAGTTTATCAGATTAAGGATGGTATCTAAATTACCCAGTCTAAATACATCAAAGAGATACGGAAGAAATTTGGAATGGAAGATTCCAGACTAGTTGGGACTCCTATGCCTACTGGACATAAGTTGTCTAAGGACGATGATTCAAAAGAGGTAAATGAGACTACCTACATATCCATGATTGGTAAACTTCAATATGTCGTTCACACTAGACCTGATATTACATTAGCAGTCGGTATTGTTGCAAGGTTTTGAACTAATCCTAGAGAGAATAATTTGATGGCTATCAAAAGGATTCTGAGATATCTTAAGGGTACTAAAGAGTATGGATTATGGTATAAGAAAGGAGGAAACTTTGATTTGAATACTTTTACTAATGTTGATTGGGAAGGAAGTGTTGATGGTAGGAAGAGAAAAAGTGGTGGAGCATTATTCCTTGGTAAGAGATTAGTCTCTTGGACCCGTGAGAAACATAATTGCATTTCTCAGTCTATAGCATAGGCAAAGTATGTTACTACAATAGTGACTTATTCAAATATCATATGGTTCAAATAGTTGTTGTCAAGTATGAAGGAGGAAATCAAAGAACTATTCATTATCTACTGTGACAACACTAGTGCTATTAACATTTCAAAGAACCCTATGATGCATACTAAGACTAAACACATTGCAATAAAGTATCATTTTTTGAGAGAATTGGTTCAGGACAAGGAAGTAATGTTGGAATATGTGAATACTAAAGAACAAATTGCAAATATATTCACAAAACCATTACCTAAGGATGCATTCTTGTATCTTAGAGGAAAGCTAGGGTTGATTCCCCTAACTAAGGCTCACTAATGGAAATATTAGTGATGCATCAACCGAGCTACAGAGCAGATTTAACATGTTGATGTAGATATTCAGAGCTCATTGCAAATGAATCAGTACAAATAGGTACATTACAACTTCATTATATATGTATTAGATAGTGTCTTTGGCATTGGTTGTCAAAGAGGGAGAGATTATTGATGTCATAAAGATTATTAAGGAAGAGATTAATGACAGAGGGAGAATTTTATCAGAGAACAGAGATTAAAGTAAGAGGGAGAAATATATATTTCAGTGATTGTGAAGACAGAGGGATTTTTCTAGATGAGAATCAGAATGAAGCTAAGAACATTAATAAAATTTTATCCTTTCTACTGTTTCTCTATAATTCTTTGTATTATTACATGTGTTTCCATCAATGCCAAAGAGGGATATTGTTGATGACAATTATTCAATTGTGTATTGTCATTAATGTTTACACAAATGTCTAATCCTATCTAAGCATAGTCAGTGTATGCCAAGTTCTCTCGAGTATTTAAGAAGACCAAAGTTATTTTAGTTCTAACCGAGTTCACTCAGGAATTACAGTATTGGTCAGGCACTGAAGAATTTCAGTATTAACTGAGTTATACTTTTGGTGACAGCCAACTATCAGTAGTTTATAATTTATGGTTAATTGGTTATATGAAGCCGACAAACTTAAGTTTTATTAATTATTTAAAAGGTTATTCAGGCCAACTTGACAAGGGTTATCATATATATAAGGTCAAGTTTGGATTGTAAGAGATTTGTGAATGTGAGATATGTGTGTTTATGACATGAAGTGTGAAGGCAAAATCAGATGGGATTCTGATTGAGGATAGAACATACAAAGCTACAAAATAATATTCGATCAGTGAGGATCAAGTTTTATAAGCCAAAGTAGAGATCTGAATCAGAAAAGACAGTTGCTTTGACAAACAGGTCAATCCATTATTACTCTCTAACAATTTTAGCAGTGATCTAAATCTCTTAATAGAGTATACTTAACAGTCTTTTGTAAATCCTCTCACAAGGTGACATTTCTACATTGAAGTGTTTGAAGACCTCTAACAAGGCCACTCCTTACAAGGTGATTAAATCCTCTAACAGGGTCACACCTAACAGTGTGTTATTGTAACCTTTAACAGGGTTGGCTCCTAATAGGGCTCACTTTAGAAGAGTGAAAAATAGTGACTATTTGCAATTGGTGGTTTTCCCATATTGGGTTTCCACGTTAAATCTTGGTTTTATCTGTCTACTTATTATTTATTTATGGTTTATGTTTCTATAATTAATCACTAAAGGATAAATCACAGTTAATATCTTAAGATTTTCTATATTAACCGATTGAAAGTAGAATATATGTGTTAACCGAGAAATAGTGATAAGTTTGGAACTTGGATTTATTTTTGTGGTAACTGATTCACCCCTCCCCTCTCAGTTACTCAAATCATTTTCAAAAGAAAGATGTTGGTATATTTGTAGAACTTGGCATTGCACCTACCAATCATGCATTAGCTTGAAATTATTTCAAAATCCTCCATTGACCATTATTTGTGCTACATTTTAATCATTTTATGGGTAGATCCTTAGCTTTGTCTACGCGCCAATTGTATTTGTCTGAGATGTTTTTATGTCCTCTTCACCATTATGTAGGCTATCTCTTGATTCTTCTCCCTATAAGAATACCTCTCCCTATTATGTGACCAAAGAAACATGTCTTTTTACTTGAAAATATGCTCACATGGTGATCCCAAAACTCCCCCTTAGCACATTTGACTATTAAAGCTCAATTTTCAATCATTTTGCAAAATGCTCAAAATGTGTAAATTGCCCTTAAAAACTTAATGAAACATATCAAGGGACTTCAATACTTGATGGATATGATCCCTAGCATATACACATCAGCTTCATAAAATGGTTTTTCATGACTCACCACGAGGTCTAGAATATTGTTCATCAAAGTTGCTCCTTCAAATTATTTTGTAACTAAAACACAGGAACAAGTCTGAAAACCTAATCAGAACACCTCAGACAAAAATGTCTAAAGATCCCTAGGAGACTACCACTAAACCAATTTGAACCCTTAAATACAAGGAACATGTGTGCCAGAGGAGAACACTAGATACACTCATATTTGTAAGTTATATTTACTCAAACTTACCCACCTTCAACTTACTTCTGCAGATGCAAACTCAAAACACATAATATTTCAATTCAATCTGATTTGGTAAAAATACCAAATGGAATCCTGAGGTTTTGAGATATTTCCCATAGGTTCATTAAAATACGGTGAGCATGGATCAACAACTAGATTTATATGGACATCTACTAGTCACAAATTATGCACCTCTAAAAATGATCATTTTGAAAACACTATGCAAAGATAGATGTCAAAACTGCATAAATTACATTTGGATTTTCCCTTGAAAAGATATCAAATTATTTCTTGAGGCTCAATCATTGGTTCTGGTAATACATTTGGACATAAATAGCATATGGAATCAAATCACTTGTTATAATGTTCAGTTGGCACCAAAGTGTTAACCCTGAAAAATTGATCCCTCAGAGAAAATCATTGTTGTGCAGATTAAAACTTGAATAAATCATGTTTGGATCTGGTCTCACAAACCTATCAGATGAATCCCTCATGATCTAATACCTTGGATATAGATTCACTTACATATAGAGAAAAAAAAATTCAATTAGCTTGTTCTGATCATCAACTGGTCAATCCATATGAATCCACAAATTCATCCTCTTACCAACTTTCTGATTTCAAAATCAATAAAATTGCATAAACTTGATTTGGAATTGACTGAGAAAACTAACCAAATGGATTGGATTAGATCTTAAAATATTCATGGGGGAACCTTTTCATTATTAAAATATAAGGGAGCATTTATTTTTCCATGGCATACAACCAGGTACAAATTGTGGAACCTCAAAGTAGGCCATTCAGTAATTCTGCAAATTACACTCAGTGAACCAGAATAAATTGCAAATAGAAATGCTTTGGAAAACTTATCATTTGCACTCACAAAGATCTAAAAATGGAAATGGAGATTCTCTCTCATTCCTACAACTCCTTAGAATAATCCTTATGTCATTATTCTTAATCCAGTCAAAGATACAAGCCTGCAAAGTAGGTCATTTGATAAAATCAGAAATGTGCAAAATGCAGATTTGGGTAAACACCTCCAAATGGCTATCTTTAAAACACATCAAATCTAACATCTGAAAGTTGTAACCCACTATGTTTACTCCATGATAGGTGGTTCACATTTTCCCCAAGCGATATCTTATAAAAATCATGAGGTCTCATTTTACTTGCACTCCATTTAGGCCTCTTCAAAAAGTTTTTTAGGCGTACTCAACTTGCCTAGGAGAAACATTTTAATTGGTCACTCAAAATTTCTCCCAAATTTGAGAGTACCAACACATTTTATTCAAGGCATACCTCATCTAATGGTTTCCCATCCTCCACCATGCATCTCGGGTTCTCAATCTGTGTGGGCTTAATCAAATTTTTCCTCGATATCTTCTCTCCTCTTCACAAGAAAAAACAAAAGTTAACAATGAAAATGACACTTTCAAAAAGATAAAGTTCTTATTGGGTAAGTGCACAAAGATGGGAGACCAAAAGGGGTATAAGATGCCACTTTTTTTTTAAATCAAAAAACTCTGAACTTCAACAAGAAATTGAGGATATTTAAACTCAAAATTTCAAAATATGACAAGAACAAGAGTATTTCTACTCCAAATCTAGTTTCTAAAATACTAATTTATTTTAGAAATGGTGGAGATTAAGGCCCTAAAAAAAGGGAGCACAAAAATTGGTCCTATTTTTTGTGAAAAAATATAACATAGCGTCTAGTGTGCTCCCCTAAAATGTTAACTCTTTTAAAAAAAATTAATCGCTCTGGTGAGAAGTTAGCTAACACAACCTAGTTTTTCCCGGATTTTTCTACTATTTTTTTTATGAAAGTATGATTTTTTGTGAGTTTCCAAAGTGAAAACATCCTGAAAACATGAAATTTCTATGTGCTCCCCCTAGAAATCATTGAAAACTAATCAAAAATCAAAAGATCTTTTTTTATTAAGTGTGTAGAATGGAGTCTAGTTTCTGAAAATGTAATTTGTTTCAAAATTTGACAAACAATCCAAAATCTAAGCCCAAAATAATACATGTTGGTTTTTGACAAAAATCAAGCATAAATATAAAATAAATTAGAGATGAAATGCTTAACATAGTGAGAAATTAAAAAAAAATTATATGGCTAGATAGCTAACAGAGAGATCTAGAATATTAAGTCATCTGATTTTATCGTTATTGAATCACGTACAAACATGACAGGGAGCACACAAAGAAAAAATGTGAATTTTTGTGTGTTTGTTGGAAAACACATCTTAGACCTGTTTGAATCCTCCATGCCTTTGGGTTGGATCTCCAAGGCAAATCCAAGCCTTAGGCTTGGTATATTCCAAAGAAGTTCAAAGTGCGTACATGTTATAGCGCATGCATGCTATGGAAATTTATGGTTTACATAGCGCGTACATGTTATAGTCTATATGCATTATAGCGCGTATGTGTTATAGTGTGTACGCACTATAGCACATACATGTTATAGTGTGTACGCACTATAGCGCGTACGCGCTATGTAAACCATAAGAAAATTCTTAAGTGAGGGAGAGACAAAAATTCCAACAGGACCTTCTAGACCAATGCCAGCACTAGGACAATACATAAAATGTAACATTTAAGTATAAGTTACTTATACTTAAGTTAAATTTTATGTATATACTTTCAGGATGTTTGAGAGTGATTTCAGATTCATAAGAGTTAAGATAAAGATTCTGGATTTTGAGGTTTTTTAGGAAATTTCAGACAACCAAATTTCAAGAATCAGGACATTTTCTTCAACATGATTCCCAGTGGACTATTGAATTTAACCTTAAGCCCTTGACTTGTGCATGACTGTTTTGTGATCATTTCTCATTATATTGTTTATGCTATGGTTAGTTTAACAATTAAAATGTATGTTTAACCATGTTAGGAGAGAGAGAGAGAGAGAGAGAGAGAGAGAGAGAGAGAGAGAGAGAGAGAGAGAGAGAGAGAGNGGAGAGAGAGAGAGAGAGAGAGAGAGAGAGAGAGAGAGAGAGAGAGAGAGAGAGAGAGAGAGTCTTTGGGGTTCTAAGTGGTTCTAAGTGGTTCTAATGTATCATAAGGGGTCATAATGGGTCCTAAGTGGTCCTAAGGCCCCTTAGGACACATTAGGACCCCTTAGGACACATTAGGGCCTCTTAAGACCCCTTAGAACACTATATCATCATAGGACACACTAATGTGCTCTAATATGTTCTAATGTGTACTAATGTTTCATAAGGGGTTTTAATGGGTTCTAAGTGGTCCTAGGAACCCTTAGGACCCATTACGACCCCTTATGATGCAGAAACATCTTGGGTTGTTTGGAAATCTTCATCAACAAAAACATGTTTTCTTTTATTCTTTAGCTTGTTTGGAGGCTGCTCGATAAAGTGCTCGGTAACTTTTGTTGCTTGGTTAATTTTTTTGTCTTTCTTTAATGATGGGTCTCAGTGTATGTTGGCTACTCAGTGGGTTCTTTCACTGAGTTGTTTCTATTGCTTTGTTATCTTCTTACCAAGTTGTTCCCATTGCTTGGTTATCTTCTTACCGAGTTATTTATCCTGATCTGGCTGACTTCTCCATTTAATTTTCATGGCGTAATTAATGTGGGGTCTCTCATTGGGATATGTGTGGACCTAAATCTAGGTCTTTCTTTGGGATTTTAGTTTTGGCCTCTTTGGTGGACTCTTGTATATATTTTATTTATGTTCTTAGATTTAGGAGGTAGTTCTTGGAAGATAGTAGATGTTGGATAGAAGAATAAGTGTTAGGATATTTGGATGGTAGGTATGTGACCTCGCATGTATGAAGATCATTTTGTAATTCATTTGAATGTATATGGCTGAAACTAGGAAGACCTCATAGCCCATCATGTATTGAGTTTGATCAATTAAATATTAATTATCTATTGTTTCTTCTCTCCTTCTTGTGTTTTTGCTTCCGTGTTGTTCTGCAAGGTTGGTCTAGATAGTTGGGATTGCCTTTGGAGCCTATTTTCCCTGACCTCCTTGCATCAGGTGGTATCAAAGAGAAGGTTAGATCTAAGTTCCTTCTTGTAAGCCCTAACCCTAGTTGGTTGATATTATTGTGGGGTGGCAGATTGCGATCTGACCTACAATTACTGAGGGTTTCAAGATGGTTTGTGGGAGAGGAAATGAAAATCTAGGTCTAGCTAATATGTTAAGATAGATGGCTACAAGATTGGAAGTTGTTGAGATAGCCCATCGTAGAGGAAGACATCTTGAAGATGTTAGTGATGATGAATTGGAGGAAGTGCAAGGTGAAGCTATACCTGTACCTATTATGGATCAGGAAGAAGAGAGATTCCTAAGATTATTGACAAGTTTGAAATCCACACCTTAGTTTAATCCTCCTGAGTATAGTGGAAAATTAGATTCTGATGAATTGATAGATTGGATAACTGAGATGGAAAAGTAATTTGATTATGAGAATGTGTCTGAGGAGAAGAAAGTGAAGATTGCAATTACAAAGTTGAAAGGTCATGCATCCTTATGGTGGGAACATTGGCAATTGGATCAAAAGAAGAAAGGTAAAGATAATATCAAGGTATGGGATAAGATGATAAACAAATTTTAAGGCAAGTTTCTACCTTGTGATTATCAAATTAACCTGATTAGGAGAATGAAAATTTTGAAGAAGAAAGATAGCTCAGTAAAAGATTATACCAAATAATTCTACAGATTAGACATCAGATCTGGACATGTTGAAGATGAAGTGGAAAGAATAGCCAGGTATCTAAATGGATTAAGAAGTTCTATACAAGATGAGATCAGCTTGGTCAAGATGGAAAGCACTAAAGAGGCATATCATTTTTCCCTAAAAGCAGAAAAAAAATCAAACAAAATATATGAGAAAAGACAAAGAGGCAGAGGTGGTAGATTCCCTAGAGGAAGAGGTAGATATCATGGTGAGAATAGTGGATCTGAAGCAGAAAATTCAATTTCAGACACACATCAAGACAAAGCAAAGACCGAATAGAAAGGTGGAAGTTCATACCGAGGAAGAGGAAATTACTCTTGAGGTGGTTATAGTAGAAGAGGGTTCCAAGGAACTTGTTACAATTGTGGTTAAGAAGGACATCAATCTTTTGAGTGTACACATGCAAGCAAGAAGGTCAGTAGTAGAAGAAATTCTTTGGTGCAAGAGGAGTCACCGAATGAACCGGAGAAGGAAGGAAATATAATTATTTGAAGGATACTTTAGAGCGAGAAAGATAAGAAAGATCTTGTCAGGAAAGTTTTTTCAAGACCAGATGTAGAGTTGCAGACAAAATTTTGCAAGGTAATTGTTGATAGTGGAAGCTCAGAGAATCTGGCATCCAAGGAAATGGTCACAAAGTTGTAGTTGGAAAGGATGAAACATATGAATACCTATCAGATCTCATGGATCAAGGATGAGCATACATTAATGGTGAGTGAACAATGTTTTGTGAATCAAAAAATTGGAAATTATTATGATAAGGTGTTGTGTGATATTATGTCGATGGATTGTTGTCATATTTTGTTGGGTAGACCTTGGCATTATGATAGACATGCTATACATGATGGAAGATTGAATAGATTTTCTATTTGGGTTGATGGTAAGAAACAAATATTGTTACCTTTGGCTGAATTATTTGTAGGTGAGATATGTACATCTATGAAATTTTGTTTGATGGAAGGTAGACAGTTTGTTAAGGATTTGAAAAGAGATGATATTTGTTATGCTTTGATTCCTAACAAACTGAGTAAGAATATGGAAGATGAAATTCCTACAAAAGTTGAGATGTTACTCACTGAGTACAAGGAGATCAATTCAGATAATGTACCTAGTGGTTTGCCACCAATGAGAGATATCAGTCATTATATGGATCTAATTCTTGGAGCTAGTTTATCGAACAATGCACCACATTGGTTAACACCAACTGAGAATGGAGAGCTTAACCGACAAGTTCATGAATTATTGAACAAAGGTTTGATCAGGGAAATCTTGATTCCATGTGTAGTACCAGCAATATTGGCACCTAAGAAGAATGGAGAATGGTGAATGTGCATTGATTCGAGAGAAATCAACAAGATCACAGTTAAGTATAGGTTTCCTATACCGAGGATGGATGATATAATGGATTGTTTGAGTGGGGAAAAATATTTTTCCAAAATTGATTTGAAGAGTGGGTATCATCATATCAAAATCAAAGAAGGTGATGAGTGGAAGACTTCTTTCAAGATGAAAGAAGGTTTGTATGAATGGTTGGTTATGCCTTTTGGTTTAACTAATGCACCGAGTACATTTATGAGGTTAATGAATGAAGTTCTGAATAAATTATTGAATAAATGTGTGATTATATACCTGGATGATATTCTGATATTTAGTAAGACTAGAGAAGAGAATTTGATGCATATAAGACAAGTATTGTAGAGATTGAAAGAGGAAAAGTTGTTGATAAATATGAAAAAGTGTTCTTTTATCAAAGAAGAACTTGTGTATTTAGGTTTTGTGATTTCAGCTGATGGTTTGAAAATGGATCCTGAGAAGGTTGAAGCTATACTTAGTTGGCCTACACCTGAGAATGTTAGTGAGGTAAGATCATTTTATGGATTGGAAATTTTTTCCAGGAAATTTATCAAAAAAATCATTTCTATTTGTAATGCTATGACTGAGATAATGAGAGGAGACAAAAGAGAATTCAAATGGACACATGGAGTTGATAAGAGTTTTGAGACTTTGAATCAGAAGTTTGTTGAATTACCTATGTTATCCTTACCTGATTTTAATAAGGTATTTTAAGTTTAATGTGATGCAAGTGGAAGTGCAATAGGAGCTTTGTTGACTCAAGAAGGTAAACATGTTGCTTTCTTTAGTGAAAAGTTGAATGATGCTAAAAGGAAATATTATGTCTATGATCAAGAATTCTATGCTATTGTTGAATCTATGAAGAAATGGAGATATTATTTGATGCCGAGTGAATTCTTTTTGTATACTGATCATAAGGCTTTACAGTATTTGGGTAGTCAGAATAAGTTGAATCAGAGACATATGAAATGGGTAGAGTATTTGCAGAGTTTCAAATTTGTGATTAATCATAAGAGTGGAGTTTCTAACCGAGTTGTTGATGCATTGAGTAGAAGAAGATCTTTGTTGGCTAAAATGAGAATTGAAGTTCTTGTTTTGATGATATGAAGAATTTGTATGAAAATTATCCTGATTTTTTGAGTAGTGGAGAGTGTGCAGAGCACCTATTCAAAATAAATCAAGTATGAAGATTATTTCATTCAGGAAGATATGTTGTTCAAAGGTATTCAGTTGTGCATACCGAGAGGATCAATGCAAACTAATTTGATAAAGGAGAAACATAGTAGTGGTTTGGCTAGACATTTTGGTATTGATTAAACATTGAGTTTTCTTAAGGAAAGGTATTTTTGGCCTCAATTGTATAAGGATGTTCAGAAATTTATGAAAATATGAGGAGTTTTTCAAGTTACAAAAGGAGTAAGTCAGAATACTGGTTTGTATACACCGATTATTGTTCCTGAGAAACCTTAGAGTGATATCAGCATGGATTTTGTTCTTGGCTTACCGAGGACAACAAGAGGTAATGATTCCATATTTGTTGTTGTGGATGGATTTTCAAAGATGACACATTTCATACCATATAGAAAAAAATTAGATGCAATACATATAGCAGATCTTTTCTTTAAGGAGATTGTCAAATTGCATGGATTACCGAAAAAGTATTATCTCTAGCCGAGACAGTAAGTTTGTTAGCTACTTTTGGAAAACACTTTGAAAGAAGTTGGACACTGATTTGAGGTATAGTTCTACATTTCATCCGTAGACTGATGAATAAACAGAGGTTGTAAACCAAAGTTTGGGTAAATTTTTGAGATGTTTAGTTGGAGACACACTGAGTAATTGGTATATGATGTTAGCACAAGAAGAGTTTGCATACAAGACTTCAGTAAACAATAGTGCTAGAAAGACACCTTTTGAGATTGTTTATGGCACATGATCGAGAGGTATATTAAACTTGAGAGACATTGCTAGAGAAGAGAAAAGAAGTGTTGAAGCAGAAAAGCATTATGAGTTTCTTAAGACATTGCCTGAGGATGTAAAATAGAAGTTGGAGAAAAGTAATTAGAAATATAAGGATAGTGCAGATAGATCAAGAAGACAAAAATTTTGAAGTTGGTGATGTAGTAATGGTTCATTTGAAGAAATTAATATTTCCTATTAGAACATATAATAATTTGAAGATGAATAAATTTGGTGCTCACAAAATACTGAGAAAATTTGACAGTGGAAATGCTTATGAAGTGGAATTACCTGATGACATGGATATATCACCTATATTCAATATTTCAGACTTATATGAATATAATCAACCTGATTAAAAAGTGATAAGACCGAGTGATTATCCTAAGAAACAATTAGAGGAATTTGAACAGATTTTGAAACAGAGAGTTGGCAGAAGTACAAGATGAAAGGAATACATGTAGTATCTGATAAAATGGAAGAACAAATCGATTGAGGACTTATCTTGGTTTTCTCATTCTAAGTTGGATTCATTTTAGGTTGGACCTGACACATGATTCGGGGAATCATTTATTTTAACCCTAGGTGTCTGATGCAGGAGCATCTTGGGTTCTTTGGCAATCCTCATCAACCAAAATATGTTTTCTTTTGTTCTTTAGCTTGTTTGGAGGTTGCTCGCTAAAGTGCTCGGTAACTATTGTTGCTCGGTTACTTTTTTTGTCTTTCTTTACCAATGGGTCTCTATGTATGTTGGATGCTTGGTGGGTTCTTTCACTGAGTTGCTTCTATTTCTTGGTTATCTTCTTACCAAGTTGTTCCTATTGCTCAGTTATTTTCTTACCGAGTTGTTTATCCTGATCTGGATGACTTTTGCATTTAATTTTTTTAATGTAATTAATGTGTGGTCTCTCATTGGGATATGTGTGGACCTAAATCTGGGTCTTTCTTTGGGATTTGAGTGTTGACCTCTTTGGTGGACTCTTGTATATATTTTATACATGTTCTTAGATTTAGGATTCAGTTCTTGGAAGATAGTAGATCTTGGATAGAAGAATAAGTGTTAGGATATTTGGATGGCAGGTCGGTGACCTTGCATGTATGAAGATCATTTTTTAATCCATTTGAATGTATATGGCTAAAACCAGGAAGGCCTCACAGCCTGGCATGTAATTATTTTGATCAATTAAATATTAAGTATCTATTTTTTCTTCTCTCCTTCTTGTTTTGTTGCTTCCATGTTATTCTGCAAGGTTGGTCTGGATAGCTGGGAGTGCCTTTTGCCCCTATTTTCCCTTACCTCCTTGCATCACCTTAGGACCCATTAAGACCCATTAGGATGCATTAGGATTCATTAGGACACATTAGTACACATTAATAGTCATAGGACCCATTTGAGAGAGAGGGAGATGTTACTCCATATGAGTTTAAAGGTTTCCATTAGTATTGAAGTATGCAAATTTCCCATTGGTAACAGAGTCAAAGACAGACTATTCATTAATTATCATTGAGTAGCAGAGTTAACTAAGTGTAGTGATTGTCGAGTAATAGACTTACTAAGCACCGAGATACACCGAGCACTATGAGATAGTATTTACCGAGTAAACCAGTAGTTACATAAAAGTTTGAAATGGCACATCAATCTAGGTAACAATTTTTTGTCGAGATGGCAGATGGTTTACAATTATTGAGGAGGATATTAATTTTGAATGCAATAATTAATTGCTTATGTCTGAATATGTATAGTTGATCAAGGTAAATTTTGTACACCATTGATCTTAGGTTTTCTAATATATTGTAAAACCCTAATTAGGTCAAGAGGTTTGATTTATGTAAGGATAAGGTGTCATTTTTGCAAGTATGATGATTGAATTATGATCAAGTAGTCACTACACCAAGGACATTAGAAGATCAGACAAGGGTTTTAGCACAAGAATTTTATTGAAGCATTCATTTTTCAGAATAGATACAAGGCTGCTAAATAGTACATAAGGTATTATCTGTCACAGCAAGGTGATAAGTTTATTATACTTAAAGGATATATTATCCACAATATTTAGATTGTATTTGTTCATATCACAATTTTATTACTCTCTAACAATTGTAACAAACCCCAAAATATCTTAATAGATTATACTTAACCATATTTTCCTAAATCTCTTAACATAGTGCACACATACATTGTGTTGCAAAATCCTCACACAAGGTAGATCTAATCAATCTTGTTGTTACTCCTAATAGGGTAAGGTCACCAGAAGTGATCAATCTCTATAAGCTCTAACAGGCTACTTTATTATTGCAGTAGTGAATCTTTGTGGGTCTCATCCCCACCACAGTTTTCACCTTCTAACAGGGGTTTTCTGTGATACCAACATACATGTGTTATGTGTACTTAAGTTTCATGAATGTTTTATTGTTTTGATTACATGCATTTATATTTTAGCAATGACATTACATCTACATGATGAAATCAAACTACACAGTTGGTTATTACAGTTTATGATTGCAAAGGTTTGTTTGAAAAGTTTTTAAGGCTCCTGATTCACCCCTCCCCTTGTAGTACACACCTTTCTATCATTCCAACAATTGGTATCAGAGCTAGTTCTCTTATTTACAAAGTTTAATCACTAAAGACAAAATATCTTACAATGGAAAGGTACACGCTTGACAAAACTATTGAGAAACATAAATTAAAATTGCAGATCTACATTGAACAATAAAAAGAAGCCAAGGAGAAACTAAAGGAGATGTTGGTTAAGAGAAAAGATATGGCATCTCCCTATAATGAGACTGATTATCAGGAAGAAGAGATGCATGACCCATTTGATACATCTAGATCTTAATCTAGTAGCATATCTAATGCATCTAAAGGAATCATATCAAAGCTATCAGAAAGAAATCAACATCTTACTGAACAAGTAAAAGCACTACAAATCAGTCAAGATACACAAATGGTTATAATGGTTGAAGTCTTGAATGATGCAAAGAAAGTTGAACAAGAAAGAAACATGGTTTTTGATGACAGAAGACAAATGACTAAAAATATTCAAGAGAAAGAATCTAAAATAATGAGACTTACCAAACATTACTTTGAGATCACCAATTAGATGGTTTCTATGAGTCATGAGGTCAACCGAGTGAATATTGAACTTGTAAAGAAATTGGAAGATATTAGTGAATTAAAAGAAGAGAATGAAAAACTGAGAAATGAGGTGAAGATATTACAACAACATAATGAGGTGATTAAGAGATATGAAGAAATTACTAAGAGGATGGATGAACTTCTGAACAATCAAAGGAGACTTAACAAAAATACCAGTTTAGGGTATATTAAGCATGGAGAATCATCAAATCAATCTGAATAGAGGAATGTCTACACAAATCCAAAGGCTAATAAACCCTCATACCATCATTGTGGAAAACTAGGCCACACATCAAACATTTGCAGAAGCAAAGCAAAAGGTATTTCTATAAACTCTCCTAAATTCTATGCTAATTGCATTAACTGTAACAAGCATGGAGATCAAGCACATGAATGCAAATCTAAGCTAAATAAAGAATAGAAGAAACCCTACATGGAAAAATATTATCGTACTTGCAACATGCATGTCACACATCACAAGCATGCAGGACTAATATCAAGAAAATATGCAAACCAAAAGGACAAGAGAAAGCATTTAAACTGAGAAGATGATGTAACGCATATGCTTGGAAATATAATACTTGGGCTAGTTGCACAAAATGTGGTAGGTATGGACACGTTGCAGCTAACTGTATGAGAAAATGGAGAACTAAATCTAGAAATTAGTAAAATTTTGGAATGGCATGCACACATTGTCAGAAGCTCGGTCACTTAAGAAAAGATTGCAAAAACTAAGTAACAGATATAGGAAATGGAAAAACAATCAAATAAATCATGTAGATAAGGAATACAATGTGGAGGAGAGCATCAAATGACAATATTGGGCCAAGCACAATAGTCGGTGACACCTCATCTGATGGATTAGGTTATTCCACCACCTCCACCTAAGCAATAGAAGCAAGTATGGAACTATGTTTTGAAAATTTTTATCTTACAACAGTTCCTTATATTCATTGTATGAATGCTAAATTAGCATGAATTAAGATACACTATGGTATTATATTTTGGTAACTTTGAACTAGTTGAGTCGGTTAATTTGTATCGAGTAATAAATTCTGGTTAGTGAACATGTAAGACAACCAAGTTGCTAAGTCAATCGAGCATCTATTTTACTCGCCGAGTTGAGGTATCTTTAGTGTCAATCGAGTAATTTGTTTGTCGACCGAATGGTTTTTGATGAGAATTTATTGCACCAACTAAAGCATTTTGGTATAAATTTGAGGGAAGCGAGCTCATTTGTTCACACAACAATCAAAGAGAAGAGTAGAGAGATGAAGAGTGATTTCACAGCGGAGCATTTTGAAGAATTTCACAGAGATTCAAAGCATATTTTGAGCATTTGAAGGTCATATCAAGTAAGCATTTGCACAAACTGAGTTGTCTGTTTGTTGGAAGCCCTAACTTTCAAAACAATGGCATCTTCATCTCGAACCATGAAAGGTAAGAATAAAAAGAGAAAGAAGGTAATTCTGATCAAGAATTTGACATGCACATAACCCAACTACAAATTTCATCCAGAGGTTGTTGCACAACCTGATGACAAAGGTGTGTTCTCTATGATACCGCCTAGGGTTCTACTGGTTCATGACATGAGAGCATACATTCATTGCAAAATTAGTGAAATAGGTGATTTTGAACTTATCATGACATATCAAGAGCTTAGCACAAATGGGAAATTCAAGGATGATCACAAGAACCTAGAAGTAAAAGGGTTAACTAATGCCCTATATTTCTTGAAGGAATTCAAGATAGAGTGGATACACCTTGTATTGAGCCAAGTACATGATGGTAAACTATGGCTAGATGAACCGAAGAAGATCAATAAAGATGTTATACATGCAGTAAATAGGTATCCGAAAACCGATAAAGAAAAATCCCTAAGTCACCTGCCCAAGTCAGAAATTGAGAAGATAACAAGAGCCGAGTGGGATGGTAGAGGTTTAAGGATCAACACCATCAGTGATCCTGAATTAATATTTGGAGCATATGTTATTGCATACAAAATATTTCAATCCAGCAGACCTAGTAGTGTCACATGTGGAGGAGTCAACATCGCATACAAAATAGTGAAAAAGGGTTTGCATCTGGAAGAAAACATGAGGAAAGTCAGATCAGAAAGATAAAATACATGTAAGTTTGGTTCTCTACTAATATGTACATTTTTCTATTTGCAAAACCTCTTTCCCTCCATTAGTAATTAAACTTGGGAGACATATCGACCAATCACTGTACAATTTGGTGAACTCATTAGGAGTCTAGGAGAAAATTTTGAACCTATTATGAATTATTATTTTATTGAAGTTCAAAGGCAAAAATAGAGAAAAGAACAAGAATACCAATCCAATTGGTAGATAAGTATAAAGAAGATTATGTTTTGTGGTAGATAATGATACAACTCTCATCAAAGAAGTACAACCTAGGATAGCATGGATGTCTCCTATGGAATATGAAATTGACATAGATTTAGCTTCTGCGGCTATAGAGAAATTGCTTAATGAACCTATTGACAAATGTTCCATGAGATTTGGAATATATGATGAAGTTAAAAGAAGAATGATGAATGGAATTTAAGTAGAGAATATGGGAAGCAAGAAGACCAACATTGTCAAGACGTTGAAAAGGAAATTTTCTATCACTGATGAAGAACTTGACAAATCAGTTAATGACACAAAGGAGCATACTACAATCGGTCAAGGAGAAGCAAAGGATACAAAGAGCACCAAATCAGATGAATGTACACATGACATACAAAAAGAAGCACCTAAGGCCAAGAAGGGAAAAGGCACAAAGGCTGAGATTCCACTAAGGACAAAAACAAGATTGGTGATAGCACATTCACCACCTTTGAATAAAGGAGTTGCTAAAATCACAAGACCCTCACCAAAATATACTTACCAGATGAGGAATACTAAGGCTACCATCGAGACCCTAGCACCAAGACAAATAAAAATGTATGTTAGAGAAAAAGATGACAAGGATGAATCTGATGATAACATTGATCAATTCAAGGTTGTAAGGAATAAGGTACCATAGACTATTGATGAAGTAGCAGAAATAATAAGGTCAACTAAAAGGTTAGGATATCAAAAGCTACAAACTTATGTAAACTTGACAACCGAGAATCAGGATAAATTGGAAGATGCAATTATAGGTATGATGATTACTTTTAGAAAATTTCTTGTAGAATTTTCTATAGACATACCATAAGAAATTTATGACAAGATATCAGGTAGATGGACTTATGCATTAACAATAGAGAAATAGATGAGAGAGGCAACACTCACTATACTTAAGGCTGAATACATAGTTGAACAAATTGATGACATAATGAAAAAGTAATTTTCAAAGCAATCCAGAGCCTTCAATATAATTCAAGGGAAATTGAAAGAGGTTTATGAAGAGAGTACTATGATTTGGAAAAATCTGTTAAGTCCAACCGAGTAAATAGAGGACACTACATCCACAGTTGATACCGAGGGACATCGATTGGGTACTGAGACAACTAATGTTGAAGATGCAACTATTGATAATGTATTGGATGGAAAAATGTCACTATTATTGACATAACTGAAGGAGATCTTGATGATGTAGGAAAGGAAGATGAAGTTATCACTAGAGCTACCGAGAACCTCAAAGGACAAGATACAACAAAGATTGCCCAAGCTATTGTACCAAGTAATCTTCCCATACTGGTTCAAGTAATTGATATTGAAAATGAAGCATCAAAGGTTACACCCAAGTAGGTCATAGATATAAAAGAAGAAAAGGGTGAAGAAGGTAAAGAGACTAAGCAAAGTGGAGATTCACAACAGTGTGATGAACCAAAAGATACAACTGATGTGAAAGAAAAGGTTGAAGGGAACACAGAGACAATGGTAGACACTTCTACTACCAACACAAGGTCCATAACCAAGCTGCCAAAATAATTTATCACAACCACCAACCCATCAAAGACAAATACCGAGCACAAGGCTCAACTTTTATTGATATAATCTCCTACCTCTATTTCACATGAGAAGAAGAAGAAAAAGAAAAGAAAGAAAGGGAGCAAGGGTCAAGTCACACTTCATGAAATCATTGACATACCTAAATGTGACCTGAGGACACTTGATCTTGAATAAATTAAGAAATATGGAGAACTATGCACCCAAAAAGAAGCACAACAATAGCTGAGGTTAGAACACAAGAAATCATAGGTGTTAGAAAAAGCTTAGGAGATCTTAATGCAAGTTGTTCCTGATACACAAATTGATGAATCTGCCCCAATAATGGATCAACTCACACTGCTTACTGAGATAATCAATGACCCAAACCATGATGCAGAGCAACTGGTAGAAGATTCAGTATAAGCTTACTGAAAAGATTAGCCAAGCAATGGAAGTTAACAATGTAACACTCTTAGAATCTATAAAAGAATTAGAAATTGTTATTACTCAAGTCATTACAATTCTGCAAAAGTTATGCACACTGGATCACTTCACTACCGAGATTAGTGAAAATCTAAAGAAATTAGATAATGATCTAAAAGATAGTGAAAATCATCTCCCAACCAAGCGACATGATTTTCAAGTGCATTATTCCAAGGTTATTCACACATACAAGTTGAGACTAGAGTTGAAGAAGGAAGAGAACGGGATAAGAGAAGAGGTAACTGAGCTTTAGGTCGTGTTGCTACCACATTTAACAGTGATGCAGAAGCATGTGATAAAGGAAAAATCTTTGGCTGCCACCTGTGAAGTATCAGTCACTAAGAGAATCTATGACATGCATGCTCAACTGAACTTGGAATAGTTGACCGTCGAGCACTTAAAAGAGGAATGGGAGAAACTCATGGAAAATCTCCAAAAGACCCATCCCAACATTTTTGACAAGTTGTAATTTATTTCTTTTTTTCATCAATTTCAAAAAAGGGGGAAACATATGTATACTATATCTATGCATAGCGAGAGCAGGTCCAAAGGGGGAGTTACTAAGTATGAGGTATTGTGTATACTACATATATATGTTTTTGATACTAATGCCAAAGGGGGAGAATGTTACTCCATATGAGTTTAAAGGTTGTCATTAGTATTCAAGTATAAAAATTGACTGTCGATAACAGAGTCAAAGATAGACTAGTCAGTAATGATCATTGAGTAGCAGAGTTAACTGAGTGCAATGATCACCGAGTAAGAGACTTATCGATCATCGAGATACACTGAGCACCGAGAGACAGTATTTACTTAGCAAACCACTAGTTACATAAAAGTTTGAAATGGCACATCAATCTACATAACAACTTTTTTCTGAGCTGGTAGACGGTTTACAATGATCAAGGACATTAATTACAAATGCAAATATTAATTGTTTATGTCTAATATGTATATATGATCAAGGTAAATTTTATACACTGTTGATCTTAGGTTTTCTAAGATATTGTAAAACCCTAATTAGGTCAAGAGGTTTGATATATGTAAGGATAAGATGTCATTTTTGCAAGTATGATGATCAAATTATGATCAATTAGCTGCCACACCAAGGACATCAGAAGATCAGACAAGGGTTTTAGCACAAGAATTTCATTTAAGCATTCAGTTTTTAGAATAGAGACAAGGCTACCAAACAGTATAGAAGGTATTATCAGTCATAGAAAGGTGATAAGTTTATTGTACTTAAAGTATTTTTTATCCACAATATTCAGATTATATTTGTTCATATCACAATTTTGTTACTCTCTAACAATTGTAACAGACCCCAAAATCTCTTAACATAGTAGACTTAACCATCTTTGCCTAAATCTCTTAACAGAGTGAAAACATACATTATGTTGCAAAATCCTCACACAAGGTAGATCTAATCAATCTTATTTTTACTCCTAAATGGGTAAGGTTACCAGAAGTGATAAATCTTTGTAATCTCTAACAGGCTACTTTATTACTACAGTAGTAAAGCTTTGTGGTCTCATCCCCACCGTAGTTTTTTCCTTCTAACAAGGGTTTTTGTGGTACCAAAATACATGTGTTATGTGTACTTAAGTTTCATAAATTTTTCATTATTTTGATTACATGCATTTACATTTCAGAAATGACATTACATGTATGGCAAAAGCATACTACAAAGTTGGTTATTATAGTTTATGATTACAAATATTTTTTTGAAAAGTTTTTAAGGGTACTGATTCACCCCTCCCCTCTCAATACACACCTTTCTATCATTCCAATAAGAGAGAGAGAGAGAGAGAGCACCGTAGGATAGTATTTAGAGTTCTAAGTGGTTCTAATGTATCATAAGGGTTCATAATAGGTTCTAAGTGGTCCTACGACCCTTTAGGACCTATTTTGACCCCTTAGATACATTAGCACCCATTAGGACCTCTTATGACACATTAGGAACTCCTAGGGCCCCTTAGAATGCTTAAATCATTTTAGGACACACTAATGGGCTCTAATATGTCATAATATTTCCTAAGGGGTTCTAATAGGTTCTAAGTGGTCCTAGGAAGCCTTAGGACCCATTGCGACCCCTTAGGACCCATTAAGACACATTAGAACACATTAGGACCCATTAGGACCTCTTAGAACACATTAATAGTCATAGGAATCATTAGAGAGAGAGCAGGGTGAGGACCCATTATGACCCCTTAGAACCCCTCTCTCTACATATTAAGGGTTTTAAGGATTATCAAGGGGTATTAGGATACATTAATGTGTCCCAAGACCCCTTACCATACACTAATGAATGGTAATGTGTCATTAGGGGTCTTAAGGGATCCTAAGACACATTAATGTGCCCTAGGACCCCTTATGACCCCATACGACCCTTTAGGACCCCTACGATGTAGGGTAAAGGGTCTTAAGGGGTCCTAGGACACATTAATGTGTCGTAGCACTGCTTATGACCCCTCAAGACCCTCTAGGACCCTCTAGGGCCCCTCTCTCTACATCTTTGGGTTCGTAGGGTTATTAAGGGGTCCTAGGACACATTAATGTGTCCTAGGACCCCTTACAACCCTTACAACCCCCTAAGACCCCTTACCATAAAATAATGAATGGAAAGGGGTCTTAAGAGGTCCTAAAACACATTAATGTGTCCTAGGACCCTTCATGATCCCTTAAAAACTTTGAAGACACCTAAGATGTATGATAAGGGATCATAAGGGATTGTAGGACACATTAATGTGTCCTATAACCCATTAGGACCCTCGAGGACCCATCTCTCTAAATATTAGGGTTTGTAAGGTTTTTCAATGTGTCATAGGACCCCTTAGACCCCTTAGGACACCTTACCATACACTAATGAATTGTAAGGGGTGCTAAGGGGTCATTAGTGATCTTAAGGGGTCCTAGGGAACATTACTATGTTATAGGACCCCTTAAGACCTATTATGACCTGTTACAATAAACTAATGAATGGTAGGGGGTCCTAAGTGGTCTTTAGTGGTCTTAAGGGGTCCTAGGACACATTATTGTGTCATCGTACCCTTTAAGACCCTTTAGGACCCCTTACCATACACTAATGTATGGTAAGGGGTCCTAAGGGGTCTTAAGGGGTCCTATGATATATTAATTTGACCTAGAACCCCTTAGGACCCTTTAGAACCCCTAAGATGTAGGGAAAGGGGTCATGAGGGGTCCTAAGACACATTAATGTGTCCTAGGACCCATAATGACCCCTTAGTACCCTTTAGGACTCCTCTCTCTACATCTTAGGTGTCATAAAGGTTAATAACTTGACCTAGAACACATCAATGTGTCCTAAGACCTCTTAAGACCCTTTAGGACCCCTTACCATACACTAATGTATGGTAAGAGGTCATAAGGGGTCTTAAGGTGTTCTAGGACACATTAATGTGTCCTAGAACCCCTTATGACCCCTTAGGACCCTTTAACATCCCTAAGGTGTATGATAAGGGGTTGTAAGGTGTCCTAAGGGGTTATAAGGGTTTTTAGGAAATATTAATGTGTCCTAGGACCCCTTATCACCCCTTACAACCCTTGAAGATACCTCTCTCTAAAATTAGGGGTTGTAAGGGTTGTTAAAGGGTCCTAAGACACATTAATATGCCCTATAACCCCTTATACCCCTTATACCCCTTAGGACCCCTTACCATACACTAATTAATGGTAAGGGGTCCTAAGAGTTTGTAAGTGGTCTTAAGGGATCCTAGGACACATTAATGTGTCTTAGAACCCCTTGTGACCCCTTAAGAGCCTTTACAACCCATAATATGTATGGTAAGGTGCCCTAAGGTTCAAAAGGGGTCCTAGGACACATTAATGTGTCCTAGGACCCCTTATGAAAATTTAGGACCCTTGAAGGCCCCTTCTCTCTACATCTTAAGGGTCATAAGGGTTTTTAAGGTTTCTTATGACACATTAATTTTTCCTAGGACCCCTTAGACTCCCTAAAACCCCTTAGGATGCCTTATTATATAGTAGTAAATGGTAATGTGTCCTAAGGGGTTGTAAGGGGTCTTAAGACACATTAATGTGTCATAAGACCCCCTACGACCCATTACAACTTTTAGGACCCTTAAGATATATGGTAATTGGTCCTAAGGGGTCCTAAAACACATTAATGTGTCCTAGGACCCCTTATGACCCTTTATCACCCCTAAGATGTAGGGTAAGGGGTCCTAGGACACTTTAATATGTCTTAGGACCCCTTATGACCCATTAGTACAATTTAGGACCCCTCTCTCTACATCTTATGTGTTTTAAGGGTTTCTAATGGGTCCTAGGACACATTACTATGTCCTAGGACTCCCTAACACCCCACTCGACCCCTTACCATACACTAATATATGTTAAGGGGTCATAAGGGGTCTTAGGAGGTTTTAAGACACATTAATATGTCCTAAAATATCTTATGACCCCTTAGGACTCTTTAATACCCCTGAGATGTATGGTAAGGTGTTGTAAGGGGTCATAAGGGGTCCTATGACACATTATTATGTCCTAAGACCCCTGAAAACCCTTTAAAACCCCTCTCTCTACATCTTACAGGTCGTAAGAGTTTTTAAGGAGTCATAGTCCAAGCATTAATGTGTCCCTAGACCTCTTACACCCCTTAAGACCCCTTATCATACACCAACAAATGTTAAGGGGTCTTTAGGGGTCCTAATATAAATTAATGTATTGTAGAATACCTTATGATGCCTTACAACCCTTTAGGACCTCTAAGATGTATTATAAGGGGTCATAAGGGGTTATAGGACATGTGAATGTGTCTTACAACAACGTATGACCCCTTGGGACCCTTGAAGACCCCTCTCTCTATATATTAGGGGTCGTAAGGGTTGTTAAGGGGTCGTAGGACACATCAATGTGTCCTAGGAACCCTTAGAACCCTTAGAACCCTTGTGACCCCTTACCATACACTAATGAATTGTAAGGAGTCCTAAGGGCTCATAAGTGATCTTAAGGGGTCATATGACACATTAATGTGTCCTAGAACCCTTTATGAGCCTTAATAACACCTAATATGTATGGTAAGGGGTCCTGAGGTGTCTTAAGGCATCATATGTGGTCCTAGGACACTCAATATTTCTTAGGATACCTTATGACCACTTAGGATCATTGAAGACCCCTCTCTACATCCTAGGACCCCTTATACCCCTTAGAACCTCTTACCATACACTAATGAATGGTAAGGGGTCCTAAGAGTTTGTAAGTGGTCGTAAGGGATCCTAGGACACATCAATGTGTCCTAGGACCCCTTAAGATCCTTTACGACCACTAAGAGGTATATTAAGGGTTCCTAAGGTTTCCTAAGGGTAAAAAAGGGTCCTAGGACACATTATGACCCTTTAAGACCCTTCAAGACTCGTCTCTCTACATCTTAAGGGTCATAAGGGTTGCTAAGGGGTCCTATGACACATTAATTTGTCCTTAAACCCCTTACAACCCCTTAGTATTTCTTACCATACCCTAGTGAATGGTAATGTGTCCTAAGGGGTTGTAAGTAGTCTTAAGACACATTAATGTGTCATAGGATTTCTTATGACCCCTTACGACCTTTTAGGACCCTTAAGATGTATGGTAATTGGTCAAAAGGGGTCATGATGTATCCTAGAACATATTAATGTATTCTAGGAACCCTTATGACCCCTTAGGACCCTTTATAACCCCTTAGATATAGGGTTCAGGGTCCTAAGGGGTCCTAGGACACTTCAATATGTCCTAAGACCCCTTATGCTCCATTAGAACCCTTTAGGACCCCTCTCTCTACATCTTAGGTGTTTTAAGGGTTATTAGTGGGTACTAGGACACATTACTATGTCCTAGGACTCCCTAACACTCCTTAAGATCCCTTACCATACACTAATGTATTGTAAGGGGTCATATAGGTTCTTAAGGGGCCTTAGGACACATCATTATGACCCCTTAGGACCCTTTAATACCCCTAAGATGTATGGTAAGGTGTCCTAAGGGGTCCTAGGACACATTAATGTATCCTAGGACCCCTTATGACACTTTAAGACCCCTCTCTCTACATGTTAGTGGTTGTAAGGGTTTTTAATGGGTCATAGGACACATTAATGTATCCCATGACCCCTTGGACCCCTTACCATACACTAATAAATAGTAAGGGGTACAGAAGGGGTTGTAAGGGGTCTTAAGGGGTCCTAAGACACATTAATGTTTTGTAGGATCCCTTACGACCCTTTAGGACCCCTAAGATGTATGATAAATCATCCTATGGGGTCATAAGGGCTCCTAGGACACATTTATTCAAGACATTATTTTGTCATTAGTATACAAAAGTAAAAAAAGTTTTTGAACCTTCGGTAAACCTACATCGAAACACAGAATGTTAGAGATCACCAAAAGTACAAATATGATACATCACCAAAAGTGTTAAGTACAAGAGACACCCGATAGATAAAGTGGAACCTGATAGGAGGAAACTGACATAGGAACCTGATGAGAAGATACAATGCAAACTGAGAGAGCATACTCAATGCAAATTTAGTGAAACCTAAAAGACATTAAAACTAATTTTAGAGAAAACTGAGCATTAGACACCGAAAGTCAGCTACAGCCCACAAAAAGTGGATCTAACACATCAGATAAAGCATTCATATTCTATTTATAGAGTTTTGTTTTGTTTTAAAACTATTACTTAAGGGACAAGGAACATTATTTTAAGTGTTTTAACTAGTCTAACTGATTTAAAACATGCAGACTATGAGATCAAGGTAAAGCTGTAAACTTGTGATCATAGAGTTAAGTTTGTTTTACGTGAAACTCAATTAGGTCAATCTATCTTATAAATAGATGTTGTAATAATTCTAAATGTATGAGAGGAGGTTGAAAGTAGAAAATGAACACATCTATGGATCAGACTGAGAGTTTCAAGAAGTAGAACAACAAAATTTTAAATTGGTTATCAAGAACCAAGAACAAAGGCTACCGAGCAATAGAAGTATTATTCAATCACAATAAGGTGATACAGATATACATTTAATCTTGAGTGGATCTATAATCGGCAATATTAGATTGCATACAATTAGGTCAAAGACTAATTTTCTTACATTCTAACAAGTGAAGCAAAAGTAAAAATCCTTTTAAGGAAGGTGGATTTAATGGTCCTTTGTAAATCTCTTAACTGAGTGCACACTAAATAGTGTTGCAAAAGATCTTAACAGAGTAGAATTTAACAGGTCTCCACAGATACTCCTAACAAGGTAGATCATCAAAAGTGATCAAATTGTAAGCCTTAACTAGCCTTGTCCAATCTACAGATAGTGAAGATTTTGTGGGTGTCATCCCCACTATAGTTTTTACCTTCTTTTAGAGGTTTTTTGTGATATCATATCATGTGTTATGAGTGAATTAATTTCATGAATTTTTACATGTTTGATTAAGTTAAAGAATTGATATGTCTTACACAAAGATAGTATAGATCAAATGGTTGGATGAACAATTGATTACATAAAGGTTAAAGGGTAAAAGAGATGAAAGTTTTAGAGGTACTAATTCACCCCTCCCCTCTCAGTACACACTTCTCATTATTTCCAACAATTGGTATCAAAGCTAGAGCACTTATTTGGAAAGCTTAAAGGCTTAAGAGAAAAGATCATATAATGGAGAAGTACAGACTTGAGAAAAGTATTGAGAATAAGAAGCTAGAAATTTAGATATTCTATGAGTAGTATAAAGAAGCTATAAACAAGATGAGATAGTTGTTAGATGAAAGAAATATTATGGCATCTCACTGTAATGAGACAGATTACCAAGAAGAAGAGATACCAGATCTATTTGAGTCTTCAGGATCTACTACAAGAAAAGCATTAGATACATCAAAAGAAAGAATCACAAGCTTAAATGAAATCAATCAACATCTGGTTGGACAAGTGAAATCTATGCAAATCCATCAAGAGACATAGATGGTAAGAATGATTGATGTCATGGACAATGCTAGAAAAGATGAGAAAGAGAGAACACTAGCTATTGATGATAGAAGAAAGATTACTGAAAAGCTATAGGAAAAAGAGTCTGAAATATAGAGACTTATAGAACATCATCATGAGATTACTAATCGGATTATTATTATGAGTCAAGAGGTAAAGAAAATTAATGTTCAAATCATTGAAAGAATAGAAGCTATCACTGAGCTAAGGGAAGAAAAAGAAAAGCTGAAACAAGAACTCAGAATTCAGCAGCAGCATAATGAGATAATCAAAAGAGCTGAAGAAAGAAATAACATAATGGATGATTTTCTTGATGGACATAGGAGAGCCAACAACATCATTAGAATAGGCTATATCGAGAATGAAGAATTGCCCAAACAAGATGATCAAAAGAATGTATATGCAAATCTGAGACCAAGAAAGCTGACATGCAATCACTGTGGAAAGAAAGGCCACACATCAAATGTATGCAGGAGAAAAATGAAAGGTATTCCTAATTCTACATCTTCATTCATAGGATTCTATTATAAATGTAACAAGAAAGGACATAAAGAAAAATAATGTAAGTCTGAGATGAAACAACCAAAGAAGGAAACCTATATGGAAAAATATTGTCCTACTTGAAAAATGCATGGGCACACTACTTTTGAATGTTGGAAGAAGAAAAAACAAGCATGGAATCCTAAAGGTCAAGAATCTTCCCATCAATAGAAAAGAGTCAGTAACCAGTATGTATGGGATTACGACACTTGGGCAAAGTGTACAACATGTGGAAGATTTGATCACATTTCTATAAATTGTATGAGACAATGGTCAAGAAATCCTAGAGGATGGACTAACCCTGGAATGGCATGTTTACACTATCATAAAGCTGGTCATCTCAAGAAAGACTGTAGAGACCGAATGACAGAGACCAGTACCTTTTCCAATGGAAACACCATTGAAGACATCATAAAGATGAGAAACACAATGTGGAGGAAATCTACAAATAATGATGAAGTTGGACCGAGTAATTCAATTGGTGACACCCTATCCAATGGGTCTGGTGACATCACCACCCCCACCTAAGCAGAACAAGTAAGTATGGAACTGCATTAAACCAAGTTATATTTTGCATCAGTTCCAATCATACATAGTTAAAATGCCAAATTAGCATGATTATGGATGCACTATGGTATTACTTGTTAAATTCTGTAAAAACAATTTCTTCGGTTAATACATACCGAAATGCATCGGTATACATTCAAATTTGAATTGTCTGCACTTACCAAAAATCATCGGTCAACATGTAAAAGAAAAATTTGCTAGTGTAAACTGAGATCTATCGGTAATCAAGCAAGTTTACAAGTTGTCTTTGCAATACACCGAAACCTGTTGGTAAAAGTGACAAGTTAGACGATTACCCTAAAGCATCGAGTGGTCACCAAAAAAGGAAGTTAGTGTATCAACCGATGACTTTGTCTTCACACACTTACGAGTGGTTGAGCATTAATGACTTGACCTAGGGAAAAGTCTATAAATAGATGATGTGGGATTTTCATTTCTCACTTGCAATTTGAGTGAAGTGACCAGAGCAAAAAAGAGCCAGAAGTGATAGCATTGCAGAATGACTCCAACCTGTTACAAAGCACTCCCAATAGATCAATCACAAATATAGAGGTTCAAGTAAGTACAAAGCATAACTGAGAACTTTATTCATCTTTTGCAGAAATCCCTAAATGTCTGAAACAATGGCCATGACTTCAAGAACCGCTAAGTTGAAGAGCATCAAGAAGGACAAGGTCAAACTTGTCAAGACTTCTACCTGTGTGGAACTCCATTACAATATATACCTAGAGGTTTCATCACAACCTACAAATATTGGAGCATTCTCGTGAATACCAGCTAGGGTTTTGGTCATCGAAGACATGCGAGCATACATTCACTGCAAGATTGCAAAAATTGGTGACCTAGAGGTTGAACAAGCTTTCAATAA
The DNA here is from genome assembly GCA_018584345.1 of Thuja plicata. Lineage (NCBI taxonomy): Eukaryota > Viridiplantae > Streptophyta > Pinopsida > Cupressales > Cupressaceae > Thuja > Thuja plicata. The sequence continues at coordinate 4,232,923 of MU225084.1, read as the reverse complement.
GATATGTAAATATGATGGATATATTAAATATGAGCACAAGCACATCAAACTGAAAGGGCTCACAAGTGCCCTATTATTCCCAAAAGTGTTTAAAAATGAGTGGATTCGGTTAGTATTGAGTAGAATTTGCAATCATAAGCTATGGATAGATAAGCCTAAAATGATAACCTGAGATGTTATTCATGCATTCACTAGTTACCCAATAATCTAAAAGGTAAAGGCATTGAAGCACCTGCCCAAGGCTGAAATTGAAAAGAATACATGAGCTAAGTGTGATGGAAGAGGACTTAAAGTATCCACTATCACAGATCATGAGCTAAAATTTGGAGCATGTGTCCTAGGATACAAGTTATTTCAAGCTAGCAGGATGAAAAACATAGCATCCAGAGTAGTGGACACAACTTATAAGATTGTGAAGAAAGGAACTCAACTGGATCTATCAGAACTTCTACTCAAGTAGCTAGAAGAAAACCTAAAGACAATTGGGAATGCAAAATCAAACTCATATAATTTTGGTTCACTTATCATGTGCATTTTCTTTTACTTCCAAGAATCCTTCCCATCAATAGGAGATGTAAAATGGGATACAACTAGACCATTCACCTTATAGATCAATGAGTTTATAAAATCACTGGGAGACAATTTTGAGATAGTTATGGATGATTATTTTTCTGGATTCAAGGAGAGAATACAAAAAAGAGTAAGGATCCCTGAGAAATTAATTGAGAAATTTAAGAATGATATATCCTTCATGGTAGACATAGATTACACATATATCAAACCTATTGTACCAAGGATAGCATGGCTAGAACCACTTGACTATGAAGTGAACATAGATCAAGCATCCAATGCAATTAATGCATTGATTAATGAGCCCCTAGACAAAACACAACCCAAGTTTGGCACCTATGAAGAAGCCAAAGAAAGAATCAAAACTGGCTTGGTTGTGAAACAAATAGACAGGAAGAAAGATAAAATGGTAAAAAAATTGAAGAAAAGGTTGTCGATTACAGAGGAATAAACCGAACAGACAGAATAAATTGAGGGACAGTCACCCGTCGGTGAGGCTGAGTGGGAAAGTGACTCTGAGTCTACAGAGTCAGATACTCCAATACCTACACTAGATAAGAAGCCTAGAACCACAACTCCTTCAAGAACAAGAAGTCAAATAGCTAAGGACACAAGTCTTTCACCATTGAAGAAAGGTCAAGTAAGGACCTACACGAGGAAACCTCCCACATAGAAATAGGGCCAACAAAAAGAAGAAGGCTCATAAGAACCAAGGAGGACATTGAGGACACAGAACAGGATGAAGGTGTTCAAGAGGAAAAGAATAAGATAACTGAAATAGTTGATGAGGTATGTGCCTCAATTATAAATATAGGTTCAGTAAATACTAGGAAGGTCAGGAAATGGTTAAAATTGGATCCCTTGGATCAAAATAAGACTGAGGAGGCAATCATCAAGATGATGTGTGTATACAAATACCTCCCAAAAAAATTGGCAGACTGTATGCCCAAAGAACTTCAAGATAGGCTATCAGCAAGATGGACATTTGCCTTACACTCAGATAAACAAATCAGGGAAAGAGCCCTAGTATCAGTCATGCCTCCTGAATCAAAAATGGAGGAGATCAAAGAAATGATGAAGGCTCATTCCAAAAGGTTCTCACCAAAGATGAGAGCCTACCAAGTTCTTAAAGGACATCTACTAGATCTAGACCGAAAGAGTGAAGCCGAATGGAGTAAAATACTTAATAGACCTATGAAGGAGGCAAGCCCCAAGAGAAAAATTCTCACAAATGAACCACACAAGGATGATCAGGCTACTGAGAGTATCGAACCAATTATCATCATAGATGTTGAATTGGACAAAGAGGAAATGAACACAACAGGAAACAAGAACATGGATATTGCAGATGAGACATGATTGGACACCACCATGGACAACATTGTGGATAATATAATCATTGACATCACAAATGACCCTGTAGAAGAAATTCAAAAAGATGAATATGTCACTGTTCCCAAGGACCAGTCTGAGGAATGGGACAATATAATTGATGTTGCACAGGTGAACATACCGGGCAATATGCCAATATTGATTGAAGCCGTAAATATACTCCAGGAAAAGGAGAAAACACCAACCAAAGATGATAGCATACCCAAAGACAAGGGTGATGAAGAATAAAAGGATGCAATAGAAGAACAAAAATACACATCTGAAGAACTAAAAGATGCTACTGATGCATAGCAAGACAAATTTGTTGATCAGAAAATTGAAGAAGAGAAGCGAACAAAAGACAGAGAGAAGAAAGAGAAAAGTGAAGAAGATAAGAAAGATGAAACACTAGAGCATATAGAAGAAAAATCTATAGATGAACCCAAGGTTAACAAGGAGACATCTTCACCTAACCGATAGGTTGACACCGAGCAGAAGGTAAAAGAAAGTTCATCTACCAAGAACTTCTGAAAAGACAAATGAACTAGCACTAGTAGTTCACAAAGCTACATCAACACAAATCTCAAAGAAGAAGAATAAAATGGATAAGAATCCAGTTACTTTGGATGAAATTATTGAGATTCCATTTTTTGATCCTATAACATTGGATCCAACTGAATTAAAAAAGTTGCAAGACTTTGTGAGAGAAAAGATATCCAAGATGAGCTTAGGAAAGCAACAAAAGAAACAAAGGTACTTGAAACTACCAATGAAATACTACAACAGATAGTTCCTGACACTAACATTGATCAAGATACTCCCATACTTGATCAATTAGTCATTCTCATAGAAGCAATCACATCTCAGAATATAGATGCTGTAAAGGTAATTGAAGAGCGTGCAGAACAAAAATTTCAAAAAATCAGCCAAGAAGTGGCAGAGAACAAGGTGAAGCTTTCTGCACTTGTAAGTACATTAGACCCCATCATTTCAAAAGCTATAACCTTAGTCCAAAATTTATGCACTTTAGATCAACTCACTAAGGAGTATAGTTAGAAGATAGCACAAATTGATGTTGATCTACAAGCAAGTGCACAAGGTCTCACTAATAGTGAAGATGAAATAAAATTGCACTATGAACAACTCAAGCAAGCAAGAAAGTTGAGATAAGATATTAAAAATGAAGAATCAAATTTTATAGGTGAGGTAACCGAGCTCCAAGCTCTAATTCCACCCAATCTCACATTACTGCAGCAGCACATAACACTGGCAAGAACACTGATTGCCACCCCAGAAATGTCTATCCTAGACAACATTTATGATATGCATGCCAGAATTTCATTAGAGCACATGGCTCTAGAACACCTTAAGTAAAAATGGGAACAAATGATGGAAGAAATGTCAACCTCTCATTCCCATATTTTGGGCAATCTGTGAGTTATACATTTTTGCAAAATTTTGACAACTTGTAAGTTGTACGTCTTTGTCCTTAATATCAAGAAAGGGGGAAATGATATGTTCATTTACCATAAGGTGAAAAGGAGAAAGGAAAGTATAAGTATACATGTACATATATACTATAATGCATACAATTATGGGGAGTCATATAATGACAGGATATATACATGGTGTACATACTAAACTTGTTAGTATTTATACACATATCAGTTTTTTATACTAATGTCAAAGGGGGAGATTGAAGATATTATTTTTCCATTAGTATACAAAAGGAAAAAAAAATTTTGAACCTTTGGTAAACCTACACAGAAACACAGAATTTCAGAGATCACCAAAAGCACAGATATCAAACATCACCAAAAGTGTTAAGTACAAGAGACACCCGACAGATAAAGTAGAACTCGATAGGAGGAAACTGACAGAGCAACCCGACAAGCAGATACAGTGCAAACTGAGAGAGAAAACATAGTGCAAACTGAAAGAAGAAAATAGTGCAACATGAAAGACAATAAAATTGATTTTAGAGCAAACTGAGCATCAGACACTGAAAGTCAGTTACAGCCCGCAAAAAGTGGATCTGACTTCCACGTCAGATATAACATTCATATTCTATTTATAGAGTTTTTTTTTGTTTTAAAACCATTACTTAAGGGACAAGGAACATTATTGTAAGTGTTTTCATCAGTCTAACTAATTTAAAACATGCAAACTAGGAGGTCAAGGTAAAGTTGTAAACCTGTGATCATAGAGTTAAGTTTGTTTTACGTGAAACTCAATTAGGTCAATCTATCTTATAAATAGATGTTGTAATAATTCTAAATATATGAGACGAGGATGAAAGTATCCAATGAACACATCTATGGATCGAACTGAGAGTTTTAAGAAGTAGAACAACAAAAGTTGAAATTAGTTATCAAGAACCAAGAACGGAGGCTACCGAGCAACAGAGGTATTATTCAATCACAATAAGGTGATACATATATACATGTAATATTGAATGGATCTGTAATCAGCAATATTAGATTGCATACAATCAGGTCAAAGAGTAATTTTCTTACATTCTAATAAGTGAAGAAAAAGTAAAAATCCTTTCAAGGAAGGTGGATTTAACAATCCTTTGTAAATCCCTTAACCGAGTGCACACTAAATAGTGTTGCTAAATCTCTTAACAGAGTAGACTTTAATAGGTCTCCACAAATGCTCCTAACAGGGTAGATCATCAGAAGTGATCAAATTGTAAGCCTTAACGGGCCCCTTCCAATCTGCCAATAGTGAATATTTTGTGGGTGCCATCCCCACCACAGTTTTTACCTTCTTATAAAGGTTTTCTATGATATCATATCATGTGTTATGATTCAATTACTTTCATGAATGTTTCTATGAATTTTTCCATGTTTGATTAAGTTAAAGAATTGATATGTCTTACACAAAGATAGTATAGATCAAATGGTTGGATGAACAATTGATTACATAAAGGTTAAAGGATAAAAGAGATAAAAATTTTAGAGGTACTGATTCACCCCTCCCCTCTAAGATAACACTTCCCATTATTTCCAACAATTAATATGTCCTAAAACCCCTTATGACCCCTTAGGACCCTTAAATACCCCTCTCTATGCATCTTAGGGGTCATAAGGGTATTTAAGGGGTTGTGGGACACATTAATGTCTCCTAGGACCCCTTAGAACCCCTACAAACCCTTATGACCCCTTACCATACACTACTAAATTGTAAGGAGTCCCAAGGGCTTGTAAGTGGTCTTAAGGGGTCATGTGGCACATTAACGTGTCCTAAAATCCCTTATGAACCCTTCATGACCCCTAAGATGTATGGTAAGGTGTCTTAAGGGTCAAAAGGGGTCCTAGGATACATTAATGTGTCATGGGATCCCTTATGACCTTTGAAAACCCTTCTCTCTACATCTTAAGGGTCATAAGGATTGTTAAGGTGTCTTATGACACATTAATGTGTCCTAGGAAACCTTAGACCCCTTACAACTCCTTAGGGCCCTTGAAGAACCCTCTCTCTACATCTTATGGGTTGTAAGGGTTATTAAAAGGTCTTAAGAGACATTAATGTGCCCTATGGCCCCTTATACCCCTTACAACCTCTTAGGACCACTTACCATATACTAATGAATGGTAAGGGGTCCTAAGAGTTTGTAAGTGGTCTTAAGGGATCATAGGACATGTTAATGTGTCCTATAACCCCTTATGACCCTTTAAGAGCCTTTACTATCCCTATGATGTTTGGTAAGGGGTCCTAAGGTGTCCTAAGGGTCAAAAGGTGTCCTAGGACACATTAATGTTTCCTAGGATCACTTATGACAATTTAGGACCCTTGAAGACCCCTCTCTCTACATATTAAGGGTCATACGGGTTGTTATGGTGTCTTATGAAACATTAATGTGTCATAGGACCCCTTAGACCCCTTAGAACCCCTTAGGCTACCTTACCAAACATTAGTAAATGGAAATGTGTCCTAAGGGGTTGGAAGGGGTCTTAAGACACATTAATGTGTCATAGGACTCGTTATGACCCCTTACGACCTTTTAGGACCCTTAATATGTATGGTAATTGGTCCTAATGGATCCTAGAACACATTATTATGTCCTAGGACCCCTTATTACCCTTTAGCACCCCTAATATGTAGGGTAATGGGTCCTAAGGGGTCTTAAGACATGTTAATATGTCCTAGGACCCCTTATGACCCATAAGTACCCTTTATTACCACTCTCTCTACATCTTAGGTGTTGTAAGCGGTATTAACGGGTCCTAGGATACATTATGTGTCCTGGGACTCCCTAACACCCCTTAGGACTCCTTACCATACACTAACGTATGGTAAGGGGTCAAAAGAGGTCTTAATGGGTCCTGTAACACATTAATGTGTACTATAATGCCTTATGACTTCTTAGGACCCTTTAATACCCCTAAGATGTATGGTAAGGTGTTGTAAGGTGTCTTAGGACCCCTTAAGACCCTTTAAGACCTTTCTCTATACATCTTAGGGGTCGTAAGGGTTTTTAAGGGGTCATATTCCATACATTAATGTGTCCCTAGACCCCTTATGACCCCTTACCATACACTAAAAAATTTTAAGTGGTCCTAGAAGGGGTCTTAAGGGGTCCTCAGACACATTAATGTGTTTTAGGATCCCTTATGACCGCTTACAACCATTTAGGACTCCTAAGATGCATGATAAGGGGTCATAAGGGCTCCTAGGACACATTAATGTTCCCTACAACCCCTTATAACCTCTTAGGACACTTAAAGACCCCTATCTCTACATATTAGGGGTTGTAAGGGTTGTTAAGGGGTCATATGACACATTAATGGGTCATAGGACCACTTAGAATCCCTCTGACCCCTTAGGACCCCTCACCATACACTAATGAATTGTAAGGAGTCCTGAGGGATCATAAGTGGTCTTAAGGGGCCATATGACACATTAACATGTCATAGAACCCCTTATGACCCCTTATTACCTTTTATGACACCTAAGATGTATGATAAGGGGTCCTAAGGGGTCATAAGTGGTCCTAGAACATATTAATGTATCATAGGATGCCATATGACCACTTAGGATCATTGAAGACTCCTATCTACATCTTAGGGGGTGTAAGGGTTGTTAAGGGGTCTTAAGGGGTCCTAAGACACAATAATGTGTCCTAGGACCCATTATGACCCAGTACGACCCTTTAGGACCCCTAGGATGTATGGTAAGGGATCCTAAGGGATCATAAGGTGTCCTAGAACATGGTAATGTGTCCTACGACCCCTTATGACCCCTTATGAACCCTCTAGGATCCCTCTCTCTACATCTTAGGGGTTATAAGGGTTATTAAGGGGTCCTAAGGGGTTGTAAGTGGTCTTAAGGGGTCCTAGGACATATTAACATGTCCTAGAACCCCTTATGACCCCTTAGGACCATTTACCACTTGTAAGATGTATGATAAGGGGTCCTAAGGTGTCCTAATGGGTAATAAAGGGGTCCTAAGGTGTCCTAATGGGTGATAAAGGGGTCCTAACACATAATAATGTGTCCTATAACCCCTTATGACTCCTTAGGGCCCTTGAAGAACCCTCTCTCTACATATTAGGGGTTGTAAGGGTTGTTAAGGGGTCCTAGGATACATTAATATATTATAGGACACCTTACACCCCTTACAAACCCTTACCATACATTAATGAATGGTAAGGGGTCATGTGGGTTTGTTGGTGGTCTTAAGGGGTCCTAGGATGCATTAATGTGTCCTAGAACACCTTATGACGCCATAAGACCCTTTACAACCCCTAAGATGTATGGTAAAGTTTTCTAAGTTGTTTTAAGGGATCTCTCTCTCTCTCTAACATGGTTAAACATACATGTCAATTACCAAAATAACCATAGAATAAATAATAGAATGAGAAATGATCCTTAAATGATCATGCACAAGTCAAGTACTTAAGGTTACAATCAATAGTCCACTGAGAATCCTATTGAAGACAATGTGTTAATTCGTGAAATTTGGCTAAGTCTGAAATTTCTTAAAAACCCTCAAAATCCTGAATCTTTATCTTAACTCCATAAAGCTGAAACCACTCTCAAACATCCTAAAATTATATACATAAATGTAACTTAAGTATGTTCTAGTGCCAGAATTAGTCTAGCAAGGCTTGTTGGACTTTCTCTCTCTCCCTCCCTTAAGCATTTTCTTAATGTTACATAGTGTGTATGTGTTATAGTGCATACACACTATAATGCACACACGCTATGGCTTTGATTTCCCAAGCCTTAGGCTTGGGCAATCCAAGCCATAGCGCATGCACTCTATAGCATGTGTGTGCTATAGGACATACGCACTATGGCTTTTGGGGGACCAAAAACAATTTGGCATCTTTTTGGTCCCCCATCTTTGTGCATATACACTATTTAAGTCACTTGCTTTTAGGTCACCTTTTACTTTTATTTACTAACCCTTTATAGGTCATTTAATATTCATTCACTTAATCAATCATAACTTGATCTAGAAAGCTCAAATTTCCACACCATTTGTTGTGCTGGAATCATGACTTAGTTTCTTAGTTATCCAAGTGCTTCTTGAAATGTTGTGGGTTCATTTTTAACTATTTTAAATATCATTTGTAATCAATTATCACATTCACAAATTGTTTTGGTAAACATGATTCCTTGTTTCACCTTCCTATTAGCAAGTAAAAACTGGGGGACATATAGGCTACCCATGAATTTCATCATCCTCTTAGTAATCCATAAGTGATTTATAGTTTCCAACTGACATGTGGTTTTTCTAATTATGATTCCTCACACTTTCTTGAAGGAATTACACACTGGGGGCTTTGACATATCCTTTTCATTTACTGATTTCTTGTACTTTATCTTGTATATGCACGTAGTGTCATATATCACTAAATTGGGGGCTAAATGTACCATCATAAATTGTAAGCACCTAAGTGGTCTTCAATGTCTTGATTTTTTAGAAACTACCTTAGAGTTTTCTCATTATAGATTTCACAATAGGACTTCACAATTACACTTAATGCATACCTAAATTTGAATATGGGTCCTCTAATCTATTCAAACTTTCCCAAAATCAAGGTAGGACCTTATTTCTAGGTGTTCTTTCTATTTTCCCTCCAATCAAATAACTCATTTCACCTCCTAGGCCCTATTCATCTTTTTGTGGTCTCAGAATATTGTCCCAATATTGCAATTAGCTGTCTAATTTATTCTCGCATCCTTGGACTGTCCGATATCCACATACCAAATTTTGGCTTGTTTAGGGTAGCACATGCCTCCATTTGAAACATGTCTCCATTGGTGACATTTTCCCTAGATTTTGAACCCAAATTTGAAATGGGTTCCTATCTCAAGGTATTTGCAGGGGATTCAAATATGTGATCAACCTGCTAAACTTTATCTCCTAATTTTGTATAAAAGAAACCCTTGCACTTTAGTTTTTCATGATGAAATAAATTTCAAGGTTGAGGCCCCAATTTGAAGACATCCCATGAAGTGAGGACTTGTGAATCAAGGCCGCAACAAATTCTATCAAGCATCTACATCCTTTTTCAAGCATTCAAGCATTCAAACATCATTTCAACATCATGGAGACACAAACTGATTATGATGATGGCTAAGAAGATCACTGATTTATTATTTCCTTATTCTCTTCCTCCTAGGATTGGGTATGACTTCTTATTATCTTCGTATAAATATATTTGTGCTTCAAATCTATACATTTACATTTTAGATCTATGTTTATTTGTATGCATTCAATCACACAGTTCTTTCATTTTCATACCAGGGTCTACTCTATCACACTTAGCATAGATCTAGACATTTCTTTATGTATTTTAGCTTATAAAAATTTAGACATACTCTATATTCACAAGCACTACACATTATCTCTGTTACAATAGTTATTTGTGGAGGTGGGAATCACCAAAAAGGGGGGTTGACTAAGGAAAACCCTATATAACCATGCAAACAAACTCTCTAATCTACTTGTACAGAAAACCTTAGATTGAGTTGTTAGACCAAAGGAGCCTTCCTAAGATAGAGAGAAGCCTTCTGCAAAAAATTTGGTAGGAAAGCCTGGGTACATGATGGTAGTGGAGAGATGTTCCCAAGTACATAATGACAGTGTCAACATGTTCCCAGGCACACAACGACATTGGCAACATATTCCTCTCTTTTCAGAGTGAAATTTCAGGCACATCAAGTTATAGGTCTCTTTATCCTAGATTTGTAGTTACAGGTCATTTCAAGACTCTAACAGTCAGGAATTTGCATCTAAAGTTTTATTTCTAGGTGCATTCATTCCTTCCTCCTTTCTCTTTGTGCATTATCTTTTCATTTATATTATATCGGATCTATTATTTAGTCTTTAGCATATTTCCATTATCTCCATCTTTTTCAATTTAAGAAACAAAGGAATATAAACCCTAAGAAGCATATAAAACTTGCATTAACATCCTCAACATAAAAGGGTGTTGATATGATTTTATTTAAAGTGGTTTTGTATTCCAACATGTGTTATAAATTGAGAAATATCTCCTTTGTGTTGCTTACAATTTCATACATCACATAACATTTTGACTTGAAAGGGATATCATAGTAATAGACAACAATTTCACATATTTAATGCCACTACATGGAGAAATAGAATAAATGGTGATGAAGTTAGAAGAATGAGGTATAAAATGATTTGTATAGATTTTCAGTTGATTATCAAGTTTAGAAACAATTTTTTTGAGCTTTGTTTCTTATTTTAATGTTTTAAATTGTACCCCTTGAAATTCTTCATCACATAATGTCTCTTCTTAAGCAAAAAATCAAATTTCTGCCTAAGCCTCCATCTCATCCCGCTTTCCTTTCCATCTCCCTTATCTGAATCCTTGACCATGTAGCTTGTTTAGTTCATGATGTGTTTATGTCATAGAAATGCATGTGAAACATGCACTTGTCCTTTGAATATAGAAACCAAAGGTGGCCATTGCGATGTTACTCTTGTTCTTTTTGGTAGTCTATTGGGAGCCTACCAATGTTGTGATTTCTCCTAGATGGTTTAAATTTTACTTTTGGCCTCATTTTCCCTATCTTGGACATTCTTAACAATTTGAATCACTCTCTCGAGTTATCTCTACAATTTTTCACCATTTGGCCAATTTTCCCTATAGTTTATCTAATTGTGTCACTTTTTTAATATTATCTCCAACACACCAACTTGTCCATGCCTTCAATCCACCAAGATCTAGCTTCTTGGCTTTGAAGGAGATTTATATCATGCTCATTCCCTATTTTTTATTAGAATATCATCATAACTTGATATTTTTCTCTCTTTATAATCATTATTTATTAATTTTTCATATATTATTTCTATCCATTTGGTTGTTTATGGAGGTGGAAACACCAAAAAAGGGTTTGATTTTCCTTTTGTTGTGAGTAAGTTAGGAGGAAATGAAATGACTTCTATGGATTATTATATCTTTAGGATGTAATATCTCTATGATGAACTATAACTGATTAAATGTTTGAAAATGATAAGTTGATGATTGCCGAGATGCAAAAGTGAATGCAAGACATTAAATGAGTTAATGTATTGTATTTTCATTGATGTCAACTTGATATAATCTGATTACTCATACACACATTGTCATGGACTTCAAGAGATAAAGAGACAAAGTTTATGTTATCGGTATAACATAAAAAGCTAGTGTACATTGAGTGATAGTAAACACTGACGAACAGTGTACATCGATGGACGGAAAACACTGAGCAATTCATAGTGTATACCAAGCACCCTAGTAACCAAGCATAACTAAAGTTGTTACCAAGGACAACTAGATTCAATGACCGAGATAAATGAATTTGATCACCGATCAGAACTAAAGATAGAGAATGACAAAAACACTTATCTGGCAAGAGCTATATTTAGAGTTAAATGGTTGATTGATTTATTTTCATCAATCAATTGAACTAAATCAAAAAGGAGATTTAAAGAAGAGATAACAAGGAGAGATTTGTGGAATAAATCTCAAGGAGAGATTTACGGATTAAAGAAATCATGGAGAGCTTTACGGATCAAGAAAGTGATCTATGATGAAAACAAGAAAATTGAATGGCTAAATCATGTCTATATAAAGAGACAAGGAATTCATTATGAAAAGATGAATGTTGAATATAATTCTTATGCAGATAGAAGTCTTCATGCAGATCTGATCATACAGGCTAAAGAACAGAGCCAAGAATTTTGTAGACACCAAGCAACAGAGGAAAAATCATTCATCAAGAAGAACAGAGAAGGGAGAAAAGAATTAAAGAGAACATTGATCAGAGAGGTATTATGGACTAACAATAGATCTGAAAATCTGCAAGTTAAAGTTTTATTATTGAACATATCATTTACTATTTCCGTTTAACCATTGATTCAGAAAATCTCTTAACCGATAGGGATTTAACCATCCTTAATGTATTGAGATACTCAAGAGTATCAAAAGGTTTTCTTGTTGACAACATAGTGAATGCTAGGTCAAAAGACAAAGCGTTAGTTTTGAATCCTCTAACAAGGTCACACTTAACAGTGTGTTTGTAACATGTAAGAGGGTTGGCTCTTCACCGAGCTCACTTCAGAATAGTAAAGATTTTGGGTTACCAGTCCCAAGTGGTTTTTCCCTTAACAAGGTTTCCACGTTAAAATCCATGTGTCAAATGTGTATTTCTTTCATTGCATTGATTATTTACTTTACACATTACTAAAATTGGATTGGTCGGTAAACACTAAGTTTAATTGTTGCTACTTGGTAAAGGCTATAAAAAGATAAACAGTATGTCTTACCGAGCAGTATATATTTGTTAATAATATCTAAAGGAATACATCTTGTAGGACTGAAAGATAACTAAAGGATATCATATTTGTAATATAAGGTTTGGTTGGATTATTGGAATTATTTTTCAGGCCATTGATTCGCCCCCCCCCCCCCCNTTTCCCCCCCCCCCCCCCCGCTCTTAGTTATTCTAACACTTGGTATCAGAGCTTTGGTGCTTGGAAGAGATTTTAAAGACTCGAGATAAAGATCACAAGATGAGTAAAAGGGATGTGCCTAAGTTGAACAAATACAACTTTGCATCATGGAAAAGCAAGATAAGACTCCATCTATCAGGTATTAGAAATGATGTTACACAATACTTGGATACTAAATATATTGCACCTACTAGACCTCTAATTGTTGATCAATTGAGAGACAAACATGAACACAATTCTATGATTATAGAACTTGTTTCTTCACTATCCAATGCTGAATTTGAAGATGTCAAATCACGCACCACTGCAAATCAAATGTGGGACAAACTCAAGCTAGTAGATGGAGGAGATACAAATGTGCTGAGAGCTAAATTTGAAAGCCTACAAGGAAAGTTTGATGACCTAAGAATGAAAGAAGGAGAGAACATCACTCAGTACAGTAGCACAATCAAAGAAGTTGTTAATGCTATCTGTGGAGTAGGAGTACTTGAGGAAGAAATAGTGGTAAGTAAAATTCTAAGAACCTTACTGCCTATTTATGCAATTAGAGTATCTGCAATTCAAGAAATGAGAGAAGTAGCAAATAACAATGTTACTCTTGATCAATAGTTTTATTGGTAGACTTATTTCATTTGAGATGAACACCTATGACAACAGTGTCTTACCAACTATTGAGTTTGCATTCAAATCTTCTCTGAAAATAAGAAAATCTAGTCATAAACACACTATGAGAAATGATAGTGAAAGTGATAGTGATGAACAAGAACTTGATGAAATTGAAGCACTAATTGATAGAAGATTGCAAAGACGAAAATGTAGATATAAAGGTAAATTACCATTGGTCTATTTTAATTGCAAAGAAAATGGTCATTTTGCTGCTAGATTCCCTAATAAGAGAAAGGATGAAAGAAATAATGATAGATCTTATAAAAATAAGTTTGAAAGAAGTGATGACCGAGACTAAAAAAGCAACTGAAACTCTAATAGAATATATAACCGAGACTACAAGGACAAAGGCAAGAAGTCTTGTTACCTAGTTGAGAACAAAGCTGAAAATACTAACACCGAGTCTGATGAAGATGTTGAGGTATTATTTGTTACTATGAAGGATGATTTAGACAAAGAAGAAAGGTATTTTGAAACTGCACTCTTATCTAAAGTTAGCAAAAATGATGTCTGGATTATTGATAGTGGTTGTACTCACCACATGATTGGAGATAAGGAAAAGTTTGAAACTTTTGAATAATATAATGGTGGATCAGTTAGGATGGGTAATGACTCTTGCCCAATTGAAGGAAAATGAACCATCATGTTGAATAATCTAATCAGATGTGAAAATGCATATTGGGTGAAAGGAATTAACTATAATCTATTGAGTGTTTCACAATTGAACAACATAGGAAATCGAGTTGCATTTGAGAACAAAAAGGCAAAGATCTATATAATGGAATAGGAAAGTTAATCAGTATTGTTGAACAAACAAAAGGTAACCTATTCTATCTTGATGATATTAAGACCACTTGTTTATTGGCTAGAAATGAAGACATTTTGTTGTGGCATAAAAGGTTATGTCATGTGAATTTTGACAACATGGTTAGGATAAGCAAGAAAATAAAAGTAAGAGACTTACCAAGAATGTCAAAGCCCGACCATGTCATGGGCAAGAATTATCAAAAAGGAAAAATGAAAAAGTCTAGTTTCAAGAGAAAAACATAAACATCTAATTATATTCTAGAGTTAGTCCATACTAACCTATGTGGACCAATGAGAACAAAGAGCTATTATGGTGATAGATACTCCATTCTATTTGTTGATGACTATTATAGGATCATGACTATTAGGTTCTTAAAAGAGAAATCTAAAGCATTTAATATGTTCAAATGGTATAAAGCTAAAGTTGAAAAACAAAGTGGAAAGGAACTGAAATTTTTAAGATCATATAGAGGAGGAGAAATTATTTTTGATGAATTCACTAACTTTTGTAATCAGCATGGGATTACAAGACACGTTTATGCACTGAGAACACCATAGCAAAATGGGAATGTTGAAAGAAGGAATAGATCAATTTTTTATTGTGCTAGAACACTGGTGATTGAAAAAGCCATCACCCAAACATTTTGGAGAGAACCTGTAAGTATTGTTGGTTATACACTAAACTGAGTTCAATTAAAGAAAGACATCAATAAGACACCTTATGAGCTATGGTATGGATACACACCAAATGTGAGTTACTTTAGAATTTTTGGATGTCTATGTTATATATTGAAAGATGATAGAAATGGGAAACTTGACTCTAAAAGTGACGAAGGAATATTTCTAGGATGTTCTACCAAAAGCAAAGCTTATAAATGTCTTAATAAATATTCTAACAAAATCATTGAAAGTGAAAATGTTAAAGTGGATGAATTTGCTGAGAAAAATGATGAAGAAAGAAGAAAGGAACTAGAAGATTACAAGAGATTTGTTTGCATTGATGAACTTGACACTCTGCCTGAGCAATAGTGTAACGCTACTGAGCGACAGAACTATGCAGCCAAGCAACAAGCTGCACACACCAAGAATTAGGAAAATGATCACAATGTTGAACCAAGAATTGAAGATCAAAATGAAGGTCAAAATGATTATCAGAATAAGGAACAAAGATCTGAACCTGTACTTGCTAAATATGTCAGAAGACACCATCCACAAGACTAGATCATTGGAGACAAAAGAGCTAGAATGAGAACAAGAAGTAAGTCACTTAACACTAGATGTTTGATTTGTGGTTTTGAGCCTAAATCTGTTAATACTGCACTTGAGAATCAAGAATTGGTTAGTGTGATGAATGAAAAGATTGAAAAGATTGAGAAGAACAAAACATGGACATTAGTACCTAGACCGAGTTACAAAAATGTCATTGGTACCAAATGGATTATCAGAAACAAAATGAACGAGAATGGAGAAGTCATAAGGAACAAAGCAAGACTGGTATGCAAAGGGTATTCACAAGAAGAAGGTATTGACTATGGAGAAACCTTTTCACCCATTTCTAGACTAGAAGGAGCAAGAATTATACTTTCTTATGCTACTTTCAAAGGATTCAAAGTATACTAAATGGATGTTAAATCTGCATTTCTGAACGGAATACTAGAAGAGGAGGTATACATTGAACAACCTGAAGGGTTTATTGATCATAACAAGAGAAACATGCTTTTTAGACTACACAAAGACTTGTATGGATTGAAACAAGAACCAAGAGCATGATATGAAAGACTTCAATCTTATCTCATTAGTTTTGGCTTTGTTAGAGCAAGTGATAACAGTAATCTATACTTGAAAGGAGATACTGATGATAAGATTTTGATTGCTGAGATATTTGTTGATGATATCATATTTGGAGGTAATGATATGTTATGCAAGTCATTTGCTGATGAAATGAGAAAAGAATTTGAGATGTCAATGTTTGGAGAGATCAAATTTTTTCTTGGTCTACAGATTCTACAATAGGATGAAGGCATCTACATCACACAATCCAAATACATCAAAGAAGTTCTGAAGATATTCAAAATGGAGGACTCCAAACTAGTTGGAACACCTATGGAAACTGGATACAAATTGACAAAGGAAGATGAGACAACCAAGGTAAATAAGACCTTATACAGATCTATGATTGACAAACTAATCTATGTTGTACATGCTAGACCAGATATAGCACATGTAGTTGGTATAGTTGCAAGATTATCTGCTAATCCTAAGGAATCACACATGACTATTGTTAAAATAATTCTGAGATATCTAAAGAATACTAAAGACTATAGTTTGTGGTATATTAAACAAGGTAAATTTGAGCTACAATTTCATAATGATGTTGATTGGACTGGAATTATAGATGATAGCAAGAGCACAACCTAAGGAGCATTCTTTATGAGTGACAGACTTGTCACATGGATAAGTAAAAAGCAAGGATGCATATCTTAATCAACTATAGAAGAATAATATGTGGTTGCTACTGCAAATTTCTCTAACATTGCATGGATCAAGCAATTGTTGAAATTCATGAATATGGAGATTCTTGAGCTAGTGATTATCTATTATGATAATACTAGTGATATAAACATTTCAAAGAACCCTGTGATGCATGCTAAAACAAAGCACATAGATATTAAGTATCATTACTTGAGGGAACAAGTACAAGAGAAAGAGGTGATACTAGAATATGTACAATCCAAAGAACAATTAGCAGACATATTCAGAAAACCATTGCCAAAAGATACATTTGAGTACCTGAGGAATAGACTAGGGGTTTGACCCTTGTCTACTGGTCACTAAGATGACTAGAAGGCTGCATCAGCTTACACATTATCAGAACATTATTCATGTTGATGTAAGCTAAGATATGGACTACAATGATATATCAGTACAAGAAGGTACATATATGAACCACACACAAAGATATTGTTGGCTACTCAGAGTTGTATTGTTGATGGAGAGGAGATTCATTGATATATTTTTATTTGGCATTGTTGTCAAAGGGAGAGAAGTATTCAATGAAATATCTATCATGATCATATAAAGCAAGAGAAGAAACATATCCATCAAGGAGAAGAAAATCAGTCAAAGGGAGAGAAAATATCAGAGAAAGAAGTTTCTACAAAGGGAGAGAAAGATCCAATGATGATGAAGAGAAAGATTCAAATAAATAATCATCCATCTAAGGGAGAAAGTTAACACTGCATATTTATCCAAAAAAGGGAGAAAAGATAAAGACAGAATTTGTACACGTATCCATTGAAGGGAATGAAGAAAGGAAATTCACTAAGAAAGAATAAAATCAAAGCTAGAAGAGCTTATCGAGAGTCAAATATTTGAATTGGTTATAGAACAATAAGTTTGGTATGATATGGCATGCTTCATACTGCATATTTCATAGTATGTTTCCATCAATGCCAAAGGGAGAGATTGATGAACTATAACTGATTAAATGTTTGAAAATGATAATTTGATGATCACCGCGATGGAAAAGTGAATGCAAGACATTAAATTAGTTAATGTATTGTATTTTCATTGATGTCAACTTGATATAATCTAATTGGTCATACACACATTGTCATAGACATCAAGAGCTAAAGAGAAAAAGTTTATGCTATCGATAAAACATAAAAATCCAATGTACACTGAGTGACAGTAAACACCTACGGACAGTGCACATCGATAGATAGAGAACACCGAGTAGTTCATAGTGTATACTAAGCACCACAGTAACCAAGCATAACTAAATTTGTTACCAAGGACAACTAGAGTCAATGACCGAGATAACCAAAGTTGATCACCGATCATAACTAAAGAAAGAGAATGACAAAAACACTTAGCTGGAAGGAGCTATATTTAGAGTTAACTGGTTGATTTCTTTATTTTCATCGATTAGTTGAACCAAAACAAAAAGGAGATTTAAAGCACAGATAACAAGGAGAGATTTGTGGAATAAATCTAAAGGAGATCTTTACAGATTAAAGCAAGCATGGCGAGCTTTACAGATCAAGAAAGTGATCTACGATGAAAACAAAAAAATTGAATGGCTAAATCATGTCTATATAAAGAGACAAGGAATTCATTATGAAAAGAGGAATGCTGAATATAATTATGGTGAAGATGGAAGTCCTCATGTAGATCTGATCATATAGGCTGAAGAACAGAGCCAAGAATTCTGCAGACAATGAGCAACAAAGGATAGAGAATTCACCGAGCAGAATAGAGAAGGGAGCAAAGGAATTGAACAGAACATTGATCAGAGAGGTATTATGGACTAACAATAGATCTAAAAATATGCAATTTAAAGTTTTATTAGTGAATAGATCATTTATTTTTTCAGTTTAACCATTGGTTCATAAAATCTCTTAACCGAGTGGGATTTAACCATCCTGAATGTATTGAGATACTCAAGAGTATCAAAAGGTTTTCTTGATGACAACATAGTGAATGCTAGGTCAAAAGACAAACTGTTAGTTTTGAATCCTCTAACAAGGTCGCACTTAATAGTGTGTTTGTAACCTTTAATAGCATTGGCTCTTCACCAAGCTCACTTCAGAAGAGTGAAAATTTTGGGTTACCTGTCCCAAGTGGTTTTCCCCTTGAAAAGGTTTCCACATTAAAATCCATGTGTCAAATGTGTATTTCTTTCATTGCATTGATTATTTACTTTACACATTACTAAAAATGGATTGGTTGGTAAACACTAAGTTTAATTGTTGTTACTTGGTAAAGGCTATAAAAGATAAACAATATATCTTACCGAGCAGTATATATTTGTTAAGAATATCTAAAGGCATACATCTTGTAGGACTAAAAGATAAATAGAGGATGTTATATTTGTAATATAAGATTTGGTTGGATTATTGGAATCATTTTTGAGGCCACTTATTCACCCCCCCCCACCTCTCAGTTATTCTAACACTCTCTTCTCCCTTTCCTTGCTTTAGAATAGTTATTTTTTCTTCAGAATCTACTTTATGTTATTTGTGTTCACTAGCCTTTTAGTTCTATGGATCTGATTATTTGTCTTGTATTTTCTAGCCTTGGTTTATGCACCCTATCCATTCAAGATGCACACATGCCATACTGGTGTCCTAAATCTATCTTTTGTTCTTAGACTCATGCAAGCATCTAGGATAGTAAGTTAGTATAATCTGCTAAACAATATTGATAAATAGCTCTTTCATATTCAGTAGACTAAATATTTTAATCCTTTAGTGGCATAGAGTTATTTTCATTTAATTATTCTCCATTCATGTTAAATATTAATTTTCCTTTAATTAATTGATCTCCCTAGCTCACTAGAGCGCTAGTTAAGTGAGGTGGCACAAGGGTTGATTCGTGCCTTAAGATTTTATCAATCTAGAGGGTGGAAAATTTTGTTCTCCATATTTTGGTGAACCTAACATGAACTAAAATGAAATTTCATTTCTGCATCATCACCTTTCACCCTCCATTGGGTGATAGTTTATTTGAAAACATGGTGACTATCACTCCTATCTTTCACTATAACAAGAGAATACATAATATGGACATATCATTTCCACCTCTAGATGTCCCTACTATGGAGAGACTTCTACCCTATACATCTCTCCATCAATTAATAGAATATTTTAAGAGGCATTATTATTGATCCCATGTGTAGACAAGGTCCTCTTTATTAATGGATGCATTGCATGAGATACGATGAGTGTAAGGCCACCATCCAAACACATAATGGGTTATCCCTTCCCCATTTGGGTCTACCACCTTGACAGTCCTTATAGGCCCCAAGGTAGACTCTACAATTTTTTTCATCATTCCTAAGTTAGGCTTCTTTCAAGTAAAGCTAGGTATCCCTTAGCTGGTCTCCATGGGACTAGTCCCCTTAGCGGTTCACAAATGCCCCAAGTTTTCCCATCAGGGTATCATGCACACTATCTAGGATACTAGATATCATCCCTTGGTATCTAGTGGGGGTATTATTTGGGATCATTTTTCATCTACTCTTGTAGGTCTCTTTCTTCCATAGAAGGATATGTTATTCAAATCATATAACAAGTATAAAATAAAGGAACTTTCATATAAATTTGTAGCACCTATGGTCCCTCCCACCTCTATTCTACCCCAATTTCACAACATGTTTTTTCTTCCATTCCCTCTTCATCAAGAAAAAAATTAAAGCATTTCCTTATAGGAAACCTTTGCATTCATCAAAGACTTTGAAATCTCTTGTGTTTCCTCTTGTTCTTATGACTACACTTACTGAAAAAAAAAGTAAAGGAACCCATGTTACACAAGTTAAAGTTCACCCTCAATTCAAGCTTCCCATCCTTGCAGATATCCCTTTCACTATTGTTTATGGTAAAGGTAAAATGTCACCACATGCTCATCCTTCTCCATTAGAACATACTTTTAATTCTCTTAAAGTACCCCCTATTCCTCCAATTTCTCCCAAAGAAAAATGGGGAAGGGAACCCATGGTTGAGCCTGCAACTATTGTTGTGATGACACCTTCTACTTCATTGGTGGGTCCTTCCTCTATGTCTATCATGGAATCAATGACCTCCCCACGGACTAGGATGCTACCAAGCCTTTGCAAGATTACAATCATGGTCAACACCTATGTAAAAACTATCATATGTGTAAGTGTGAGAATTTTCAGTTAGAAAAGGCCTTGGAGCATGAGGTCGTCATGAAGTAAAAGACTAAGTCCTTGGTTCTTATGCCTATTCCACATGCACTTGTTTCTACTACATCAATATCTAGTCTTGCTTCATTATTTTTTCTACTTCATGTTTCTTTGGGGGTTATTTACAAGGCTCGCCCTAAAAGGGTCAAGGTCTTCATCTCTCCATCCCTAGAGCCCCTACCCATCACTTCACTTCTTGATATACTACCTTTTCCCTAGATGATCAAAAAGTTGCATACATAGATGGTGTTCAATTCAGTCAAGCCTACCCAACCTACACCCTCTATTAATCTGATAATCCTTAAAGGAATAGAAGTTGTCATTAGTATACAAGCAGACAGTTTTGGTTGGTCATGGTAACCGAGTGACAGAGCTCACCGAGCAACAATGATTACTGAGCACAGTAATTACTGAGTGCAGTGGTCATCAAAATTATTTGAACACTGAGTCGTATATCAACTGAGTAGAGACACAACTGATCAAACTAGTGCATAGAGACTTAACCAAGCACCAGTATACAGAGACATCACCAAGAACTAGTCTACACCAAGAGACAACAATTCATCGAGAAAAGTGGATCTGTAACAACACGTTAGCTAAAGCACTTTAGTCTTTAAAATATCTTTATTCTTAGCTGGACAACTATTTCTTGTGGATCAAGAAAAGAGTAAATGATACATTTAATTGATTAAACTAATTGTATTCATGCAAACTAGGAGATCAAGGTCAAGTTGTAAACCTTTGATCATAGATTTATTCAAGAAAAGTGTGAAACCAAATTAGGTCAAAATCTTGTATAAATAGATGTATTAATCAATCAAGAAGAATAGGATTGTAGCCACCAAGGACATCTATGGATCAAATAGATTTTTTCATGTAGAAGGATAGATAAATAAGAATTCAGTTATGAAGAACTACATTCAAGGCTACCAACAAGAACAGAGGTATTATTCATCACAATAGGTGATACATATATTTTGTGAACTTAATGGATCTGTAATTAGCAATTCAATATTGCAAGCTATCAAGTCATACATATTTTGTCTACTCTCTAACAATTGTAGCAAACAATAAAATCCTTCAAGAAGGTGGACTTAACATTCTTTATGTAAATCTCTTAACCAAGTGCACGTATACATCGTGTTGCTAAAATATCCTAACCAAGTAGACTTAACAAGTCTGACATGTTACTCCTAATAGGGTAATATCATCAGAAGTGATCACAACTTGTAGCCCTAACAGGCACCTTCCATTCTGTAGATAGTGAAGATTTATGGGTTTCATCCCCACCACAATTTTTACCTTCTAACAAGGTTTTCTGTGTTACCAAATACTTGTGTCATGTGTTAATGCATTTCATGAATGTTTCAATGTTTATTTGCATACATTTACATTTAAGCTATGATATTGCATGCATGAAGTAGAGAAGCAACAATGGTTAGTTATGAAAGAATTGTTTACTAAAGGTTAATAGATAAAAGTTTTTAAGGGAATTGATTCACCCCTCCCCTCTTAATACAACACCCTTCCATTATTCAAACAATTGGTATCAAAGCTAGATCTCTTATTTGGAAAATTTTAAATCACTTGACAGAAAAGATCATACAATGGAAAGGTATAAGCTTGATAAAAATATTGAGAATCAAAAGTTGCAAATACAAATTTTCTTTGAGCAATACAAAGAAGCAAGAATCAAAATGAAATTGTTATTGGCTGGAAGAAAAGTCATGACATCTCGCTACAATGAAATTTACTATCATGAAGAATACAAACCTGGCCTATTTGATTCATCTGGATCTGGATCTGGTAATACATTTGACGCATCTGAAGGAGGCATTACAAATCTAAATGAAATCATTCAACATCTAAATGAACAAGTAAAGTATTGTAGATCGGTCAAGAGATACAGATGGTAAGAATGATTGATGTTATGAATAATGCAAGACAAGTTGAACAAGAAAGAACTTTGGCTATTGATGACGGGATAAAGATTACTGAAAAATTGCAAGAGAAAGAATCTGAGATACAGAGACTTACTAAACATCACATTGAGACCACCAACCAAATAGTTCTTATGATTCATGAGGCCAACCGAGTGAACATGGAACTTAATGTAAAATTGGAAGTTATTGGTGAACTAAGAGAAGATAATGAGAAACTAGAGCATGAAGTGAAGATTCAACATCAACATAATGATATGATCAAGAAATTTGAAGGCAGTCCAAAAAGAATGGATGAATTTCTGAATGGACAAAGAAGACTCAACGACAACACTGGTTTAGGGTATACCGAGCATGGAGAATCATCAAACTGATTTGATCAAAGGAATGTCTACACAAATCCATGACCAAAGAAGTGTTCATGTAATCACTATGGAAAACCATGCCACACATCAAATGTTTTCAAGGTCAAAGCAAAAGTTATTCCTAAAACTACTTCTACATTCATAGGTAATTGTTACAACTGTAACAATCATGGACACAAAGCACATGAATCTAGATCTAAGATGAACAAACCAAAGAATAAATCTTACATGGAAAAACATTGTTCTACTTGCAACATACATGGCCACACATCTCATGAATGCAGGAAAAGGAAAAATAAAGTCTGGAAACCTAAAGAACAAGAAAATGCATATCAACCAAGAAGAATCGGTAATACATATATTTGGGATTATAACACTTGGGTAAATTGCACGGTATATGGTAGATATGGACATATAGCTACTAACTATATGATGAAATGGATAAGAAGATCCATAAATTGGACTAACCCTGGAATGGCATGCTTACATTGTCATAAGGTCGGTCACTTAACAAAGGACTACAAAAAATGAGTGATAGAGTCGAGCACTTTTGAAAATGGAAATACTATTGAAGACATCGGGAGAATGAGAAATAAAATGTGGAGGACAGCTTCAAACAATGATAATAATGCACCAAGCACTATAGTTGGTGACACCTCATCTAATGGATCATGTGATTCCACCACCCCCACCTAAGAAATACAAGTAAGTATAAAACTGCACTCTACAAAGCTATATTTGACATAAGTTCCTATATTCATTAAGAATATGCCAAATTAGCATGAATGAAGATGCACTATGGTATTGCATGTTATGTTTTCTGAATCTAGTCTGGTCAGTTAATATAAATCTAGCATTATCTACTCGTCGGTATACATATGAAAGATAACCGAGTTGACACAATATACCGAGCATCATTGGTAAACATGCGGAAGACAACCGAGTTAACACTTTATACCAAGTATTATATATTCACTGAGCTAAAGACTTTGGTGTGTTAACCGAGCATCTACACTTTGTCAACTCAGTGGTAGGTGAAGCATTTAATGCATCACTTGGGGTATATTTTTCTATAAAAAGGGAAAACATGAACTCATTCATTCACTGAGTGTTAAGGATAAAATTGCAGAGCGAAGAAGCAATTCAGAGAGACAACATTGCAAAGTGATTTATAGAATCTTCAAATCAAATCCAATAGATCACGAGCATTCTCAGCAAGCATCCAGTGAGTATCTAGACTTAGAGAGCTAACAGTTCATTTGTGAAAAGCCCTAATTTGATGAATAATGGCAACCACTTCCCAAACCACAAAGATCAAGATGGAAAAATACAAGAAGATCATTCTAATCAAGAACTTGACCTGCGAAGAACCTAACTACAAGTTCTATCATGAGTTTGCTGCACAACCCAATGACAAGGGAGATTTTTCGAGTATCCCACCTAGGGTTTTACGGGTCGAAGACATTTGATCATACATCCACTGCAAAGTTGCAAAGATTGGAGACATTGAACTTGAAGAAGCTTATCAAAAGCTATGCTAGGATAGAAACATAAAGGATGAGTACAAAAACATTGAAGTAAAAGGGTTAACCAATGCCCTACTATTCCCAAAAGAATTCAAAATAGAATGGATACGCATTGTGCTCAGTTGAGTGCATAATGGTAAAATGTGGTTAGATGAACCTAAGGCAATCACAAAGGATGTGATTCATGCAGTGACTGGTTACCCAATAACTAAGAAGGAAAAATCCCAAAGGCACCCTAGACGCCCCAAGATTGAAAAACTAACTGGAGTCAAATGGGAGCAGAGGTCTGAAATTGAATTCAATCATTGACCCTGAAATGAAGTTCAGTGCATATGTGATTAGATACAAGATCTTTCAAGCAATAAGAATGAACAACATTTCTTGTGGAGCAGTTGACACAACATACAATATAGTAAAGAAAGGTGTGCAATTGGACCTAGCCGAGCTACTATTGAAACAACTAGAGGAAAACATGAGAACAATTAGATTAGCACGATCTAATACATGTAAGTTTGGTTCTCTATTAATGTGCACATTCTTTTAGTTTTAGAAATTATTTCCTTCATTCGGTAATGTCACTTGGGATACCAACCGACCGATAACATCACATATTAGTGATTACATTAAATCACTAGGAGACAATTTCATTCCACTATTGGATGGATACTTTAAAACATTTAAGAATAGGATGCAGAAAAGGATGAGGATTCATGCATAGTTGGTTGAACAATACAAAGATGAGATATGCTTTGTAGTTGACACCGACACTACACTCATTAAAGATGCCAACCCAAGAACAGCATGGTTACCACCATTGGAATATGAGATTGACATAGATCTTACTACAAAAGTCATTGAAGACCTACTGAATGAACCAGTTGAAAAATCTATAAGAAGATTTGGTACATATGAGGAAGCTAAGTCAAGAATAAAGACTAGCTTGGTAGTCAAGAAAATAGGGAAGAAACAAACACAAATGGTAAAAACACTTAAGTAGAAACTCTCGGTAATTGACGAAGATTTAGAAAAAAATAGTAGATGTAATCGAGGAACAGTCACCCATCGGTGAAGATAAAGAAGAAAGTGATTTCGAGTCTACAGAATTAGATGCAGAGCCACCAAAGGCAAAGAAAACAAAATTTACTAATGTAACAGCAACATCTAGGAGAAGAAGAAAAAACAACTAAGGTACACTCACCACCATTTAAGAAAGGTACAGTAAGAACATATATGAAAATAAATCCTAAAGCCTCAACTGAGCTGAGACAATGAAAGAAATATATATGGAGTAAGGAAGACAAGGATGATACTAAAGAAGATGAGATAGAACAAAGGATCCAAGCATAAAAGGCCAAAATACCAAAGACAATTGGTGAAATTGCAGAGTCAATCATCAACATAGGCCACTTACAATGTCAGAAAATTAGACAATGGGTAAGTATGTCTACTGAGGATAGGAATAAAATAGAAGAAGCAATCATTAAGATGATGGTAGCTTAAAAATATGTACCTCTACAATTTGAAAATCATATTCCACATGAGCTACAGGATATAATATCAGCTAGGTGGACAAATGCATTGCATATGGAAAAAAAATGAGGGAGAAAGCTCTAGCTACATTCATGCCCGACTCCACAGTTGAAGAAATTGATGAAACAATGTAGAAAAATACAAAGAAATTTTATGCAAAAACAAGAGTATACAAGGTATTGTAGAATAAGCTTGAAGATGTTGACATTGAGAGTAACAAGATTTTGACACAAATCTTCAATCCACCCGAGCAGATACTAGCTATAATCGAGACTTTTCACATCGAGGAGAAGGAGGCCACACTGAGCCCTGAGAACATCTTCATCAATGACACTGAGGATGTCAATCCAATTGACTTAACCACAAAGGCAAGTAAGGTCATGGATGATATTCCTCAAATATTTCAATCATTAGGAGAAACAGCAAACATAACAATACAGGATATAACTCATGGAGATTCTAATGATAATGTCAAGGTTGATGAAGAAGTCAATGTTGCCACTAAGCAAACAAATGAAAAGGATACAACTGATCTTGTATAGGTACAAATACCAGGCAATATGCCTTTATTGGTGCAAGAAATAAATATAATGACTAAGTCACAAAAGAAACCACTTCACACTGAAGCAGACATACTGATGGACAAAGGTGAGGAACAATGGGAGACGTGGTGCAGGAGCACACCTAACTCAAACCCCTAGCTCTTTATTTCTGGCATGTACTGAATCTAGCCAAGTCAAGAGAGTGTGTGTGGGCCTTAGAAGGTCATTTTTTTTTATTTCCCTAAGATGGATATGACTAGGTCAATCCATGTCTAGATAGGTTGCTTAGTTGGTTTCCTTTAGTTATGTGTGTGTGTGAGGTAGTTTGGAAGCCTCTGGAAATCCAACCAAGGCATCGGGAACTTTGGATAAGATGCTTTGTATCACTGGCACTCGGCCTATACTGGTGCCAAGTTAACACTGGTGCCAAGTTAACACTGATACTGAGTTAACATTGGTGTCGAGTTAACACTGATGCTGAGTTAACACTGATGCCAAGTTAACACTGATGTTGAGTTAACATTGTAGCCAAGTTAACGCTGCAGCTCAGCCAATACCGTAGCTCGGCTTGCATTACTGTTGCTCGACAATACTCAGTCGTAATGGCCCATGAAAAGTGGATCTTATCTTTTATGGACAGTATGGTTAGTGTAA
Source organism: Thuja plicata (assembly GCA_018584345.1). Lineage (NCBI taxonomy): Eukaryota > Viridiplantae > Streptophyta > Pinopsida > Cupressales > Cupressaceae > Thuja > Thuja plicata. The sequence continues at coordinate 4,205,262 of MU225084.1, read as the reverse complement.
CGGTTCCCAAAAGATATTCTTGTGAATGAGTGGACCGTTAGGGTTGTTTCCTATGAGAGGATTGGTAACTAATAACATATAGAGTATTCATTTTTAGAGATCTATAATGTAGAGAGGGTAGAAGAAGAGAAGCTACAGGAAAGTTAGGAAGTTGCAGATTATTGTACTGTTTGGTTTTGTTTCAAGTAATGAAAAGTTGAAGAGTGTGTGTTTAGTGGATATCAAGTTTATTTTTGGTTCCTTTTGCATACAAGTAGATTAGTTACTTTATTTTCTGTTTTGCAAGCTACTAGTTCTTCACCCATTCTGGGTTGTAAACAGTAATGGCCCCTTGAGATTCCTAAATCCATGGTGAGAATCATGTGTTGGGATGGAACTCAAGAGGAGCCCTTATACATAGTTTTCTTTTTGTTTTTGGTAAGAGTAGCAACAGGTGTGAATCTGGAGATCTTACCCTAGGTGAGCTTGGAAATAGTCTGGCTGGGGAAGAGAGTGAGAACAATGTTATGAAAATATTGGTTGAATGAATCTATTTGTGTAGGTTCAGAAAGGAGGAGATGAAAAGCATTTCAATGGGGACTGAGTCTTGAAAAGGAGGTAAAGTTGAGAGTGACTTACCTTAGCTTAGGGTTGTGAACACCCTAAGGGATCTAGGAGAAAGATCTCAGAACAGGGCCAAGATGGTTCTATAGCAGAAAAAAGACTTCTGTCCACATCAGATTGGTATCAGAGCCCTAAAAGATTTGGGCATGTGTTGTTTGGATGTTATCTGTATAAATTTCTGTCAACTCATCCAAGATGGTGACCAACGCAGAACTCACAAAAGATGTGGAAGAGAAAAAGGAGGAGAATAGACTCCTGAAGGAACAGTTAGCTGAAATGGTGACTAAGTTGGAAGAAGTGTAGCTTAGGACTACAGTATTCAGTAAACGGATGAGAGAAGCTGATGGAAAGGGTAAAGCAGTAGCAGGGGAAGACATTATTCCAGAGCCAGACCCTGTGCTTCAAGAAGAGGCATTCTTGAAAGCATTGAAGGCAATGAGTGGTAAGTCCTTAGACAGTGTGCCTCTATTTAGCAGCAAGATGGAACCAGAATTAATCATGGAATGGATACAAGGTCTTGAAAATCACTTTGACTATGATAATGTGACCAAAGCTCAGAAAGTAAGAATAGCCAAGACAAGGTTGAGAGGAACTGCTCTTACTTGGTGGAAGTTTGTCCAAGATGAGAGCAAAAGAAGGAAAGAATCCCATAACCAGTTGGAAAGGTATGGTGGCCAAGATGAAGGAAACTTACCTTCCTGATGATTATGAAGTGTAGTTGCACAAATAGAGACAGAATCTAAGACAAAAATATTTAGAAGTCAGTTCCTAGACCGAAGAGTTTCACAAGCTATGCTTAAGGTCGCATGCGATGGAAGAAGAAAGCCTAAAAGTGGCTAGATACCTGAATGGTCTCAAGTGGAGTATCCAAGAGGAAATTAGTCTCTTAAACCCCAAGACTATACACCAATGCTACCAGCTAGCCCTCAAAGTGGAGGAAAAATTCAAGAAGAAGCAAGATTCAAATAGTAGAGGAAGAGGAAGAGACAATAGAGGTCATAGAGGAGGATATGGAGGAAGAAACTAGAGTGAGTCCAAGCTCATTGAGAATCAAGGATAATTCAGTAACACAAGAGGTGGTTATAACCGTGGAAGAGGTTCAAATAGTAGTTCAAGAGGAAGAACTAATAACCAAGGAAGAGGATCTTACTTCTCTTCAATGAAGTGTTACAACTGTCATCAATTTGGACATCTTGCATATCGGTGTCCTGAAAAAGGTTCTACTTCTCAAGGAGGTGGGAAAATAGTTAACTATATCCAAGAAGAATCAAGTTGTAGCAACAATCCATCTAAGGTACCATTAGAATCAGAAGAAGGTGAGAACCTCATGATAAGGAGGACCTTAATCAGAGAGCCAAGCAAAGAAGAACCAAGCCAGAGGAGAGCACTCTTTAGAGTGAAGTGCAAGATTATAGGAAAGGTGTGTAGAGTCATTATTGATTCAGGCTCAACTGATAATATCATTAGTGAAGAGGCAGCCAACAAGTTAAATTTGAAAAGGATTCCACATGACAATCCATAGAAGGTTACATGTCTTAACAAAGGACATCATGTGTTTGTAAGAGAAGAAGAATGGGTAGAATTCACCATTGGCAAGTATAAAGATAGAGTTCTATGTGAAATTCTTCCCATGGATGCATGCCACCTTCTACTTGGAATGCCATGGCAATTTGATAGCCAAGCCATGCATGATGGAACCAAGAATGCATACTCATTTAAGAAAGATGGAGTGACTTTCAAAATTTAGTCACTAATAGAAGAAGGAGAGGTGAAAACATCAAGTCCAAGTGTGCTCATGGTTGGTGAGAAGGATTTCTTGAAGACTCTAGAAGAAGGAGAAGGAGTTGGGTTTGGTTTAGTATTGAAGCCAAAAGATGAAGTTGCTGTCAAGAAATCAGAGATGCCAAATGAGGTAAAATAAATACTTGAAGAGTATAAGGACATTGTGAATGATGGCTAGCCCACTCCCCTACCTCCTAAGAGACTTGTTAGCCACAAGATTAACTTCATACCAGGAGCTACCTTACCCAACAAAGCTACCTATAAGATGACCCCTCAGCAAAATGAGGAAATAGCCAAACAAATCAGAGGGTTATTAGACCAAGGCCTATTTAGAAAGAGCATAAGCCCATGTGTAGTAGCACCTAAGAAAGGAGGAGATTGGAGACTTTGTACTGATTCTAGAGCCATAAATAGAATCACCATTAGGTATAGGTTTCTAATACCTAGAATTGAAGACCTAATGGATTGTTTAGGGTAGGCAAAGTACTTCAGCAAGATTGATCTTAAGAGTGGTTACCACCAAATCAGAATTAATGAAGGAGATGAATGGAAGACAACCTTCAAAACTACAGAAGGTTTGTATGAATGGCTTGTAATTCCATTTCATTTGTCTAATGCTCCCTCAACTTTTATGAGGTTGATGAATGAGGTATTGGTAGAATGCATTGGTAAATTTGTTGTTGTCTACCTAGATGACATTTTAGTTTTCAGCAAAACTAAGGAGGAGCATATTAGGCATTTGAAAATTGTTTTCAAGAAATTGCATGATGAAAAGCTAATGATCAATTTGGAGAAGTGTGACTTCATGAAGCAGGAGCTTATATATCTCAGTTTTGTTTTGTCACATGGTAACCTCAAAATGGACCAAGAAAAGGTGGATGCCATTCTAAGTTGGCCTACTCCCAAGGCTGCCACTGAGGTGAGAAGTTTCCATGGTTTAGCTTAGTATTACAAAAAGTTCATTAGACATTTGAGGGGAATTTGTGCACCTATGTTAGACACCATTAGAGGTGGAATGAAGACAAAGTTTCAATGGACACCACAAGCTGAGAAAGGGTTTGAAACACTGAAGGAGAAAATAGCAGAGTTGCCTACTCTAGTTCTTCCAAGCTTTGATAAGCTTTTTACAGTAGAATGTGATGCAAGTAATGTGGCCATTGGGGCTGTCATAAGCCAATAAGGAAGACCAGTAGCTTTCCATAGTGAGAAGGTAAATGATGCAAAGAAGAAGTACTCTTCTTATAAATTAGAGTTGTATGCTCTAGTCCAAGCACTCAAGAAGTGGAGGCACTACTTTTTGCCAAAGGAGTTCATAGTATACACTGATAACCAATCCCTCAGCTTCCTTAACTCTCAAGATAAACTTAGCAACAAACACATGAAGTGGGTGGAGTATCTACAAGCTTACACTTTCAATATCAAGCATAAAAAGGGAGTACAGAACAAGGTTGTTGATGCTTTGAGAAGAAGGCTTCTCATAGTCCAAAAAGTTCAACTACAAAGTATAGGTATTGATAGATTCAAAGACCTATATGCTGAAGATGAAGATTTTTTTCAAATCTACAAGGTATGCAAGGAGTTTAACAACAAATTTCATGGTGAGCTTTCCGAATATACTTTGCAGAATGATTTATTGTTTAAAGGAGGTCAACTTTGTGTTCCTAAAGGGTCTATGCGAGAGAATTTGATTTAGGAAAAACATAATGGAGCACTTAGTGGTCATTTTGGAGTCGGTAAGACTCAAGAGCTAATCACTAGGTTCTATTTTTGGCCTAGAATGAATAGAGATGTTAGACAGTATGTTGAGAGTTGTGTAGTGTGTAAAAAAGAAAAGGGCACACCTTCCAATGTAGGTCTTTATCAGCCACTTCCAATCCCAACCAGACCATGGGAATGCATAAGCATGGATTTTGTAGTTGGTTTGCCAAGAACAAGGCAGGGATATGACAATATTTTTGTTGTTGTAGACAAATTTAGTAAGATGGCATATTTTATACCTTGCAAGACTATTCATGATGCTTGTAATATTTCTCATCTATTTTTTAGTGGAGTGGTGAGGATACATGGACTCCCACTCAATATTGTTTTAGATAGAGACAGCAAATTCATGAGCCATTTTTGGAAGACCTTATGGCAAAAGCTCGACACTAACTTGTCTTTTGGATCTACCTACCATCCACTAACAGATGGCCAAATAGAGGTGGTTAGTAGAAGTCTTGGTAACTTACTGAGATGCCTCACAAAGGAGTATGGTCAAGCCTAGGACCAACTCATTGGACAAGCTGAATATGCATACAATGATACAGTGAACAAATCAACTGGTAAGAGTCCTTTTGAAATTGTTTATGGCTTTCACCCAAGAGGGATTTTTGAGCTTAGAGAACTGAAGGAAGGAATACATCGTAGTGGATATGCTGAGGAATTTTCTCATTCAATGAGAGAAGTCCATGAAAGTGTGAGAAAGAACTTGATTGAAAATGTTGAAAAGGTAAAGCAAAAGGTGGATGCAACAAAGAGGGATGTTCAATTTTAGATTGGAGACTTTGTGATGGTAAAATTGAACAAACATAGGTTGCAGAAAGGTGTTCCTCACAAACTACAGATGAAGAGGCTAGGTCCATGTACGATACTTGCAAAGTATGGAAACAATGCATACAAGGTGGAGCTTCCTAAAGACATTGGGTTGTCACCGGTTTTCAACATTGAAGATTTGATAGCATACAAAGGACCAATTCAAGATGCTGATCAGAACCTTCAAGAGGTAATACAAGAGGTAAAAGATCTGAAATTAACCCCTACTCCATCTATGATAGCTGAAAAGATACTAGACTCAAGGGTCTATAAGAAGACTAAGAACAAAGACTATATGGAGCACCTTGTCAAATGGCATGAAAAAGGAGATGTTGATGCTACTTGGATCAGAGAAACATAATTAAAGAGGTTGGGCATTGATCCAAACATGCTTAATCCAAGGATGGATTAAACTTTCTTTTGTCTGGGGGAGTATGGTGCAAGAGCGCACCTAACTCAAACCCCTAGCTCTTTATTTATGGCATGTACTGACTCTAGCCAAGTCAGGAGAGTGTGTGTGGGCCTTAGAAGGTCATTTTTTTTATTTCCCTAAGATGGATATGACTAGGTCAATCTATTTCTAGATAGTTTGCTTAGTTGGTTTCCTTTAGTTGTGTGTGTGTGTGAGGTAGTTTGGAAGCCTCTGGAAATCCAACCAAGGCATCAGAACTTTGGATAAGCTGCTTGGTATCATTGGCACGCAGCCTACACTGGTGCCGAGTTAACATCAGTGTCGAGTTAACACTAATGTCAAGTTAACACTAGTGTCAAGTTAACACTGATGCCGAGTTAACACTACAATTGAGTTAACATTGCAGCTCAGCCAATACCGCAGCTCGGCTTGCATTACTATTGCTCGGCAATATTTAGTTGTAACAGCCAGTGAAAAGTGGATCTTGTCTTTTATGGACAGTATGGTTAGTGTAATGATTCCCAAAAGAGATTCTTGCGAATGAGTGGACCGTTAGGGTTGTTTCCTATGAGAGGATTGGTAACTAATAACATCTAGAGCATTCAGTTTTGGAGATCTAGAAGGTAGAGAGGGTAGAAGAAGAGAAGCTACAAGAAAGTTAGGAAGTTGCAGATTATTGTACTGTTTGGTTTTGTTTTTGGTAATGAAAAGTTGAAGAGTGTGTGTTTAGTGGATATCAAGTTTATTTTTGGTTCCTTTTTCATGCAAGTAGATTAGTTACTTTATTTTCTATTTTGCAAGCTACTAGTTCTTCACCCGTTCTGGGTTGTAAACAGTAATGGCCCCTCGAGATTCCTGAATCCATGGTGAGAATCATGTGTTGGGATGAAACTCAAGAGGATCCCTTGTACATTGTTTTCTTTTTGTTTTTGGTAGGAGTAGAAATAGGTGTGAATTTGGAGATCTTACCCTACATGAGCTTGGAAATAGTCCGACTGGGGAAGAGAGTGAGAACAATGTTATGAAAACATTGGTTGAATGAATCTATTTGTATAGGTTCAGAAAGGAGGAGATGAGAAGCATTTCAACGGGGACTGAGTATTGAAGAGGAGGTAAAGTTGAGAGTGACTTACCTTAGCTTAGGGTTGTGAACACCCTAAGAGATCTAGGAGAAAGATCTCAGAACAGGGCCAAGCTAGTTTTGTAGTAGCAACAAGACTTCTGTCGACATCAAGAAGACAGATAAAAGTGGAGAGGAAAAACCAAGTGATGCACCCACTGAGGATAGTGAAAAGGAAGACAAGGTTACAGATCAAGACAAGGTTGATGTAGAGACGTCTACAACCAACCAATAGGTACTAATTGAACAACCTAGCCACAACACCACACCTCCCAAGCAATCAATGATAGAAATAGAGAAACAAAAGGATCTTGCTATCATACCTCATTCCCCTGCATCAAGTAGCATTATGAAGAAGAACAAGAACAAGAAAAGTAAAGCCCCTGTTACACTTGATGAGATAATAGAAATACCCGACTATGATCCAAGAACACTTTATCCTGAGTCATTATCAAGGTATGGAGAGCTATGAAAAAGGAAATCACAATAGGACAAGCTCAAAAAGGAACAAAAAAATACACAAGTCGTGGAAACAACAAAGGATATTCTATTGCAAATAATTCATGACACACAGATTGATCAAAATGCACCCATCATTGATCAACAAGTAGTTCTAACTGAGGCAATCACACAACAGAATGTAGACACCAAGAAGGTCATTAAGGAAAGAGCAGAAGAAAAGTATCAGTACATGCTAATAGAGAAAATAAGCCAAGAAGTGGCAGTAAACAAGGTCAACCTTTCTAAACTGATAACTACATTAGATCCTATTATTTTAGAACTAGTTACCTTAGTTCAAAAGTTATGTACTATTGAAAACTTCACCATAGAGCATGATGCAAAAATAGCTAAGTTAAATGAAGATCTAAAAGCTAGTGCACAAAGTCTTTCAACCGAGCCAAATGCATTCAAACTTCATTATGAAAAGCTACTTGAATCTAAATGGTTAAGACTTGAAATAAAAAAGGAAGAAAGAAAAATTAGAGATGAAGCAACCGAGCTATAAGCTATGTTACTACCGAATCTCACATTGTTGATAACACATATGACTATGAAAAAGACACTAATTGCCACCCCAGCGATGTCAGTAGCAGTGAGCATCTATGACATGAATGCTCAAATCACATTGGAGAAAATGACCCTAGAGAACCTGAAGGAGAAATGGGAGAAGTTGATGAAATCCATTAAGCAATCTAATTCAGACATACTTGACAAGATGTAAGTTATACATCTTTTTCATTACTTTTTAAAAAGGGGGAAACATGTACATACATTATATCTATATTCTGAGGCATGCACATAGGGGGAGTCATTGTAAAAGCACAAAAATTAGTGTATATACTGTACATATCAGTTTTTGATACTAATTCCAAAGGGGGAGACTGATAATCCTTAAAGGATCAGAAGTTGAGATTAGTATACAAGAAGATAGTTTTGGTTGGTCATGGTCACCGAGCAACAACACTCATCGAGCAATAGTGATTACCAAGTGCAGTAATTACCGAGTGCAGTGGTCACTGAAATGATTTGAACACTGAGCAGTATATCAACCGAGTAGAGACACAATCGATCAAACTAGTGTATAGAGACACAACTGAGCACTAGTATACAAAGACATCACTGAGCACCAGTCTACATCGAGAGACAACAATTCACCAGGAAAAGTGGATCTCAAAAAAAACATCAGCTAAAGCACTTTAGTCTTTAAAATAGCTTTATTCTTAGCTTGACAACCATTTCTTGTGGATCAAGAAAAGCGTAAATGATGGATTTAATTTACTTAAACTAATTGTATTCATGAAAACTAGGAGATCAAGGTCAAGTTTTAAACCTTTGATCCAAGAGTTATTCAAGAAAAGCGTGAAACCAAATTAGGTCAAAATCTTGTATAAATAGATGTATTAATCAATCAAGAAGAAGAGGATTTTAGCCACCAAGGACATCTATGGATCAGACAAAGGTTTTAATGCAGAAGGATAGATAAAGAAGAATTTAGTTATGAAGAACTACATTCAAGGCTACCGAGCAGAACAAAGGTATTATTCATCACAATAGGTGATACATATATTTTGTGAACTTAATGGATCTGTAATCAACAATTCAAGATTGCAAGTTATCAGGTCATACATATTTTTTGTACTCTCTAACAATTGTAGTAAATAATAAAATCCTTCAAGAAGGTGGACTTAATAGTATTTATGTAAATCTCTTAACTGAGTGCACACATACATTGTGTTGCTAAAATATCCTAACTGAGTAGACTTAACAAGTCTGACATGTTACTCCTAATAGGGTAAGATCATCAGAAGTGATCACAACTTGTAGCCCTAACATGCACATTCCATTCTATAGATAGTGAAGCTTTGTGGGTTTCATCCCCACCATAGGTTTTACCTTCTAACAAGGGTTTCTGCGTTACCAAATACTTGTGTCATGTGTTAATGCACTTCATGAATGTTTCAATGTTTATTTTCATACATTTACATTTAAGCTATGATATTGCATGCATGAAGTAGAGAAGCAACAATGGTCGGTTATGCAATAATTGGTTACTAAAGGTTAATTGATAAAAGTTTTTAAGGACACTGATTCACCCCTCCCCTCTCAATATAACACCCTTCCATTATTCCAACATAATCCTCATCATATCTTTCATGAGGTCCTCTAGATAGCTATAGTGGATAGGAAGGCATCTCTTTCATCCTTTAAGAGAAATTTTGAGTAGGGCCCAGTGCCCATGTTCCACCATCAAAAATATGTTATGGTAGATTTTTTCTCTATATTTGTGCTTGTTGTGGAGAAGGCCCCATCTTCTCCTAAATTTTTCAGTGTCTCTTTCACAAAGAATAGTGATGTGGCTCCTCTTGTCTCACCTTAAGTTAAGTCACCTACATCCTATGAGGCATGTATGGTCAACTCACTTGAGTACATTCTAGTGTTGACAAAAATCTTCACACAAACCCTCACTCTTTCCTCAGTGGAGCTTCTGGATGAGCATGTTGAGGCAACATCATTATTCACTCTGGTTGTTGGTGAGGTGCTTAGTGATGCCTTAGTGGTTGTTTCTCTTTAGTGTCACTCTCCCTCCCCATATGATCAAGATTAGGAATATGAGGACCTGTTAGTGGAGGATCTCTAAGGTATCCTATTTACTTGTAGATTAGAGTGTTCTTGTTTGTGTAACTTATTATTTTCCTTTAATGGTTTTCTCCTTGCAAGGATCCAAGTTACTCTGTTGATACTTAGAAATATAGGGTTACCTATTGTACACTTCCTTTATTTGTTATCTATTTCTTCTTTTTTTGTATCTTGATTTTTAATATTCAAGGATGATGCAAAGCATTTGGAGAATTTAGGCCTTCCTCCATGTTGACTCAATTTTCAATTTTATATTTGTCTTCATGTTCTCTTCTTCAAATTCAAAAACTTTAGCATTGTGATAAACACCCATATGTAGCTATATAATAAACAAAATTTACTACTATGGGTTTTGAGATTGAATAATCAAACCCCCTATCTCTACTTATTTTTTTGATATTGTGGATATCATATGTCACTTGTTGTGGGGTGACATTCCATGGAAACATCTTGCCATGTTGACATGCCACAAAATCTTATATCTCCTTAGAATGAATCATGTTCCCCTCTATGCAACATATTCCATTCTAAGGGGGACTATGATATTTTCATCACTTGCATTTCTATTTTTAAAAATAATCTATTGTATATACCTTTGTGGGGGGCTAAATCACTATAAAAAAATTTCCCTATTGTATTCCAATCTAGCATAAAACAACTTCCTAGTCATAATCACACAAATATTTTACCCTATTGTACAATTACTTATCATAACATAATTTACTACTTGTATTAACATGATCTGAAGTTGCCATATTGTATGACTATCTAGCATAGCACAACTTGATACCCATACCAATGTTATCTGATTGATCACTATCTCACAATATATATATAATCACCACCATCTCTCTCATCTAACATGTTAGTCTCCATATTACTGTTACAATGTGGATAAAGGAAGGTTCAATACTTTCCTTGGGGGAAACTCCATGTGGAAAGAAGGCTTTTCTTCCACTTTACATCTTGATAAAATCTCTTTCTTTACTTTAGATTGTATTCCACTAATGATAATGTTTCCAAAGTGGGGGAAAATGTAATATAATAAATTGAACCCTATGCATTTATCCATCACATGATGCATTTGATTTAGCCAAAAATCAAATTTCCACCTAAGACTCTATTTCATGCTACTCACCTTGTCATCTTTCTTGCCAAAATCCTCAAACACATAACATATTTGGTTTAGGATGCATGGATGTCATAGAAACATTTGCATGGAGTGAAATTTTCTGACAAATATACAGACCAAAGGTGGCCTTTGGGATATGTTGTCACTGAGGTTTGCACCCTTGCTGAAAGCTTCTCTAACAGCAACCTAGTGAAACATGGAATCAACCTCCAAGCTGTGGGACTTGAACTGCGAGGTTGAATCTCTGAAGAAGGCCGGCTTCCTCTACTATCAGGATGCACCTAAAACTATCTCTTGCAAGGAAAAGGGAGAAGGAGATGCTGAAAACCAAATTACTTGAAAAGGGAAAGGTGATACACCAAGATAGGGCCTACT
>MU225084.1:4178940-4193719 GCA_018584345.1 Thuja plicata | reverse complement strand
ATCCCTTAGGATGCAACAAGCTTCGGATGGTCCTGGAAACCCTAACCCTAAAACATAGGAGAGAGGAAAAGAGAGAGAAGAGACGGTGGAGAATGACCGAGTCAAATAGATATTCATGGATATTTTCGTGTCCCTCCTCGATCTGGCAATTAAAAAATCAGATTTGGTAGATGGTGGATAGCAGCATTTACGTTCACTCTGAATAGCCATGCACACCTGTTCACCTATACTTCTCTGCAATAACTGCCTCTCTTGTCCATGAAAAGTGTATGGCCAATTGTTCTCCTTGTCACCGCCTAAGACTTCTTCTCCTTTCTCCTGGTACTTCTGGAAACTCAGTCATAACTCTGTTCTTTCCTGCAACACACTGAAACTCGTCCTGTTCACCGTCATTGAAACAAATCTACCCAAATGTCGGCAGACTTCTCTGTGCATGACCCTTGTGACTAGAACCTCCTCTGATCAAATCAAGAACATGAGCACAGAGAAACCATGGCTGTCGAGCATTCACAGTGCCAAATATGCCGCCAGAATTTCAAATTCAAAATCAGGCGACCACGCGACAATGGCTAGTCTCTAAGTCGTAGAACTCAGTCATTAATCATGGTTATATCTCACAACCCAGCGACACTGTGCTTTTCTTAACCCCTGGCCAACCTTTAGTTACTTTTGGCGACATCCCGACTGTGAAATTTTGAAGTCAGGAGACATTTCACTTAACTCACCTTTCTTCCCGCGACCATGCGCCTAACTGCCACTCCTTAACTGTCACGGCTTGTCGCCTAATCGCCAGATGCTCATGTTTCCTTTCTAGATAACACGACAACTCTTAGTCGCTGCGTCGGGTGATCCTGTGTCTTTACCTTTCACTTGAAGCACGTGCCTTTTCTGTTTACGGCGACCTTGCGACATACCCTAATCGCCTAGTCGGAAGGACCTTTTCCCTGGGGCACTTTCATCACCAGACCTCGCGACCACCGTCTTATCACATTACTTCTTCATCGAACGGCTGTATTTTAATCGCTTTATATTTCCCTATGCCCTTAAAACATCAAGAGACTTCGTGACTGAGGGATGCATACCTTAGTCTTGTTATCACGTGATCCTCTTCCTTCTTCTGGCGATTACCCGACAACCACTAGCTCCGTGACAGATGTCATCTTTTCTTTTGTCCACTTTATGCATTCTGGAAATCTGACTCATCGTCCTTATCTAGCGACATCCCGACTGAGGGAAATCTCTAACATCAAACAGTTAGTCGCATGGTCGGGAATGTTATCTCTTAACCACCATTTAATCACGAGACCACGCGACTGAAGAAAGAGCTTAACTGTTTGACTGGGCTAATCAAGCGATCATGCGACATGAAGTAGGCGCAAGGTCGAGAGACATTTCTTTGACTTGCCTTTTCTTCTCACGATCACCCGACTGAAGGTGGGTCCCGTTCCCCTTAAAGCTTATAACATGGAAATCAAGCGACAACCCGACTAAAGAGAGATCGCCAAGTCTTAAGAAGCTGAAGGAATATTCCATTTTTTAAAGAGACTACGTGACACAAGGCAAAAGAGAAGTTGGGAGATGATTTAGCATATTCGATTCTGGTAAAGCGATCAAGCAACCTGACTTATGGCACATGTCTTAAGTGACTTAAAAAAGGGAACGATGAAATAGAACGAGCCAAGGCTTAGGGTTTATTGCATCATTTGCATGAAAGACTGAGGGTCTAAGGGTTTAAGCAGAGCCAAGACCTAGGAACCATGACAGAGAAATGCCAGTCAGGGCAAACTAAGCCAATTGCACAGAAAGGGAAATTGGGCAACAGGATATTACACCTATTTTTGGCAGTGTAATGTATCCCTTGGCAAGCTATTGATGTCAAGATTCCCCTTGGTTGGATTAAACTTCACTTTCAACCTTATTTTCCCTTTCTTGGATACTCTCAGCAATTCAAATCACTCCCCTTTTCTCTCTTTGTAACTTCTTCACCATTAGGATAGTTTTCATAGTCAATTGATCTCATTGCATTTTTTTTTTGCTATCTCTCAAACACACACCAACCCGTCCATGCCTTAAATCCAAGACCCATATTATTTACTTTGAAGGGGAGTTATCTAACACTCATTCCCTCTTGTTTTATTATCATATCACTATCTTGGTATTTTTATCTGTTTATTGTTATCATTATCATTTATTAGTTTATCATATATCACATATATGTATCTAGCTATCTTTTTAGATGGAAACACCAAAATGGGGATCTAACTTTGGCATGCCTCTAAAAAACCCTACATTTTTCTTGTCATTGCGTGTGCATGATCAAAGGAGGAAATTATGCAACTTCATGTGATTCTTCTACCTCTGGACTGTAAGATATTTCTTCTCCCTTTCCACATTAAAGATGAATTTTGGTTTGCTTAATTGATCTCCCTAGATATCTAAAATGCTAGTTAAGTGAAGTGGCACAAGGGTTGATTTGTCCCAAAAGGTTTTATCAATATCAAAGGTAGTCAATTTCCTTCTCCACACTTATCACAAATTCAAATGACATTGATCTATGTGCTCTTGGATCATGTCTTAAACACACACAACATTTGATGTCTTTCCCAAGCACTCCCTGATACTGACAAAAGAAAGAATAATCATTCCAATTAGGGTATGGATTGTTATTAGAGAGTGGTCCAACACTCAGAAGGGTATATATATTATCCTTCAACAATATTTGGAGCACACTCAAGCAAGAATTAAATAACTTTGTAAAGATCTAATTACAATGAGATCCAAGTGTGCCTTTATAAGTTGTATGAGGAAATCTGACTATATTTTATTTTCATTTATTCTTCTTTGGACCTCTAGAAGAAGACACAACTTATTAGGACACAAGGATGAGGAAGATGCACTATATTGAGTCAATATCCATTAATATTCTTTCACCTCATTACACAAATGAGAAAAACAAGGATATTTCATCACAAAAAATGATTTCCTCAATGTCAACTATAGATTACCCATGAACATCCTTTGGAAACTATTATCAAGTAGGGAACAATGAATTTGTTAATTTATAGATTGATAAAAAGCAATGAAATTAGTTAACTTTGCATTAGGTTTCTTCTTATGATGGACAATATCATCAAAGGTGACATTGGATCTAATGTTGGACTAAAACCATTGCAACAAACGATTCATAAGCTAATAAAAAGAGAGAATTTTAAAAAATAGAGAAAAATAATTCAAACATAGTATTTTTAAAGGTTTGTGGGAATAACATAGCTAACAAAAGATTTAGATGCAAGAAATAATTGCAAATTGTAGTGAAAGAGTTATCATATACCCAAGGATCTTACTTACCACTATACTTATCAATTTTTTTAATCTTGATCTCTTGAGGCATAGGTTCATTTAGGATGGTCAAAAAATAGGTTTTCAATGGTAGTAAGGTGTCATTATAGATTGTATAGCAATATTGGTTAATTTAGAAAGATGAGACTATATTTGACCCATGTTTTGCAATAGGGTGTTTAGAATAAGATTAGATGGTGGAGAAAGTGGAGGTAGATTAGCCATAACGATACAAATTGATGTAGGAGCATCCTTGCGTAATTGGAAATCTTGCATCACTCAAAAATATTTCCTTTCACTTTGTTTGCAGCTTGTTCCTATTAGTCAGTTTTGTGTTTGGTCAACAATAATTCCAATTGGTTCCTTATCTCTTGCGATCCAAATGGTGTGTTCTAGACATCATGATGAATCTATGTTTGGATTTTAATTTGGATACGTTCTTTCCTGATGAAGATTTCTTAAGTTTGGGCCTGATCTAATTTATTCTTCCTATTCTAACAATCAGAATGGGTTTTCCAATTCGCAAATCTGTTCCACGATCGGTGAAGCTTAGTGGATGTTCCTACATTCATGGAAGACCTCCATGTTTGATCACATGGTATTTAATTCATATCTAGAGGAGTTATTATGGATTTAGGTCATGTCCTATATGTTGTAACATAGTTTCTTTATTCTTGGAGATGTAATTTCTTTGGCTGAATTGTGGCTTGTGATCTTGTATATATTTGTGGTGTTGGTTCCTTAGTTGGTAGTAGTTTGGTAGTTATCCTTCGAGAGGTAGAATCTAGTATGGATCTATATTTATAATTATAATAAGGCATGTATGTCATGGAAATTAATTTGGCATGTTGTTGGGCACGTATGGTATACATATTTGATTCTAGATAATATGAAGTCTAGTGAGGCATATTTGTTGTTCATTATTGAGTTCTTAATGACCTAGAATTGGTTGTTTCTGATATGTTGACTCTTGTTGCATGGTTGGACTATCTCCATTGGGGAAACTCATGACATGAGTGCATCATATGGTATCAGAGCAAGGTTGATGCTCATGTGTTAGCAAATTGAGTTACTGAGCTTGTGAAGCCCTAGTTTTGTTTAATGTGAGGAGACAAAGTGTCGATTTGACTTTCAATTATAGAGGACTTGCACAAGGGGATCACTAAGGATATTATTTTTGGTTGATAAATTTTTTTGGACTATTGAAGGTAGTTTCATGTGTGTCTGATAGATGGTCGAGTGAGAGGTGATTGGCACCTTGTAATTAGATTGTCGAAGATGAGATAGTTACACTTGAGGATTGAAAAGATGTCGCCTAGAAGGATAGAACAAATGATGGAGGACTTTTGAAATGAGATGAGGACTGAGATAAAAAAAAATGTATTGAATGGATTGCAAAGGAATCTTGAGACTGAAGAAGAATATAAAGAAGCTACTGAAGATCTTGAGACTATAGACACCGAGATCCCTGCAAAAGAGGACAAATTATTGAGAGATATGATACAATTAGGTAAGATTCATGATGTAGAGAGATAACTAGAAACTCATCAATCTCTAGGATCCTGATGATCCAATCTCCTTTCTGTTAGATCTTTTTCTAGCAGAATCTTAATGTAGCATCAATGCTTGACTCTATGACTCCCAACTCTTGATTCTATCAAGTAAAATTCTAACAAATGAGGATCAAATCCTCCTTCACTTAGAGCTCCATAGGCTCACGTGGGTATACCTCTTATGACTTACTTCTTCATAGTAAATCTTATAGTGGATCAGTATATCACACTGTTTTTCTAATGCCTTTTACTGCAAATGTTGATAACAAATCTTGCAAAACTTTATAAACCAAAAGATGCACTTGACAATAACAAACACTAATGCAATAAGGATTATCATCCTTATTATTTTCAAGCTTCAAGATTAGGAAGGTTTACCTAAAGGATTCACTTCTCTAAGGAATCATCAACAATATTTGTATTCTTCAACACAAATCATAAACATTTATGCTCTTCAGCAGAAACTAAAAGATTATTCAAAATTTAATGATTGATGATGATAAATGCCTATCAAGTATGGACCAGTGCCTAATCTAGGGAAAAGAGTCAAATGAACATACATTCACAAAATGATTTTAATAACAACACATCGAGAACTCAAATGAAATTCCCTACAAATAATTTTCTCATCCTCGCACCGAGACATCAAATTCTCATGTAAATCTTAAATCCCTTGAAACCACCTTTAAGAATTACCCTTCCCTTGAAAGAAACTCAAGAATAATCCCACAATTTACCTAGTAAATAGTGTATTTAAATTTGCCTTACAAATTCAACACACAAGAATTCAAGAATCAACACAGGAAGACATCATAGATGTGCAAAGGAATTCAATTGTATTTCTATTAAAGTTCTCTCTATTTCAATACATTCAAAAAACCAAAAAACTCTAAAAAAACACTCAAAATCAAAAAACTATCTTGCAGTTTTGAATTCACCATCATTTACTTTACAAAATCCTTTCTCTTTATACTCCTAGAAATCTTGGAATCATGTAATGAATCAAGATGCAACAAGCTTCGGATTGCTAAGTCATGAAAAATATGACAAACCACTAAAGTCAAAATACAATCGAACCAAGAGTCGAGTTGTTACAAGATTTTCAAAATCATACTCATTGGTATGTAAGGCCTTTGTAACAACTTTGAAACTATTCTTCATTCTCCAAAGAAATATTTTCCTTCATGATTTGGCACTCAAAACCTTTTTGTAACCAATGCTTATCTTCAATTCGTTGGAGAACTACCTTCTTGTAGGAATGATGAGATATCCCTTTGTCTTTACTCATTTGCAGGATATTTGTCTTTCCATGTAGAAAAAAACTCATCACTTGGCCAAGGGAAGTTAATAACCTCATTTTTCTTGTTATCCATCTCATCCCACTCTATCTTCATTTGTTTAATTTATCTTTTCCAGAATCCAAAATATGACCTGGCATTCTCGATTGTTTCCACAGTTTGAACAAACAAGAGTGTGCTTTCAAGATTGATGATATTGTTCGTTCTTCTTGACAACTCATCACCCATCTCACTCATCCATCTGGATTCCCTTTTTAATTTACCACCCTTTCTGAAAAGGTTAGGGAATATCTCAAAACAGGCTTTGGAGTACTATTTTCTTAGTGTCTTCGCTTTTTTTTGGATAATGCTTATTTTAACCTCCAAATCTAACAAGTCCTTGAGAAGCTTGTAAGTGGCCTTTAATTTAATATCAATAGTTTCTTCCCTTTTGGATAAAGAATATAATAATTCCAACTCATCCTTCATTCCTATCCATTCTTGCACAATTTTCTCCAACCTAGCCTTGTCTTCTTCAAAAGAATTTAAAATAGTCATAATAATTTTTCCATTCAGGTAAATGGAAGAAGGCTCTATATTATCAGAAAAATGCATCATTTTACCTCTCAATTTGTCTTTATACCTTTATTTCACCAATGATTGTGCACTATGAAACTTTGAGCTTTCTTCTTCCCAATTTCCTCTTACTTCTTCCAATCTCTTCCTCTCTACTACCAATTTATCCTTTTCATAATTGAGCTCTGCCTCTAAAATAGAACTAGATGACATAGGGGAAGGAGGAAATTCAATAATGGGACTAGAACATTATGGTTGGGAAGGCTCTTGAGCATTCGTCCTTTGAGAAGATGTCTGGAATGATTTTTGTCCTCTTAGCTGAGCAATTATCTTGTCTTTATCCATGGATTCCTTCTTTACATCATTACATACCTTAAGGAACATTTCCATCTTGATCCTCATTTCCTATTTCTCTTTAGTATCACTCTCTGCTACCTTCATGTTAAATTTAGTAGATTCTATCACTATGCTTGATGCTTCCACCCCTGTAGTTTATGCAACCCTTCTCACCATCAAACTGCCCTGCATAACCAGCCTGTGCAGTCTCATTCTCTTTTCTGCCTTCTTTTCTCTTTAATGACTAGATAACAATAGCAGCATGATCATCACTAAATTTGACCCCCTTGATTGCCTGTTGAGCCCCCTTTAGGGTATTATGGATAGTTTTTATCTCTTTTCTAACTGCATAAAAAAATATGGCATCTACAATGTCCCTTTCTGGCAGAATGAGGACCCCTGCTTTCCTTATCAAAACTATTCCTTCTACAGGAGTAACCTTGTCAAATTGTCTATCATTTATTACTTTAGCTCAGCCTCAATTTCATTTATGTCTCTATCAGGCTAGTCCTCCTGTTTCTTCTGACATTTTTCCTTAAATTCCTCAATGTGAGTTCTCCATAAGAATTGAATGAATTCTCTGGCTTTCACAATATTTTCATCCGATAAGAACTCATCACTAGCCTACTTTGTAATGGGGTCCAACTCTTTCCCAGAAAACTCTACAAGTGTCTGATCCATCTCCACATGTTTGGGGGCTTCAAGAATTCCCTCTTGCATTTCTTGATGTGTTACAAAGATCTTCTTTGTGTTTCCCATTTGTAGCAAATGTTCTGCTACCACTTGATCAACTATGTGTAAAGGACATTGAGAAGGGGAGTAAACATTCTCCAATTGCTACCCTTCTTCCTCTGTTCTTTTTCTCTTTGGGTATGGCACTGATCTTGAATCTGTACTCATTGGTTGTTTCCCTCTTGAAGTAGAAACCTCCTTATCATGTGTTTGTATTGCAATTTGGCTTCTACAGGATGTTTCCCTTCCTAGCATGACCATGTTGTATCCCTGATTTTGGTGTAAAATATATCTTCCTAGTGGGATGATCCTAGCATGTGTATATTTTCTTAGGATATCCTTAGCCCTTTCTGGTTCTGCCTTCATTATAACCTCTTTCTTTTGATTTAATGTCTGCATAAAATATTTAAAGAGCATCATTAATGAATCAATTTTATTTTTCCAAGGCTTGAAATCCTTCAAAGGATCATATCCTTTATCAAGACTTTGCACAAAGGCTAGGGTCTTCTTATAGACCAACCATTTTTCCTTCCTAATTTCCTGTTCTTGCAGGTTGAATTCATTTCTAATAATGTCCTCAGGAAAATTTAACTAGTGATCCATTGCTAAGCATCTTTTCATCTTTCTAAACATATCATTTATAAATTCCTCAGGGTCAGCACATCTTGCTACTGAGGTTGTTAGATGATAGGGCTCAAAATATTTATTCAAATATACCTAACCACCCTTGGTGATGACAAACTAGTGTACAATTGTAATTGTGGGAAAAATGGTTCCTTTTCCCTTTCCTATTAAAGCATCCTCCTGCAGCCCACCTATTTTCCTTATTATCTCAGCAACACCCATTTTGAGAGGGACTTGATAAGGGAGTATATATGGTGTGCCTTTGAAAGCATATACTCTAAAAATTGTTGAGACTGGATACAAAATAACATCACCCCAATTGTGCACTATCTTAATTCTATGAGCAAACTTCTTTGGTCTTAAAATATTTAACAAAGACTTGTGGATCCTAGGGTCTTCGGTAAACAATAAGGCTCTAAGACTTGAAGAAAAACATCTGTCAAATATGATGTAGCTGGCTTCTTTCCTATCCCATGATAAATATGTACTCCATAACTAAACAGACATTTCTTCCCCATCTTTGACTCTCAAAACATCCATTTCCTTTTCAAAGTACTTTGCACCTTTAAATAGGAACATGTGCATCAACATATAATATCATCCAAATGGTTTGTCCACCTTTCCATTCTTAATGCCTATCAAACCATTGTGGATCAAATCAACAACATAAGTCGCAAAGTTAAAAATAATGGCTAAGTGAGGGTGGAGAATTTGCACCATCATAAACATGTAATGGATGGGAATTTATGTATCTTCATCATCTCCAAAGATCTAACTTAAGCCACTGTACATAGATATGGCCTTCATATTGAAATAGTCTAGCTTGATTGGTTTAGGTGTATTGGGTCCTACCATAGACAAACCTCTAATCTTGCTAAAAAAATCTATTAGAGGTCCATTCCTAAGGTATCTCCTTTGAGCCATGTATATATCTTTGAATGAATCAAAATTAATTTCATCTAGTTTCATAGAGGATTCATTCAATTAGAAAACCTCTCTAATTTCTTCAGTTGTGATATTTATTAAAACATCTCCATTTATATCCCTCACCACCCTAGCTACCTGATCATTTTTCTGTGCAACTTGAAGTATCATATCACTATCCATGAATACTCCTGGGACTACCAATTTTCCCACATCAAATTGTCATATGTTACTTCTAGGTGCATAGGCATTTCTCGGGCTGAAAGCTATCTTTAACAATACCAAACTAGTCAGGTCAATATTGGCATCTCTAACCTATTTACCCCTGTCATACAAACCCTCCCCAATTTTCAAATGAGGGTGCTTTGGTACTAATTCTTTAATCTTGGTGGAATCATTGGTGGATATAATTAATTTTGGCAAGTTGACACTCAGGTTTATATGACTATTTTTGTGTTGTCATTATGGCAACAAAGTCATATGAAGTTCACAAACTTTGAAGATCAAAATTTGGCTAAGTATAGAAAATAGAATAGAAAAGAGATATACAGTTGATCAGAGAACCAGGGCACGTGCGTATGATAAAGTCAGAGTATGCACCTTTATACTTAATCTTTATGATATGTTATTAATCTTAGTCTATACATGCATGGTAAGATATGACAGTAAGGAGAAGTTACAGCAAGTTCAAGTGCCACTAGCAGTTCAGAAAATAGAGCATGAAGCCGACCTCAAATTTTGATTAGCATTTAATATTTTGTTTTGTAATGGCCATGCACCTATTGTAATATGTTTTTAGTTATGTCTTTAACACTCATTTAAACACGCTTAAGCCAATTCATTTGGAAGCATTGTGTATGTTGATTTTGGGCCGACTAAGGTCTTTTTTTCGGCCACATCTATTCAGGCATGTATATATACTTAACATGCAATTTTGTATTAAGCGTGAGAGTAAAAAATATGCAGAAAAGATATCCAGAAGAACAGTATAAGAAAATCAGTATGATATAGAGCTCTTTAAGAGATTAAAACATCAGCGCATAAATGGAACTGATCAGACAATAGTGTCATAACAACAGTTCATCTTTTGATATAGTGTATATTTGTTATCTAAAGGTTGTAGCCTTCATCCTATTGGGAAGTGAGCCATTCACCTTTAATAGGGTTTTGTAAAGAATCCTAACAGGTTCATTGTACTTGCATTGTAAAGACTGCTCCTAATAGGGCAAAGGAACTCTAACAAGTTCATAAGACTAGTACAATCATTTGTGGGTACTGATTCCCACCAGGGTTTTCCTCTAATCAAGGTTTCCCCGTAAACATATCTTGTGTTATGTGTCATTGTGTTATGCTTCATTTGTTATCTATTTGATTTAAGTTTCAAATTGCTGAAATAAATATAATTGACAAACACTGATTCACCCCCCCCCCCCNAAACACTGATTCCCCCCCCCCCCCCACTCTTAGTGTTTCTAACAATTAGTATCAGAGCCCTGGTCCTTTGAAAGAAAGTTTAACCACTTGAGGAGATCATGGATTTAGCAAAAGTAAAACATCTAAAAAGGAATCTTGAAGCAACCCTTGATGATCTTGACAGATCTAAAAAAAAAATGAAGAACTAAAACTAAAATTTGATGGCTCCCAAATGCTTATCAAAAAATTAAGAAAAGATTTGAAATATTTCTCTACGAATGATTTGGGAAAAATGGTCAAAAAGTTGAATGAAGAAAATGTGTCTCTGAAGGAAAATATTTAAGATCTAAATGAATAGCTAACAGATAGCCTAACAACTATTGAACAAAAGACCAAAGAAAGTAAACAATTAGATGAATAACTTATGCAAGAAAATATGAAGATCTTCGAGTTGGAAAACATCAAGAACAAGATAGAATCAAAATTGACAGAAGCAAAGAATCATATTGAAAAACTACACACAAGTTCTGATCTAATTCAATCACAACTCTATGAACAAAAGTTAAGAGGAGATACTACTGGTGTTGGATACATTGTAGCACAAAGTGAAACCAATACAATACAAGAAAGTAAGAAAGTACAAGAAAAATCTACAGAAGTAAAGGCTACTGAGAATCTTGTAGAAGCTAGAGCAAAATCATCTAAATATGAACACAAGATAGTTAACCGAACTTGTTATGCCTGTAACAAGCATGGACATTTGGCAAGAGATTGTAAAGAGGTAAGACCCTTCAATGGATATTGTTATTCCTATAATAAATTTGGTCATAGGGATATACATTGCAGAGCTAGTCAAAGAAATCAATCACAGTAGAACCAAAGAAATCTGACTCAATACAATCAGATAAATCAACCTCAGAGAAACTATCTGAACATTACATTTCAGATATGTAATTATAATGGACACACAACCAAGCAGTGCAGCATGGTAAACAATATCAATAGACCTCCAATCATTTTTCACTCATGTAACAAAGCTGGACATATCTCAAGGTTTTGCAGATCCAGAACACAAAGACAAGAAAAGCCTAAAGGATCATTATTTGAAGAATTTGGAGAAGTCAATTTTGTAAAAGCTACATAAAATTTAGGTAAAATATGGGTTGAAGTAAAGAAATATGATGATGTTAACAAGGTAGTAGATACATCCATAGTGGACGCAACTTCTACTTCTGGTTAGATGACCCTCATGGTCTTAGGGGGAGCTATTCAAGCTCTAAACCCCTGTGTGACTGGTATACTCACCTTTGAGTATGCTCCTATGGATTCATGTATTTAGTCACGAATTGAGAAAGTATGCATGGATGCACAGCTTGTACTTTGACAAAAACAAAGATTGAAATTCTCAGTGGAAACCGTGTTATGACAATAAGCATTAAATGTAGTAACTTATATATAAGTCAGTAAAAGATCTTATATCTTCACTTTGCATTCAAGATTGAGCATTCAGAGAGCACAAGATAAATAAGCATCAAAGTGTTGAAGGATAACTGTTGGTTGGTTAGAAAAATGAGTTGAAGTTGAAATGGAACCCTAGCACGAACTCGTCATTTTAGAACTCTAGTAAAACCCTACTTAAGCAATCAACAAGTAAGTATGGAAACCCCTGTAGTCTTTGACATCACCAAAAGGAAGAGATTCATATTTTAAAAAGCATCCATTCAAGTCAGTGCTAGATTATGTAGAAGGGGCATTTTCCAAGACTCTGTTAGGAGTCATGCATGTTGAGGACATACATGCTTACATTTAATGTAAGAAAGAGTTTGTTGGTGTCAACAACATAATGATGCTCATGGAATCAATGATGAAACCTGATTACTCATTAAAGGATGAATTCTCACATCTCACTGATAACCCTATTATTGAGTATACAAACACGCAGGAGTTCTATGAACTAGAATGGGTTAAAATTCTACTCAGTAGGATTCATGATGATCTATTTTGGATTGATGAAGTTCCTATCCACATTACTGCTGACCTCATTCATGAGATGACCAGACTCTCTAAGGTTGGACCTGTTCTTCCCACTAGAAAGGATGTCAAGAAATAGGTTGAGCAGGCATGCTTATCTAGAAGCGATAGGCGCAGGATGACTGTTGATCCTATTATGGAAGAATACATCAAACTCATCACCATGATACTTGGCTACAAGTTTTAGCATGCTACCAGACTTAATAGTGTATCTACAGCTACAGTTCTGGAAGTAATAAGGATGGCAAGAGATAAAACACAATATAATCTTTGTGAGATATTGCGAGCACAACTAATTGAGAGCATTAAAGGTATCAAGCATAAGAAAAATATTCAAATTTGGCTCATCGATTATATACTTATACTTCCACATTGTTGGTAAGGTCTCTAATTTGTACTTAGATAGGAGCAAACCTACTTTGTCTCAAACTTCGTTAAAAGCTAAATCAGAAAGTAGTGTAAATGACTCTATGGCTATGGAGATCAAGACATTCAGAATCAAGATGCAGAAGAGGTTTAGAATACCAAAGAAGATAGTTGAAAAATACAAGAAAACCATATGCTTCATGGTGGAAACTAACTATACTTGCATGGAAGCAGTCAAGCCAAGAACCAAATGGATTCACCCACTTGGTTATGAAGTAGAAGAACATGTTTTGGAAGGATATGCACAAGTTATTTTATCTGCGCCTAAAGATCTAAAAGAACCTAGATGGGGTGCATATAGAGAGAAGACAAATCAAGTTGATTTTGTCCTATACAGTGCAGACAATAAGAGGATGATGACATGTAACTGATTGAATGTTTGATAATGTTAAGTTGAAGATGATGCAAGACATTAAATCAGTTAATGGTTTGTATTTTCATTGATGTCAATTTGATATCATCTGTATGGTCATGTACATAATGCCAAAGACTTCAGAGAATCAATGGAATAAAGGTTATGCTTTTAGCAATGCATAAAATTCAAGTATTCACTAAGTGATAGACAACACCGATGGAGTGCACACCATCGGTAAAGGCAAAGAACAAAAGTCACAGTGATACCCGACAAGTAGAAGATAGTGTTGCCCGACAAAGCAAAATCACAGAATGCCCAAAAATCTGAAAATAGAGTTACTCGATGAGCAAAATCCAATGATGCCCGACGAACGGAGATCCCAAAGCTGACTAGAGTCACACCGATGGAACTAGCAGTTATCACCAACGACTAACTACAGAGTTGACTGACACAAAATATCTAGTTGGCAGAGCTTAAGGATAGACTTAACTGGTTTTTTTATTTGTTTTATTTTACCAGAGTTAAGTAATTGATTTAAAGAAGATTTGTACAGTTGGTAAGAAGATAACTATGAGATAAATCAGGAGTTAAAGCTTTAAATCAAATTGGCTGGATTATTTTTCACGCCAAGAATCAAGAATTAAGGAACATCATGTCTATATAAGAGAAAAGCATAATTCATTTCTGTAATCACATACACGAGGAGGGGAGTGAATAGAAAGAGGATTCTTAAGAGAAACTGATGAAGAAGAACTTCATACAGTCCTGATCAATCAAGCTGAAGAAGAGCTAAAGAATTCTATAGACACTGACGAATAGTAAAGCAGAACATCACAGAGTAGAAAGTGTGGAGCACAAAGAATTGAATTAATACATTGATCAGAGAGGTAATGTACTTAAATAGATCTAAAAATCTACAATTCAAGTTGCATTAGAAACAGGTCATTGTGTTTAAGTTTAACCATTGAAGCATTAAGTCTCTTAATAGAGCAGGACTTAACATTATTCTATATATTGAGGTATATCCTAATAGATTGCCAAAAAGTTTATCATGAAGATAGCATTAAGTTCCTGATACCGACACACAGTCTAAGAAGGAGGCTGATGTAGTTAGGTAGCACCAGATATGCCAGATACCTATTGTGCCCATAGAGGTTGATCAATATTGGTAGCATATACATGCCAGATATCAA
>MU225084.1:4132035-4171709 GCA_018584345.1 Thuja plicata | reverse complement strand
CCCCCCCCCCCCCCCCCCCCTCTCAGTTATTAATAACAAAGGAAGGCATCAAGGATTACATCTAACATCCTAAAAGTTCATGGTATCAGCCAAGAAGACCTAGATAAAGCTAGGGAAGCTAAAATTGCAAGAGAACTTAAAAAAACACCTGTAAAAGTCAAAATAGAAAAATTAGATGATATCCACAAGAAGAAAAAGAAGAAGTTTGATGAGAGTACATCTGCGCCCTCTACTACTATTGACTTGGAATCCTCTCCACCTTCAATACCAAGCAAGATGACTAGAAGAAGGAAGCAAGTTCCCACAAGCCACCCATCCTCAAGGACAACATGAAGCAAAGTAAAGAATACTCAAGCCCCTCCTGAGGTAGGATTCAGACCTAGTCTTGAGATCCTAAGGAACATAATCATTAATGAAGGAAGACTAGATTCAATTTCAAATGTTTATGATAAGTACCAAGAGATAGATAAATTAGAAATACATTCTATGATTATATCTCATATGATCAAATTTAAAAGGTCAGTTTTGGAACTTAAGACAGTCATTCCAGACAAAGTATGGAACATACTAGACTTATTGAAAATACAAGCAATAGAAGAAGATATGAGGATTAGAGAGGAAACATTAGATAATCTTCTCCTTGTTTTCTCACATGATGAGAAGGCAATACTGTTAGATCTGGTAAAACCTCATCTAAGAACTAAAACAAGAACTCTTCACATTATGAACAAAGAGTATGAGTTGGTTGGTAAAGAGACTAAAAGAGCATTCGAGTAAGTGTTTTTGGATAGACACATGTATCCTTCAATGGTGCCTACAACTAAAGTGACTCCAGTTCCTTCCAAACAAGAAAAAGAACCAAAGCTTCTTAATGTGCCTATGACAGGTCCACATGATTCTGTGCCCAAAGTTCTATCACCCTATGACATAGTGAAAGATTCAGATGAAACCATTGTGATTAATGATGTTAAGATAACAATGACAGCTTCAGATAATGACTTAAATAAATTTTAAAAAGCATTTTTCAGTACTGAAAAAGCAGAGAAGGTATGCATTGATAATACTCTCTTACAGCAAGATGAAGTTATTTCTAAAGATTCAACATATTTGAATAATGAGGAAGATAATCAATATAATGAACCACCTTCTATGGAGATCCCAGTAAAAATTGAATGTATGGATGTTAGTCAAAATGCTATATTCACTCCATCGATCAAACCATTAATATCATTGTTGTCAAGTTTGACCCCTAACTCAACAAACCTAGATGCATGGGGAGAAGAAGACTTGATCAAAATCAATGTATTATCCATGGAGAAAGAAAAAGAGAAACAAGTTATGAGAAATCCTCTCTTTCTTGAGTCAGTAAACATTTTGAATAACCTAGTGCCAACAGAAAAGAAATTGGCAAATATTCATTCAGTTGATGATGTCAATAGCATCTTGACAAGCTTCAAAGAAAACTTCACAAGTCTAGTAGATTCAACTACTAAAACTGTAGAGGAAAAGTACAAAAAGGGAAGATTGGATGAACTGATAAAGAACTTCTCATTAGATCTCAACTCATTGAAGATTGGTCAAATAATTCTGAAAGAGTTAGCAGCAAAAGGCAGAAAGGTGATAGCTAACTGTATGGACAGAGGAAAATTCACTTCTAAGCACATCAAGAAGATTGAGGAAGCATACATCTTGATTGAAAATATAAGGAAATTAGTTGAAACATCCTCCCAAGACATCAATATCTGTAACAACATCTATCAAGGGTAGATAGACAAGATTGAAAAGCCAAGATAGAGATCAGCAAGATAAGGACCAGGAAAACCCAACTGAGAAATGCACTTGCACCCTCCGTAGCTGTATTAAATGAGAACATCAAATAGATAGATGCATCTATTGTCACATATGATCAAGGCCCCTGCATGGATTTGACAAAAATGGAGAAGCTCACATATGCATTATGCGCCCATCTTCAGACTGTTGATGCACTCAAGGCATTTTGGCAACAAGAAATCAAGAATCTTCAGATTGCATACCCAGATGTGTACTCGGAGTAAGTACTTAGGGACTTTACTTTTTGGCACCTTTGTCTTTAATGTCAAAGGGGGAGTAGTGTATATAAAGGAGTATGGTGTATATAGCTGAAGGTATGATGTACAGTAAACTTATAGTTTGTTTTTTTGTTAAGTCAAAGATTAGTAACTTGCCCACATTCCTATGTTGCCATTAATGACAAAGGGGGAGATTGTTCACAAGTTGAAACTCATGGTTTATATGACTATTTTTGTTTTTTTCATTATGGAAACAAAGTCATATGAATTTCACAAACTTTGAAGATCAAAATTTGGCTAAGTATAGAAAATAGAACATAATAGAGATATACAGTTGATCATAGCACCAGCGCACATGCGTACAATTGATTCAGAGTATGTGCCTTTATACTTAAGCTTTATGATATGTTATTAAGCTTAGTCTATACACGCATGGTAAGATATGATAGTATGGAGAAGTTACAACAATTTCAAGTGCCACTAGCAATTCAGAAAACAGAGCATGAAGCTGACTTTAGATTTTGATTAGTGTATAATATTTTGTTTTGTAATGGCCATGCGCCTATTGTAATATGTTTGTAATTATGTCTTTAACACTCATGTAAACATGCTTAAGCCAATTCATTTGGAAGTGTTGTGTATGTTGATTTTGGGCCAACTAAGGTCTCATTTTTGGTCGTGTCTATTCAGGCATGTATATATACTTAACATGCAATTTTGTATTAAGTGTGAGAGTGAAAAATATGTAGAAAAGATATCCAGAAGAATAGTATAAACAAATTAGTATGAGATAGAGCTCTTTAAGAGATTAGAACATCAACGCATAAACGTAACTAATCAGACACCAGTGTCATAACAATAGTTCATCTTTTGATATAGTGTATATCTGTTATCTGAAGGTTGTAGCCTTCATCCTATTGGGCAGTGAGCTTTGGCAGTGAGCCATTCACCTTTAATAGGGTTTTGTAAAGACTCCTAATAGGGTCATTGTACTTGCATTGTAAATACTTCTCCTAACAGGGCAAAGGAACTCTAACAAGTTCATAATACTAGTACAATCATTTGTGGGTACTAATTCCCGCCGGGGTTTTCCTCTGATCAAGGTTTCCCCGTAAACATATCTTGTGTTATGTGTCATTGTGTTATGCTTCATTTGTTATCTATTTGATTTAAGTTTCAAATTTCTGAAATAAATATAATTGAGAAACACTGATTCACCCCCCCCCCCCCTCTCAATGTTTCTAACAATTAATTGTTGTAGAAGATCCTCACAGACATTCCTTTCCTGATAATCTATTTTACCTGTGAGTTATCTTTGTCGTGCCATATTTAAACTAGGGTTTCTTAATCAGAATAATCTTGGCTTTTTGCATACAAACCCTATTTACTTCACAAGACCCAAACCCTACTGGAATTCAAATTTACAAAGCTCAAAAGTGGAATCACAGAGTAACTTACCCGTTCTACAAATGTTGGGAAAACTGAATGAAAATGGTGCAACTCTATTTTGCTTTAGTCACTTCACAAATTATGGCACTTGAAAAATCAAGTGGACAATCTTATACATAATCTCATAAAACTTTCTCATAAAATTTTCACTGAGATGGCCACACATTCTGCCATTATTCACACATTATATGAAAATTCACAGCTCAACGGTTCAACAGACTTACTTTATCAAAGAAACCAATTTTAAAACATGATCGTAGATCTCAGCAATGTCTTATCAAATTGTATGGCCAGCAGTAGTTTACGGAGCCTACAATCAACTTGGACACGTGTCCATCTAGCACAATGCCTTGAAGGTTAATCTCATTGCATCTTTTCCTTAAGGAAAAGTGCTAGCCGCTTGATTTGATTTAACCTGACCACATCTTATTTGACTACCACTTTATAGACCATAGGTCCCACTTCCCGGATAGGACACATGTCATATAGGTGCAATGCCTTAATGACTAAACACCTTAAATCTTTGGCTTGACTCAATGAGCTCACAATTGGATGAAATTTAATTTGTCTGTACATTACCTTTACTTTAACTTCAGATCTAGCCCACAACTTTCCACGTGTCCAACAGGTGCAATGCCTTGAATGTTAAATCAGACACTTGTTTTATTTAAGGCTTCATGCCAGCTGCAAGATCTTCTGAGACTTGACCTCTTGTTAATTCATTTCAGACAGGCCCCAATATTTGACAACTGCCACACATCGATATGGTGCAATGCCTTGAACAATAACATGATAGCATCTTGTGATTAAGGAATCATGCCAAACGTGGGATTCACCAAGACTTATCAACACATTAGCCATCTTCTAACTTTAAACATATAGGCCCCACGCTGTCAGAAGGGACATATATCACCTAGGCACAATGCCTTGAAGATTAATATCACTTCATCTTGTGACTAAGGCCAAAATGCCATCCTTTAGATTGAAAAAGATCTGCATGAACTTTATGATAACTTTTAAACATAGCCTGGCCCCTCCAAATACATGTGTCCTTCAAGCACAATGCCTTGATGGATATCTTGTGATAATCTCTTCCTTGAGGCAAAGCATCTTCCATTGGATTAAAAACAAGATGCACGACACTTGGGTTTTAATAAAAGGTCATGGGGGCTCCAAGACTTAGGAAAAAGAAATAAAACTGCTAAGACTTAGGAAATTTAAAAGCATGGCCCCGTCGACAATAAAATGAAACACATGGGTCTTAAGGACTTTTAAGTGAATGAAAAAAGTAACTCAATGTTATAACAAGTTCCAAAATACTAAGGGCTTTAGATTAACCACAACAAAGACCTAGAAAATAACAATTAGGGTTTATGCAATCTTGAACCTTGCTCGGGGTTTTAACATAGGACTTTGGCAGTGATGCATAAAATTATTTTTTGTAGCATAAAAAGGAACCATAGACAAGGCTTAGAAATAAGAAAATTACAGACCAAATAGTGGCTCTAACTGAGGATGCTTGAAATAAAATTCACAGAAAGAATATAGATATCTGGGATGTAGACCACAACTACTCTAATCTACTCCTAAAGCACACAATTGAAGGAAACACACCAAAAAAAACTTACAAGCCCTAGACTGTACATATATATAGAGCTACTGTGCATGGAAAAAATGGACTTAATTGAAGAAATATTTCAGAAATTTTCCATGCATTGGCAATTCATGTTCCTCGTCATTCAATTTTTTTAGGAAATAAGAACCTTTTCCATGCATCTGATGAATAATATAAGGGCCCAACCATATAGGTTCAATTTTTTAATGTTTTCCCTTGTCTTTAGCCCCGACATTCCATTGAAGAACCAAATCACCAGGTCAAAACTTTCTGTCACTTGCTCTTTTACCAAAGAGATGCTTCACTTTTTGTTATAATTTAACATTCTCCTTTTGACTATCTCTTCTTATTTCATCCAATTCCACTAATTGAACCATTTTGTCCTGCATAGGTTCAAAAACTTCTAAACCCTCATCTTGGATGAATTTATAAATTGGAAGTAGATTGTTCACAGGAATTCTAGATTGGAAAACATATACCAATTCAAAAGGGGACTTCCCTGTAGCCCTTTTCATAGTAACTCTATCTTCCCACAAAGCAAGTTTCAATTTTGCATGCCAAGCCCTTTTGTTATTTTCTAAGGTTTTCTTTAGAATCTGCAGAATGATTTTGTTACTAGATTCTGCTTGTCCATTGGCTTGTGGGTGGTAAGGGGATGAGTATGATATAAAAATTCCCATGTCAGAGAAGAAATTAAAAAATTCCTCTGATCTGAAACACATGACATTATCCATTACTAGTTTAATAGGAACACCAAACCTAGTAATTACATTGTTCATCAAAAATTCAACCACCACTATGCTTGTGGCCTTCTTAGTTGGAATTGCTTCAATCCACTTAGTAAAGTAATTAGTAGAAACCAAAATCCAACTATGTCCTCCACTTGATTTCTCTACAAATTCCCCAATGAAGTCCATCCCCCACATGGAAAAAGGTGCTTCTATAGCTACAGGATTCTATTTAGAGCACCTAAAAACATTAGTTTACTAGAGAATCTTTGACATGGATCAAATTTTCTGACAAAAGAATGGGCATCTTTAAACAAACAGGGCCAATAATAACCATCCCTCAAAATTTTATGAGTTGTTGCTCTGGCTGAATAGTGTCCTCTGCATATTCCAGAATGCATTTCTCCTAGAACTCTTTCAAATTGCCCTTTGTCTAGACATAACATCAATACTCCATCCTTATCTTTCCAGTACAAGTCACCCTGCAATAATACATGCCTTTGAGCTTGGAATCTCAAACTCATCTTTTGATTATCACTCGGGTCTTCTGGGTAGCTTGCATTTTTTTAAGAAAATACACTATATTGGTGTACGAGGGATGCATTTCAATAAATTGTAACCATTCCTCCATGGGTGTTGACATTATTCACCTAAAATATATTCAAATTTTCCTCTATCATTAATTTGGCTAGTCCCAATCCTCTCACCAACTTAATAATGTGAATTTCCAAGTCAAACTCTTGAATCTTGTTGACCTACTTGCATCTTTTTCCTGTAACTTCACTCTGAACCAAGATATCCTTTACTGCAGCATGAGGAACATATGCATTGACTTTAGCACACACTAGTTAAGGTCTGAATGTCTTGACTGCTTTCACCAATGCATAAGCCTATTTTTCCATCAATTGATAACTTAACTCAGCTAATTTCAATGACTTACTAAAGAATGCAATTGGGATTCTCAAATCCTTCCTCATCCTTCTGCAATAATACTTGTACAATAGTGTGAAAAGATGTGAATATAAATGGAGAAAATGGTTTTGCATAATCAGGAGAAATCAAAACAGGAGCCTCTTAAATTGCTTGTTTAATTTTCTCAAATTCTGTATGTGCCTCCTGATTCCACTCAAACTTTGCATCTTTCTTCAATAACTTGGCTATTGGTTGATTACCTCTACAAAGTTGGCAATAAATATTCTAACAAAATTAATTTGTCCAAGGAATTATTGTACACCCTTGAGGTTTTTAGGAGAAGGGACCTTTTGAATGGATTCAACTCTTTATGGATCTATCCTTACCCCTTCCTTTGATACTATATGCCCCAATAGCGTTCCTTCTATAATAATAAATTGGCATTTTCTTGGATTCGCTGATATACCATATTTCAATGCTTTGACCAAGACCTTTTCCAAGTGATTGCAATGATCTTCTTATCTCTTTGAGAAAGTAGTCAAATCATCTTGGTAAACTACCATGAGAATATCTATAAGATCCTTAAAAGCCACATCCATTTCCCTTTGAAATGTAGCACCAACATTTTTTAAACCAAAAGGCATAGAAACATACACATAAGTTTCCCATGGGGTAGTAAATATGGTTTTAAATTGTTCAGACTCCTTGATTAACTCTTGGTTGTACTCAGAGAACCCATCCATCATTGATAATAAATCACATCCAATCACCTTATGTAGCATAGCTTCCATGTTAGGCAATCCATAATTATCCTTTAGTGAGGCTACATTCAGATTCCTAAATAACCGCACAGTCTTATGTCCCCATTCTTTTTCCTTACTGGGACAGAATTTGAAACCCGAGATGAATGTCTTATGGGCTCAATTATGCCTGAATCCCTTAATTTCATTAATTCCATTTGTATCTTAGTAGCCAATAATGGATTGATAGGCCTTTGTTTCTGCCTAAATGGTTTTTTATCTTCCTTCAATGGGATCTCATGTTGGAATAAGTCCTCCCTATATGCTTTGATATCTTCATAGGACCAAGCAAAAACATGCTTATATATTTTTTAGCAATTTTATCAGATTCATC
Organism: Thuja plicata; assembly: GCA_018584345.1. NCBI lineage: Eukaryota > Viridiplantae > Streptophyta > Pinopsida > Cupressales > Cupressaceae > Thuja > Thuja plicata. Next base: position 4,163,823 of record MU225084.1, on the reverse strand, counting down.
CTCACATCTCTATTTAACTTCTTTCCAATATAAACCAACTAAGGGGATGTCTCTAATCCTAAATTTATTTCTTCCAAGTCTTCCAACTTGGCATTGGACTTTTGTGACATGTAATTATCATTAATACTAAACATGCCCTCTAGTTCAACTAATCCCTTAGGAATATGGTTAGAAGCTAACTGAACAATTTCATTCAAAAAAATACACTCCTTACCATCCACAACTTCTATCAAAGAGTCACAGTCAATTTGTTGGCCATCATAATGATCTAGGCATTGGATAAATCTGAGGATATCATCATCATCCTCAAAAAATTACCAATTGTGAATAGTATCGAGCACTGCAGGCCTACTCTTGACTTCCAGCACAGATATACCAACTAATACCATCATTTTTCAAAGAAAAATTTGTAAGGAAATCTGCCATGATGTTGTTTGACCATTCTACCCACTGAATATTGAAGGCATCAAATAGCTCTATTATATCCTATACAACATATTTATACAATTTTAATCTATCATCCTTAGCATCATATTTTGATTTAATCTAAGCTATGATTAATTGAGAATCACCATGAACTTGTAAGCATTTAATACCATGTTTGATGGAAATATCCATTCCCAATATCAATGCTTCATACTCAACAGTATTGTTGGTACATTGAAAAGCCAATAAGAAAGAGTACTTAAAGGTAATACCTGATGGAGATATAAATAAGACACCCACTCCTGATCCTTCCTTAGAACATCCTCCATCAAAATACATCTTCCATAACGCATCTTGCTGCAACAACAACTCATCAATTGTTAGGTCAGTATTTCTCAGTTGTGGCTTGATTTATTCAAAAACAAAGTTCTCCATGTCAACATCTACACAATAGTTCAGCTTCTTAGGTAATACCATTTCCACCATGATAGAAGAATGAGGCTCTCTATACAGCTTAACCTCAGTTCCATTCATAGGTATTGTTGCGTAGGACAAATCCAATTGTAATCTCCCACCCACTGTTGCTGCCCACTATCTGGATAATACCATACCATAATGAGGTTTTGTATCAATAACAACTATATCCATTTTATATGCGACTTCAGGAAATACAACAATATTTACTTCAATACCTTTTAATCTCCCTACCATAGGAACCTCTCTATTATCCATTGCATAACATCTTCCAGTAGAAGTGTTAACTCGGAGACCTAGCTCTTTCATAACATGATATGGCATCACGATAGCTGCAGCACAAGAATCTATCATACAATTTTTTACCAACAAGTTATTTATCATTAAAGTGACATAAAATGGATCAACTAACAATGGTTCTTGAGTAACCACATTCCCAACATAGATATTAGAGAACTCCTTTCTTATCTCTTGGTCTTTCACTTGTTTTTCTTTCTCATCCATAGCAGGAGCATCTCATTGTTCATTTATTAAGGCCGGTGCTACTTCCTTCTTATTTGACATAGGGACATCTTCTATCCATTTTAAAAGTGACAGTGTAACTTCTTTATGCTCTTTTATTTTCAACATTTCCATTGGGGGAACTGATACTTTCATTCGTGTAAGGGCATGCCTCATATCAAATGCAGGCAATTCAGAAAATATATCATTTGTTCTCTCACCTTTCTTTCCCTTGTCAGTATTAATTTGTTCATCTAATTTCACTTCCTCCTTCTCCTTTTTGAGAGAAGAGGACTCTTCTTTTTTAGTAGCTTCCTTCTTATCCTTGGCTAGAGGTTTAGCAGCAACCTCTAGGGCATCTTTCTTGATAAATAAAGCATCAGATTTACCTTGACCAGGCCCCACCTTTTCTATTTCTAAAGTTATAAGTACTTTTAGCTTGATTTATTGCTACTATATTCAAGGCTCTTTTTTTTTCATCACTTAGAAATCTGTAACGAGGATACTCCTTATCATCATCTACAACATTAATAGTTTTTATGGCACTATACCAACTTCATTATTTGAATCAGAAAAAACTTGTAGCTGGTTCTCTTGGTATTTTCCTCCTCTAATACTTACATCTTTAACATGTTCATTACCTTCAGAAGACCATGGATAAGGTCTTCTCATAGTGAACATATTTACAGTGGGGTCTTCTTATCCTGAACATGTCTGTTCACTGTCACCCTCCATTTGTTCAGCTAAGGCCTATGCTACAACACACTAGAAAGAAGAGTGAGGCATATTACAAGAAACATACCATGGGGCATTCTCTACATTATTTATAGAATTTATCTTCAAAGGATTATGGGTTCCTTGGACTTTTGGTTCTTCTAATTATCAGGGATAGGCTTTTCATCTTTCCAATTTTTTTTAAAATGGCATGTCCCTCGAATTTGGATATCTATCATATCTCTAATACTGATATTTGTTACATGATAACCTTTATCATTTTTATCAATTTTGGCAGTAAGGTCTTTTACTGCACTCATCAATTTATCCACTCTATCTTCCTCCTTAACATGTTTACTTGTCTGTCCTTTTGTCTCCTTCCACAATTTACCATCCTCTCTCTTCCCCATTTTCCCTGAGGCTTGTCTATTGCTTTCAATGTCTATGATTGTCTTGTCAGCATCCCTCAGAGTGTGTGGGTTCTTATCCCTTAGAAGGTAAGACATCTTTCTATCAACACCATTAAAGTATGTGGTTAGAGCTCATCCAGTCTTAATACCAGAAATAACTTGCTCATGGATTTCTCAAATCTTTTATTGAAGTCAACCATACTTTCATTGGGGAACTTCTTAATATTATTAAACTCATTCAACATGTAACCTGAATTAACATGTTCATGATATTGTTCCCTGAAACATTTGACAAATTCATCCCAAAATGCTATACTATGTATCAACAAAGGACTCTAAATCTTCCAAACCCCAAAAAGATACCTACTCAAACAATCCGTTCCAAACACATAAACCAAAACTGGTTTACTCAGCATTTAATATCACTCACCCAACACTCGACAACTCAACACTCACTAGACAACTCTATTGGATGTTTTTAGAATTGGGTACTACTGATGTTGTTAGCATCCATGTACTCTATGAAAGGGAATTTGGATCTAGTACATACATATCTGTGTGGTCCTAAAAGAACAAGATCTTACTATGTTGAGAGGTATTTTATACTTTTTGTTGATGAATTTTCTAGGATGATGTGGGTTATATACTTAAGAGAGAAATCTGAGGCATTTGATAAATTCAAGATATTCAAAGCAAAAGTTGAGAATGAATCAAGCTTGAAGATAAATTGTTTGAGATCAGATAGAGGTGGTGAGTTTACTTTAGACTTGTTTAATACCTACTATGAAGAGCATGGAATACACAGACAAATATCTACTCCTAGAACACCACAACAGAATGGGATAACAGAGTGAAGGAACATAACAATATTAGATGCTGCCAGAACTATGTTGCTGGAAGGAAATGTATCACTATTGTGTACACCTTGAACAAAATTTAGATCAAATAAGGTACAAGTAAGAGTCCTTAATAATTATAGTTTAATCACACTCCTACTGTAAAATATTTTAGAATATTTGGAATTAAATGCTATATCAAAAGTGATGATGAAATAGGGAATTTTGATGCTAGAAGTAATGAAGGTATCTTCCTTGGTTATTATAATAAGATTAAAGTCTATAAATGTTTTAATTTGAGATTGAGGAAGTTTATTGAAAGTGCTAATGTGAGGATAGATAAAGGTTTCAAATTCAAGACAGAATGTATGACTGTGGTCAGATTGTAGAGATTAAGGAAGTCATTGCAAATCCTTAAGAACCTTTGGAAATTGATAATGAGATCGAAGATGAATCAAATGAGCTTACTGAAACTCCTAAGACTCTGAGGTATGTTAAGAAGAACCATCCTAAAGATCAAATCATTGGTGATGCAAATAGAGGAATGATGACTAGATCAAAAGTAAGAGATGAAATTTGTTTGATTTCTCAAGTTGAACTGAAAACTACTGATGAAGCATGTAGAGATGAATCTTGGACTAAAGCTATGCAGGAAGAATTAGTACAGATAAATACAAACAACACTTGGGAATTGGTTCTAAGGCCTAAAATCAAGAATGTGATAGGAACTAAATGGTTTTTCAAAAACAAAATGGATGAGGAAGGAACAGTGGTAAGAAATATGGCTAGACTAGTTTATAAAGGCTACTCCCAACAAGAAGGCATAGACTTTGAAGATACATTTTCTCATTTTTCTAGGTTGGAAGCTATGAGGCTATTTCTTTCTTATGCTACACATAAAGACTTTAAGGTATATCAGATGGATGTGAAATCTGCATTTTTGAATGGAGATTTGGAGGAAGAGGTATACATAGAGAAACTTGATGGATTTCCTCTGACAGAAGATGAAGACATGGTTTGTAAACTGAAGAAATAATTGTATGGACTAAAACAAGCACTGAGAGAATGGTATGAAAGACTAGACAGGTATCTTCTTCATCTTGGTTTCACAAAAGTTAATGGAGACAATAATTTATACTTAAGAACTAGTGAAGATGGAATTCTAATCATAGAAGTTTTTGTTGATGATATCATTTTTGGAGGTAATGATGAAATGAGTAAAATGTTCTCTAAAGAGATGGAAAATGAATTTGAAATGTCAATGATTGGTGAAATGAATTTTTTTCTTGGTTTGCAAATTAATCAGAACAAGAATGGTATTTTTATATCTCAGACCAAGTATCTTAAGGAGATGTTGAAGAAATTTGGAATGGAAGACTCTAAACCTGTTGGGACACCTATGGTGACTGGTTATAAACTTACTCATAATGATGAAACTTAGAGTGTTTTATAGCTAAAGTATAAATCAATGATTGGAGGTCTACATTATCTAACTCACACTAGACCAGATATTTCCAATGTAATTGGAATTGTGGAAAGATATCAAGCAGATCCTAAAGAGACACACCTTGCTATTGTGAAAATAATTTTTAGATATATGAAAGGAAAAATAGAGTATGGATTATGGTATGAAAAATATGATAACTTTATTTGACATGCTTATACTAATGTTGATTGGGAAGGTAGTGTGGATGATAGAAAGAGTACAAGTGGAGGAACATTTTTCCTTGGAAAAAGGCTAGTTTCCTGGTTAAGTAAGAAGCAAGATTATATAGCTTAATCTACTGTTGAATCTAAGTATGTTGCTACTGCTATAAATTGTACACAAGTTGTTTGAAGGACATTGGAATAATTTTTGAAGAGCCAGTGGTTATCCATTGTGATAATACTAGCACAGTGAATATGTTGAAGAATTATGTAATGCATTAAAAGACTAAATATATTTCTATTAAGTATCATTTCTTGAGAGACAAGTTAGCAGAGAAGGAGATCAGATTGGAGTATGTTAACATGAAGGAACAAATAGCATATATATTTATAAAACCTTTTCAAAAAGATGCTTTTGAGTATCTCAGAAGCATGCTTGGGGTGAGAGCCCCTCCCTGTGGTAATTAATTGATGCAAGAATGCATAAGTCCAGTGGCTTTCATAGCTATATCATTTTCTAGACTTGATGTATGGATCTAATCCTTAGGGGGAGTGATCGCAGGAATACTACAAAACTTATTTGGGCAATCTTTGCACCTAGTTGTTAGACATGGAGATTTGGAAAAGCTACACCTTGCAGAAGTTTGATGAAGAGTTATGGTACCCTTTTCCATTGGTGTCAAAGGGGGAGAGATTCTATGTGAAAATCCCTACTATTTTAGGGAGAATTATGTTGAGGATATTGAGAAGATTGTATTGAGAGTTAGCACTTTTTGAGTTGACAGATTTTCCCATCTGTTGCCATCAATGCCAAAGGGGGAGATTGTCGGATGTTGTTGGAATTGGGTACTACTGATGTTGTTAGCATTCATTTTTTGTTATTGATGTCAACATATGTTTTCTTTGGAGGTTGAACAGACTGGTTATTACTATTGTATGATGACTGAAAAAAGTGTACAGATGTTGTATGGATTAATCAAATCGGGCAAAGATGGGGATATGTAGAAGGATATATGATGATCTTATTTCTAATTTTTATTGGCTTAATATTGTATATTGGATGAGTTACAAATGTTTTGGTAATGACTAGTTTCTAGACTATGACAATGATGATTGACAAAGTGAGTCTCTAAGTTTTGAGTATATCTTATAGGCGATGATGATTCAAGTTATGTGAGCTTAAGGGATGACATAAGACCTATTTAGGAACATTTTTGTTGGGTCACAAGTTGTATGATTATTGATGATGTCATTTGTGGTGTATATTATAGAGGAGACCTATTTGGGGCCGACTTCAAAGATGTAGCGTGTATTGAATATTGCGAGCGCGGATTATGGATCTTGGATTATATCTAATGTATTGTAATTGATGTATGCTTGTTATAGGTACTGTGTGTATCTTAGCAATGGGTTAAATATTTGTTTGTATATTAGGAAAGCTTAATTGGCCAACCTAATCAATTATTGTAATAGGGTTATATGAGAGATCTTTTCTTCTGAAAAGATGTATGTGTGAGTATGAAGAGAAGGTGATTAACAGAGAAGTGAGGATGCTACAAAGCTTGATTAATTGTTGGATGTAGAGTAGAGGATATGTTCACTGTACTTCATTGGAATTGACCAAGCAAAGAGTTTCTATCAGACAGTTCACTGGATTGTATTTTCTATATACACTTGTTTAGATTGTAAATCCTTAAGGGTGGCTTTAACCTTCTTTAGGCAGTGTGCCTAGGCAGTGAGCCCACTGTTACTCTTGACTCCTAATAGGGTCTGTCCTTTAATAGGGACTATGTACTATAATATTGTAATAAGCTCCTAAAAGGGCTAAATATTTTAACATGGATACTATACTCCCAATACATAATTTGTAGGTGATAATTCCCACCAGGGTTTTACCTTTAACATGGTTTCCTTGAAAATAAAGGATTGTGTTATTGTGTTGGAATTTACTGTGTTATCATTTGATGTGAATTTTTGGTTTATAAAGTTTAATGTTTAATAATATGTCTCACAACTTATTCATCCCCCTCAGTTGTGTTGGTAGACTGTTATTGCTAACAAGCTCGACACTCACTGAGACTCGGCAATAACTGCAACTCGACACTTATACTACTCGACCAATTCCCTTTTACCAATGTCAAAAAAAATTCTTAACTCCCAGATTCAACACAAATCTTACTTTGTTAGGAGCGTGTTCAAGATAAAGATTAATCCATTAAAATAAACTTATGAACAAGTTCTGACTTCATTCAAACCCGATGATCAAAAATAATTTCCAACTACATGAAACAAGTGACTAAAAAAAATACAAAATCTTAAATTAAAGTATGGATACATTATATAAAGTATTTGATAGGAACAGACAATCCCATTCCTTTTACATTCTTCAACCAAAACTTGGTTGTATTCAAACACGTGATTGTTCACCATTTCTATAGAACCATAGTGACAGTAAGAGGTATGGCTGATTCAAATATTGGACTTCCTCCAACTATCCACCATCGACTTCCTCTTATTCTTCCTCTCCCTTTTTTGTTTGACCATCCTCGGGATTTTATAAGCAATCCAAATAGTTATGCAGTTATAACTTCCTCTCAGAGACCGACCAACTGTTGTTAGTTACCAGTAATCACCTTCCTTGTGTCAACCTGTAACTATTTCTTGACACATACTGGTCGATGCCTCCCTTGTGCCAACCTATAACTGCCTTGTGTTGACCCATCATACCTTGTGCCGACTTAAACAAAACCTATGCTTTCTAAACCCATTACATCATTTTGGCATTTTTAGTGCATCTCATTACATTTTGGTGGCTCTAATAGCCAAATTACATGGACTAACCGACCTTATACAAACAAAATGGATCATTACATGACCTTAGAATTCTTGGATCATGTGCTCCTGCACCATACTATCGACCTCAAAAATTTTCCAAGTCTCTTGGAAAAGTGAATGCAATAACTTGCAAAAACAATTTGACTGCAAATTGTATCTTGAACTTTGGTTTCTTCTTTGTCTTTATGTGTATCCTTGCCTCTTTGTCTTCTTTACCATGTCTTCAAGATGAAAATCTCATCAACAGAGTATATATGGCTTCTCTCTATGGTGCACCAAACCAACTACCTTGCCTCACCCATGAGACCTTTCTCTACCTCTCTCCCCATGTGTTTTGGAAATTTGATAGATCTCCATGTCTGCCACCTGCAGCTAGTGGACCAGCACCTACAACCACGCACTCATTAGCAAGAATCAAATAACCATAAAATAGGGATAGGTTCTGGTGTGGATTGCCTCCCTCAATGGTCTACCCACACACTCGGGAGCTTTTAGCTCTGATACCACTTGATGCACAGAGAGAGATAACTAGAAACTCATAAATCCCTAGGATCCTGATGATCTAATCTCCTTTCAACAAATGAACAACTTGTCAGGGGAAAATATCATCTCTAAATCAGTAAACAATATATGATGGGTTCTACTATCAAAGTAACCTTGGTCCCTCAACCTTATATTAAGGTTAAACCAATACTTTACCCCATCATTCTCTATGACTGACTCATAGACACTTGGCCATATCCTCACTTTAGATTTCAAATCAAAACTGATTCATACAAAGGTCATGCTCTACAAATTAACAAATCCTTCAAACAATCCATTCCAAACACATAAACCAAAATTGGTTTACTCGGCATTTACTATCACTCGGCCAACATAGGACAACTCAACACTCACTGGCACTCGACAAAAACTACAACTTGACATTTATATTGTCACTCGGCATATACAAGAACACTTGGTCAGCACTAGACCAACAGTGGCAACAATGTATGCTGATCCCTTCAATGATCAAGCCCTTCAGCCAAACAAATAGGAAATCCCTGATAGTTTCAGATACCCTTTTCAATGCTACAAAACATATCCCAAATCTAGGGTATGTTACTTTGAACCAACTACTAGTTCTACTACCTTTGCAGCAACCAAATAGGCCTAAAATGCACCCAATAACAAAGAAATTCCTAAGAGATCTTTCTCCCTTAAAACCTAATCATGAAATAGTCTGGGAAAATGATTAGAAACACTAAATTATCAAGGTCTTGGGTCGCCAACATTCACCTATTCTTCTAGGCATCAAACCATCACATTTCCTATCAATATTGCATTGGATGAAGAGTTTAACAACATAAAACACAAGACTGTGTCCATATGGAAGAGACTATGATAGTCACAGGAAATAAAAACTTTTCAATTACAATATGGATACATTACATAAGGTGTTTGATGGGAACAGATAATCCCATTCCTTTTACATTCTTCAACCAAAACTTGGTTGTATCCAAACACATGATTGTTCACCATTTCTGCAGAACCATGGTGAAAGTAAATGGTGCGACTGATTCAACTTTAGGATTTCCTCCAACTATCCACTGTCGACTTCCTCTTATTCTTCCTCTCCCTTTTTTGTTCGACCATCCTCAGGATTTTATAAGAAATCTAGACAGTTACCCAGTTATAACTACCTCTTGGAGACCCCAATTGTTGTCAGTTACTGGTGACCACCTTCCTTGTGCCAACCTGTAACTATTTCTTGGCACATACTGGTCACTTCCCCCTTGTGCCGATGTGTAACTGCCTTCTGCTGACTTAAACAAAACCTATGCTTTCTAAACCCAATACAACATTTTGGCATTTTTAGTGCATCTCATTACATTTTGGTGGCTCTAATGGCCAAATTACATGGACTAACTGAACTTATACAAACAAAATAGATCATTACATGACCTTAGAATTCTTGGATTAGGTGCTCCTACACCAACTCATAGAATGGATGTTCCTAGTTTTTCTGGTTCTTTGCATCCCGAGGATTTGATAGATTGGATTGGAGAACTAGAAGATTACTTTGAACTTGAAGATATCAGAGATCCACCAAGGGTTAGGTTAACATAGACTAAGTTGAAAGGTCATGATTCTCTATGGTGGGAAGAATCACCAAAAGATAGAGAGGAACATGATGAACAAAAAATCACTATATTGAAGGTAATGGTTGCCAGATTGAAAGTTAAATTCATCCCTAAGGATTATTAATTATAGTTGTTCAAAAAATTAGAGAAAGACATGAGCATGAAGGAATACACCAAAGAGTTCTATAAGATGACTATCAGATATGAACATCGAGAGGTATCTAAGGAGAAGGTGGCTAGGTATGTCAATGGTCTGAGATTTAACATTTAGGAAGAGCTAAGTATGTTGAGGATTGCTTTAGTTGAGGATGCTTATCAGTATGCATTAAGGGCAGAAGATAAGTTGAAGAGAAGACAAAGTAACCCTAGAGGAAGAGAGAAACAAGATAGAAACAATGACAAAGAGAAGCAAACCATTGAAGTTGAACCTAATTAGAGAATACATAGAAGAGGGAATGGTAGAAAGAAATTCAAAGGTACTTGTTTCAAACGTGGTGGTATAGGGCATAAAGCTTTTTAATGTTATGAAGGATCTAGCAAGAACTTGGGAAAATAGAATCTTGTGGCACATGAGGAGTGAGCTGCTAATGAACTTGAGGAAGGTATCAAAGAACCCAAGATAGGAGAGTCTCTTATGCTTAGGAGAGTCATGTTTATTAAGAAGAAAGTTAAACCTATACAAAGGGGGAATTTGGTTAGGCCTGTCTGCAAATCAAGAGGTAAATGTTGTAAGGTTGTTATGGACTGTGGTAGTACTGATACTTTGATCTCAGAAGAGATGGTGCAGAATCTTGTATTGAAGAGGCTTAAACATCCCTATCCTTATGGGATAAGTTGGTTTTCAAATGATCACATGGTGGAGGTGAAAGAATAGTATATGGTGAGCTTCAATATTGAACCTTACAAAGGTGAGGTATTGTGATGTGGTATCTATGAGTGCCTACCATGTTCTATTGGGAAGGCCTTGGAAATTTTATAGGGGAGCTATTCATGGTTGCAGAAGAAACTTGGTCACAATATAGAAGGATGGAAAAAAGTTTACATTGGTTCCTTTGAAGGAAGAAGAGGGGAGGAGTGCAAGAAGTTTGAACATGGTGAAGAGTTACTGTTCAGGGAAGTAGAATAGTGAGGTTGGCATGGATCAGAAGAAGGATGTGATGAGGGAAATTTGGTATTAGACTGTAAGAAGGGTGAAGTGAAGCAACAAAAGACCTTGGTTTCTGATCAAATGAAGATTTGTAATAGAGGTAAATCAATTATGTAAAGGAAAGGAGGTAGTGATATGAGATATGATGTTGATAGAAGGTATGAGAAAGGGAATATAGAGAAGAGTAAGCTGATGGATCTTATAGAAGAGAGTGCAAAGGTGTAGAGACAGAGTGCAGTAGACAAGGAGGATGTTTGGATAGAAAACAAGCATGGGATTTATGTCCCTTGTCTTGTCAAATGTTCATGAGTTTCTCTTATGGAACATTTTCTTTCCACCTTGGGTGTTTGATACAAGAGAATCCTTGGGTTGTTGACAATCTTGCATCACGCAAAAATATTTCCTTTCAGTCTGTTCCTATCAATCAATTTTGCATTTTGATCGGCAATCCTTCTAGTTGGATCCTTATCTCTTGTGATCCAAATGACATGTTTTGGACATCATGATGAATCTATGTTTGGCCTCGCATCTTGATGCGTTCTTTCCCAATGAAGATTTCTTAAGTATGGACCCACTCCTATTTTTTCTTCATATTCTAATGGTCTGATTGGGTTTTCTGACCTTGCGAAGCTGTTCCACGATCAACAAAGCTTAGTGGATGTTCCTACATTTGTACTGGCCGACCTCTATGTGCGATCACATGACATTTAAATCATATATGGAGGAGTTATTATGGATTTAGGTCCTTCCCTATATGTCGCAACACATTTTCTTCATTCTTGGAGAATGCAATTTCTTTGGCCAACTTGTGGCTTGCGATCTTCTATATATTTGTGGTGTTGGTTCCTTAGTTAGTAGTAGTTTGGTAGTTAGCCTTCGAGAGGTTAGCATCTAGTATGGATCTAGATTTATGATATTAAGCAGACATGTATACCATGGAAAGTAAGTTGGGATGTTGTTGGGCATGTATGGTGTAAATCTTTGATTCTGTATAATATGAAGGTCTGTGAGGCATGTTTTTTGTTCATTATTGAGCTCTTAACGATCTGGAATTGGTTGTTTCTACTTTGTTGACTCTTGCTGCATGGTTGGATGATCTCCATTGGGGAAACTCCCACCATGACTGCACATCATAAACATTAAGTAGAAGCATTAACTATGGAAGTGGAATTCATGGATCTAGCTAGATGGAGGATGAAAATACCCCAGAGTATTTTGAGACATGTCAATTCTTGTAGTGATAGGATTAACAAACACCATGTTTGTATTGCTAGAAGAAGATATAGGAGTTGTAATAGAATTTGATCATATGCACTAACATCTTAGTTATTAGGACATTAAAATGGGTGCCAATGATGTTTGAAAGAGTATCTTAAGCGAAAGACGAAATAGATATGTAAGAAATCATATGTGTCTCAACTACATTGGCCAATGCACATATCAACTTAATGTCCTTGTGATCTAAGATAAGTAGGTCTCTTAGATTACTAACAATAGGGGCTACTTGAGTAAACAAGTTATGACAATTAATAAATCTCTTGAAATCCCTCAAGTTATCCTATAGGGATTGCATATGCTCAAAGGGGATCCTACGAGAAAACTCATGGTCCATAAGAGGAGGAGACTCAGGAAGACAATTAACCTAAGAATTTGAATTTGAAGAGTTGTTAAAGATGAGATGATAATTAGAACAATTAGTATCCATAGAGAACATTAGACCAAGTCTACTAGAACCATATTTAGTTTGATACCTTATGTTTATTCTCAATATTCTTCTAACTACATTCAAATAAGTTGTAGATTGGGTTGTGAATATCATGGAAGGTTGTCACAACATGTGGTCTTGTGAATTTCAAAAAGTAAGAGAAGAGGATTTGAGAAAAAAAAATCTTATTTTTAAGGAGAATATGTATTTTAAATAGTTTTGCCTAAAAGTGAGTTCACATCAGATTCCAAATGTAGTTTTTGAAATTAAACCACTACGGAGGAAAATCAAATCCTTTGAGGATGCAAATTCCAACTCTCCACTCAAATAATCCCAAAGATAACTACGATCTCCAGGTTTATCCATTTATTAACTAAATGTCATCTAAGTTCTCTAGACCAAAAATCAGAAATATAGACCACAAAGGTCTTCTAGACAACTTGACTAGCTCTATGTATAGGATGTATGCATGACACACACATGGCAACATGGTTCACTAAAGTCTTGTACAAACAAAAAACATGGATTTCCACATAGAAAGAAAAAAATGGTTTGCACAATATTGTGAATGCGGAAAACTATAAAGTTTGACTAAATAACAAGCTCAATAGACTGGAATGAATGAAGTAAATAAAAATAAATGATTGAAATGACAACGGAAGTTTTAGGTATAATAAAAAATACCAATAAAAATAATAGAATTCTTCCAAGTAGTTTCTTCACTTGCATCTACACATAACAAACCAAATAAATATGCTGGGCAACAACATGATAAGTGACCACATACCAACACAATCATAATGTACAAATCATCAAAATCATGTCCTACATGTATATACCTTGCTATTGTGTCTCATGTAGCTAGTTTATCTTGATACAGTGACAAATATTTGGATCAAGTTTACATTTAGGTGTAGTTATTGATTCATTACAACCATATCACATCTTAATTGGTTTAAAATATTATTAAGCGCACCTTTAATACCCATTGTAGACATAAGTTGAGCCCAAAGAGCAAGAGAGAATACCCACTATCAATCACTAGAAATTAGGCCTCTATAGTTTATTGATGAACCCTAGTGTTTTACCTTGTTGATGACAACACCTACTCCTAAAGGTCATAACTATTCTATGATTGTAGTCTCATGGTTTAGATAACTAACAAAATGGTATTATTGTTGGAGATAAATCTTGTTGGTATAAGTTAATGCAATGTCAACTTCAAAGTGTTAGCTAGGTCAAAATAAAATTGAAGACTCTACTAGTGAGCTGAACCTAGAAGTATTTTATTACCTTGAAGGTTAGGTATACTTCAAGGATCTCTTTTGAATGTGTTGGTAACTTTTTCATATGAAAAGGACAAGTTTTTTTTTTTGAATGTTAGTGTTTAAAGAATGAATCTTGAGTCTCCAATGGTTGGTTGATTGAGGCATATATGTTTTTCTTACCAACTTTTGAGGCTGATCAATTTCTAGTACCTTGATTTTTTGCCTCCATTGTGTGTGATTAATCATAGTTGATTGTTATGCATTTAGTATTGGTTTAGAGTTTATTATTAATATGGATCCAATATTCGTTTAGGTTTAAAGTTTATAGAAAAATTCATGGTCGAGCTATATTTTTTTCTTGATGGCTTAACTTGGTCATATGGTATCAAAATTTAGCAAAAAAAATATCATTAGTAAGATGATTCTAAGAAGTTTCAAATGGTCCAGATATTTTTCTCAAAAAATTTTGTTGGTTCATTTTATCACACTTTAAAATCAAATGTTTATTTTTAGCTCTCAAGCTTATATCTTTTGGTTAGTTCCTCTATTTTCACAATTTTTACGACATTGGATGATCTTTCAAACTTCTTCATAGTTACACACACTTTTAAAAAAATTTCCCCAGGTATTTTTTTTTAAATTTAGTTTTTCATTTTTTCATATTCTAATTCATTAGATGTTTTGACACTTGAATTTTTCTTATTAAGGTGAGATGACTTCTTTTGAGTTGTTCTTGATGTATTTCTAACATGTCCTTTTTGGGCATTATAAATATCTTTTGAATGCACTCTTACATTTGTAGATACATCGAGATAAAGTGTCACACTTGTGTATGTTTTTTGAGGATTTTACACTTCCAAAGAAGTTTAGAGTGACTATCCATGAGTTTTATGAACAAGTTAGAGCTAAAATCAAAACTAAAGAGGATATATTTAAATGCTTTAACAATGACAATAGAGTTAAACAAATGTGTCCTCTATCCCTGTGTTGTTTGGTTTATATTGATAAAATTGAAGAGTGGTTAAACAATACCATTGACAAAGGTATCTAGTTGACGAGCTACCTGGTGAAATTATTTTTAAATATAGATGAACTCATTCTTATTTCAAAATCTTCCCAAAGTTTGAGAGAGCACTTGAAATCTCTAGAGCTCTTTTGTCAAGAGGTTGAGATACAGTTGAATGCCAACAAGACCAAAGTCATGATCTTTTCTTTGGAAAAGAAGCAACAAGTTAACTTAATTTATCTCTAAAGGAAGTTCCTTGGAGGCAGTGGATGAATACAAATAGCTAGGAATTGATTTTCAAAATAGGCTCATGTGGGTCGATACATATAACAAAAAGGATTAAAGGAGGGTGGAGAGCTTCTTACCTCCTATATAGGTGTAGGAAAGCAAAAATGTGGGATTAGAATATGAGAAAACCCTTTTCGACTTGTTGGTTGTGCAAGTTATTCTCTATTAGTGTGAGGTTTGTGAGTGGCATATTAAACCACAAATTGCAACAAGTAGAAAGAATTCAAAAATATCTAATTACTAGTAGTCTCAATGTCAAATCAATGCCCATATGATATCCTTTTATTTGAGGTTGGTATGTTTCCAATTCAGGTATCAACAATCATTTGTTTGTTAGGCTACTTACAAAAGGTTGAAACTATGGACAAGCATCATTGACCCAAAATGGTTGTTGAAGAGGAGCTAGGTCATAAAAAGAAGACTTGGAAGAAACAAAATAGCAAGAGGATGCACAAATGAGACATAAATATACATGATTCTCCTAACACTAATGAGAAGATTAAAAATTTGGTGATAAAACTATCCAAGATTATCATGGAATCAAAAGAAATAGGTAGAAAAAAACATATTGAATAAAAGAAATTAACCCTATGTGAAAGCATGATAAAAAAAAGTTTATTTGAGGTCTGCAATTAAGGAAAAAGGCTAAAGTTTAAATGCATAGTTGAGGACTAGTTTTCATCATCTAATATGTGAAATAGGTAGATGGACAGTGCTTGGATACGTTTCAGAAGAAGGGACTTACATTTTTTGCAGCAAGGGTGTGGTGGAAACTGAATGATATTTCATCAAGGAGTGTGCAACATATTAAGATATCCATAGTCAGTTTGATAATGACTTGAAGGTGAACAATTTGAATTAGTTTTTTGAGGAGGAAATGCTTTACAAAATGACAAGTCTCTTGGTCAAGTTTCATAATAAAAGACCCAACATAAAAAAATATTAGAAAATGTGTCAATTTCTTTTTGTCTCTTGATCCCTTAGATCGCTAGATGTTGCGAGTTTCATAAGTTATTTGAGCTTGTCATTTATTCACTCATTCATTGTGATGCATTCTATTTTTCATTTTCAACATGTTCTTCGACGAACAACTAATTTGGTAGCACTACATTTATAAATTGAACAGATAGAACATATCCACAAAAAAAACAAAAAAAAACCAAAAAAACCAAAAAAACTTGATGAATGTTTTTAAATTTTTAGTGTCCCATAAGTAGAGCTCAACCAATTAAACCTTGTGCTCGATATGATCCACCCAAAAAAATGATCAAAAATATTTTTGAAGAGATTTGTGATGTGAAGTTTGCATATCAAACCACATGTGAAGGCAATTAGAAAGAATTCAAAAACACTTGATCACCAACAATCTCAAAGTCAAATCAATGGTAACATATGACACCCTTTTAGCTGAGGGCGTTATGTTCTCGATGAGATGAAAGCATCAACAATAACTCATTTTGTAAGTTACTTAAAAAAGGTTGAAAGCATGGATGAGCACTCCAAACAAAATAACAAGTGGATGAACAAATGATACATTAATTGACATGAATGTCCTAACACTAGCATAAAAAAAAAGAGATGATGTTAGAAAAGTTCACAAGTGCTATGTAGACAAACAAAATGGTA
The DNA here is from genome assembly GCA_018584345.1 of Thuja plicata. Taxonomy (NCBI): domain Eukaryota; kingdom Viridiplantae; phylum Streptophyta; class Pinopsida; order Cupressales; family Cupressaceae; genus Thuja; species Thuja plicata. The sequence goes on along the minus strand of MU225084.1, from coordinate 4,146,817 downwards.
GATGAAAATACATTTGTCAAAGAATTCAACCCCACATGGAAGCATGATGAAAAAACCCATTTGAATGTTGCATAAAGGGGAAGATTAAAATTTTAATAGCACAACTAAGGACCGACTCTCATGACCTTAGAAAAGAAATGAATAAATGAACTACACCAAGAAAAAGTGGAAAGAAAGAACTTGTGACTTTTGTTGCAAAGACGTGGTTGAAACTAAGTGACACTTCATCTTTGAGTGTGCAACATATCTGTACATATAAAAATATATGTAAGTAGTTTGAAAATATGTGAAAGTAGATAATATTCATTTTTGAAAATACAAGACTTTACAAATAAACAAACAAGAATCTTAATTAAGATTCGTAATAGAAAAACACAGGGAAAAAGAAAACCCTCATTAAAACTCCTTCATTCATTCATTTTAAAAGTCAAACATCAACATTTAAAAATACACGTGAAAGCATACAAAATATCAGCATCATAAATCTAATTATAAAGGAGCAGGGAAAACCTTCCCTTGGCTACGATCGCTTCAGCAACGTCACCTGCAAGCAACAAGAATAAAGTAAAGTCTGTAAAGTCAAACACTTTGAAGTTTGTATAGCTAAGCGCATATCTAATCCACGACCGGCCTGCGATTAATTTAAAACAAAAATTAAGGAAAAACCCCAACGCAAAGGCTGACTGTCATTATCTTGTAAAGTTCCTCCACTTGATTTGATGTCCATACGTTTAAAAATTGTTTTATTCAAATTTAGCTGGGGTTTGAGCATACCGTTATTGTATTTCAAAATTCTCCTGAAAATGAAGTATAGAGGGAATGCCAGACAGAATTTACCAGGGAAGAGAAAAGGGTGCAGAAGGAAAGAAAGGTGTCAAGAAATTCAAGAAACGGTGTTCAAGGTACGCATGCTATTTTTAATTTTGGCAGAATTTAGACTGCTAAAAGGGTGCAGGAGCTCGGAATTAACATTTTATTTTGAGTGATTTTGCAAATGCAGGGGTTTGCTAGATAATTAGCATTTTAATCTGATTGAATTTGCAAGGGCAGGTGTTTGCTGGATAATATTTCATTTATTTTAAATCATTTAGGAAAGGTGGGGGTTTGCTGAATTATTAGCATTTTATTCCGAGGGAAAAGAGTGCAGGAGCTTGGAATTAACATTTTATATTGAGTGATTTTGCAAAGGCAGGGGTTTGCTAGATAGTGACCCTACCGCTGCCATCAAAATGTGTTAGCATCATCTTGCTAGCCACCTGTTTCAAATCATTCTGCCCCATCCTCTGCCTATCTTATGCAAGTCTTCCCCTCGAGTGCCCCCGTTTCTGTGTCAAATATCTGTCAAAGTTCAAGTTCTGATTCAAGGCCTGAGGAAGGGCATCCCACTCAGCGTAGTGAGTGACTATATCATCGGCAAAAGGGACATCCTCAGCATCAGTGCTGACTGCATCAGCCTCCGGTCTAACAAATCTGGGCCCTTGGGGTCTGAACTGATCTTCCCTATCACCTGCCCTATCTCCTCTGTCATCTCTCCGGGCTCTATGCTCATAATCTCTGTGTCTGTCATCAATCTGTGATCTATGTGATGTGACAGAAGCATCACGTGATCTCTCCCTACTCTGATCCCTGGGAAATACAATCCATCTCAATGTGTCAGAAAGCTCATGTAATACATCAGCTACATGATGCTGGCCTGCTGCTAGGTTCTCGAAGGTCTCCCTAGATTCTCTGTCCATATCTGCTTCAATAGCAGCTGTGGGTCGTGCAATACCTGCTGAACCACCTGAACCACCTGGATTATTAGCATCACCACCAAGCATTGTGCCAAACTGAATATCTGCATCCTCTTCATTTAGTGTGGGTGAATGACCTCTCCGGTGGTAATGCCTACCGGGCATAAATCTTCTATCATTTGCCATAATTGAATTCCCAAATAATAATAATAAAAAAAGAACCCGATTTTCCTGCAGGCTGGCAGGAAACCGCTTTGATACCATTGTAATGAGCCTGACTGGCTGCTTCCAAACTTTTCGAATTTCTAATAACAAATTTTGATTCTGAAATTTAATATTATAAAATTCTCCCAACAAAAGTTCAACCTTTTCTTTCCTTTTTGCAATTTTAAAAGAATATTTGTGTTTTTCCTCTTTTTCTTTTTTAATAATTTTCCAAGTATATGTGAAAACGTAACATATAAAATTAACTATCAAAACTCAAGGGGAACAACTGTTACAATCTTCAGGTTATAATGATAACGTTTCTACTAAATATAAAGATCAACCCAAAGGTAATACCAACCAGCGTATTCAAACGCAGCTAGATAGAGTTGGCGCGATTTGTAATGAACAACAGCTGCTAGTAACACGTCCCTATCTCCATCATCATCCATGTAAACAACATCTCCAACATAAGACAAAATCGTTTCCACTGGTGGCTGCAAAACTGAGAAGAAAACATCTCCCGTGATCTTCTAGGATTGATGGCAAATAGAAACGCTGAGGTAGGAATTAATACGCCCTTAAGACTGAGGGAGCCGTTGTATTTCTGAATGCTTCCACCCACATGCAACTCAAAATCCGACCTTCTAAACGTAAGAGTTAAGGAAACTCACGCCACAACAAACCATACGTCAAACCACAACACGACAAATATAGAATCAGTCTGGGCACAATTCATCAGCAGTGAAACCAATCCAAAGTGCAGGCATCATTGATAATAATTGTTCTCAGCACACAATCACGATCAAACCCTCTCACCGAACGCAGAGCAATATCCCCATTCTTTTCAAAATGGATGATTATAGAATTAAATAAATTTGCACCCTCAGTGTGCATAAACCCAAACGTCAGAAATCCTCTTAAAAACAGATGAAACACAGTAGAGAGATCTTGCAATTGTTTACCTCAGCACAATTGCAGCAGTGAAGAACTCAAAAACCCTTATACTTCAGCAAGGGCACAATTCAGAAATCCCGGCACAGAGCCACAAAGTCAAAAGTTTAATCAATAATCGAATGCCAATCCCAATGAAATGAGCTCATATTTATAATCCATCCTTGGCCACAGTTTCCCAAAAAGAGCTTCAATTCACAATTCTTTTAATTATCAACTTCTAAAACATTATTATAACAATATGACTTTAATTATTAATTAATAAATATGAGCTCGTGCAATAAATCCAACATCCGCTGTAGGTGACGACTATTTGCCAAAGCCACCCACTGCTCTGCCGAAAATGGCAACTGCCAAAAATAGACTAACTAAAAATAGTAAGTCCCTAGCCAAAGAACTGCACAAACTGAATATAGTCTGGAGCATTGACCACTGTCGATACTGCCTTGCCAAAAATAGAAACTGACCAAACTGACTTACTAAAAATAGTAAGTCCAGACTTACTAAAAATAGCAAGTCTGCCAACTGGTACCCTCAAAACCAGGCATCAACTCACGAGGGTCGTGATAATGAGTTGACAAAGCCACTGCCAATACCTGCTAAAATTGGGGACATCACAATAATCTCAATAAATACAATTATTATATTATCAATATAATTATTATATCACAATAACTATATTATCACAATCTTTATGTTATCTATGTCTGCCTGAAGGAATCCGACCATAGCTACAATAACATTAACAATATGTACTGTTATCCTAGGATAGGGACAAACTCATCTATCCAACATCAGTTATGAATAGGGACACACGTCTACTCACAACAATTATGATTGGGGACTGGCACATCCAATCATAATTATCAACTCATGTGACTGGGACAAACACTTCCAATAACTTCACTACCTTGTGAATGGGGACAAACACATCTATTCACTAACAACCAAGAATTGTGATTGGGGACACACACATCCAACCACAATATAAAAAGTTTGAGAACCAAGTCCTTGTTGTCGCATATGCAGCCACCATTGTAGATCATTGCCACTCTAATCACAAATGATATGAGGGGGTTGTCGCTGCCACCTGGAAACCGATCTTGGCTTTAGTTGTTTTGGCACAAGTTATTTTGCCACTAAAACAATTTTGCAACCCCATCGCTAGTGCCTCACGAGAAGTTGCCAAGTGCCCTCCAACCTCTTGCGCCTCCATCCTCCAATTGATTTGATTTAGAGAACATATTCCTCCTCACTGTCTTCATGTGGAGGATCTTTAGTAGCCACCCCATGAAGGCATTCTTCATCATCTTCTGTAGCCAATGCCTTATCCATATTTAGCTTGCCATCAAGAAGATCCTTGGCACGTTGAGTGCAATTCATAACAATGTGTTCCTTCTTCTTGCAATAGTAACACAAAATTCTATTCTTGAAGAAACGACTTCCCTTTGATATAGAAGAATTAGATTTGGAGGAATGATTAGACATATTTTTTTCATACATTGTAGTTTCCTCTATAGTTGATTCAATTTTCTTAGTTCCTTCATCAATCGGAGTAGATATTATTTCTTTCAGGTTAGCATCTACTTTGTTTAATGTGAAAACTATGTTTCCATAACCAGGAGGCATGCTATTTAACAAAATAGCTTTCGAATTATCATCATCTACTTTAGTCTTTATCCCAGCTAGTTGATTCAATAGGGAGCGAAAATTACTGACATGTTGAACAATGTTGTAACCTTCTATCATTTTCAGCCCAAACAATTTCTGCTTTAAGCTCATCTTTGCACTTGATGCTTTTGTTCTAAACAAAGTACTCAAATTCTCCCACACTTCCTTTGAGGTCTTTGATAAGTTAATGTGGTGGAGCTATGCATCTGAAATTGCAAGACCAATCAAAGGTATTGCTCTTCGATCCTTCACAGTCCACTTTGCGCTTTCATTAGGATCATTTAGCCTTGCTGTTGCTCCGCTTACTATATCCCATAGATCCTTTTCAATAAGGATCAACTGTAACTTGATCTGCCATGTGTGTAACTCTGAACCTTGAAACTTTTCTATGAAGACACGGTTTTTCTCCATGTTAGAAATATCTACCCCCCTAATCAAAACAATGTCAAAAGTGTCGGTTTCCCCTCATAATGCACTTTGACCTGATTGAAAAACAGTATTACAAATTTGACAACATGCAATATTTATAATAATACTTTGACTTCTATTAAAAAATTATCATTAGACACTGAATATAAGACAAAGACTTCAGAAAGAATATTTGACACCTATGTGATGATGAAGCAACCTAGTTTGTTGGTAAATCTATACTCCGATAGACCAATTCAAGACGACAATGTGTAAATGATTGACAACCCTCTCACGATATTCGCAATCATTCTCCAAATATTAAAAAAATGAGCCTAGTGAATCAAATATATGAAGATCTAGATTAAACCTTGGTGACGTAATGCATAAATTGTTTGCATAGGAACATGAGATTGTAGACTATAGATAAGATAAGATAAATCTATTAATGTCCAACAAAAGACCACAAAGGGTCAAAAGGACTACCGAGTAAATCAATAGGGGGTCTGCCCGCAACATGGACACGAAACGATGCTCAAAGAAGAAAGCAACAACTAAAACAAAAACAAAAATAGAAATAAGGATCCAATGGAAAAGAGTCTAATGGAAAAGTGAAGAAAACCTCCCGGACCCAATTAAGGGTTTCGAATTGCTGTGAAAAACTTCTGAACGCAAGGGTAAGCAATAGGACTAGTCTGAATCATGGGCCGCCTCAGAGTAATCCTAGATGAGGATGGCTGCTGCCGAGAAGAGTTCGTCCTAGGTCTTACGGATCTAGAATAAGTGGTGGGCCCCAGATGACGCTTGGTACTGCGCGCTGAATGAATCCCTGTGAAGAAGGAAGTAATAAGTTGACAGGGTGGAGGTGTCGCCGAACATTGGTGCTGGAGTGTGTGCTCCCGAAGCCTTAGGGCTTCCTGAAAGTAAAGGGAAAGGCATCTCTGGTCTGTATATCTGAAGGTGGAGAGCGACCGCGCCTCCCTAAAGAGGTAGTAGAACCGCCCCCTAATCTCGTAATATATAGGACAACAAAAGATGAAGTGATCCTCAGACTCCACCTCCCCAATGCTGCAAAGCTGACAAATCCTGTGCACTCTATCAATATGATGGTCGGTCTCGCAATGAAGCTGATGCGAACCTGCTCTGAAGGAGCCAAGGGGGATCCTGAGGGAATGTGCCCAGTGGTGTGATAAGTAGGAAGGGCGAAAAATGAGTCCGTCCTTCAAGTCTATAAAGTTATCTGCGTAGAAGGCCATCATAGGGCGAAGACCCTCGTGGGGGTTAAGCCAAATAGTATGAATGAACTGCTTGAAAATATCATCTTTGATGCACCTATTCAGCTCCTTGCAGGGGGGAAGAAGATGGGGATGGGCATCGAGCGAGTACTGGAAGGGAGGGAGGCGATCCATAACAATCCCAATAGACCCAAGGAGGGCCGAAGTCTCAACAAATCATCCGCGCGCCTGACTAGAAGAATCGGTAGAAACAACGATAGACTTTGAAGAACAATAGGTAAGGTAGGGGTATCTGTTGTGCCCCTCACCCGAATTAGCAAAGCCCCTAATGTGGTGAAGATACCAAATCAGATAAAAAATGGCCTCAAGCCTAAAGGGATGTGCCCTGAACTCTGCAAGGATAATGTTGTGTAGAATGGATTGCTTTCAACTAATAACGCGATGCAGGAGAGTCTGAAATTGCTCGCTAGAGGCCCAATCAGAGTCCAACAAAGGACCCCACACTACCAAGCCATAGAGGACAATAGGTTTGATAAGTGTATCCATAAGAGTCATCTTGGACAAGGTGTCCCGGAAATGATGTCGGAAACACTGTCTCTCTAGGAGGGTTAGCGAACCATACCCCTTATTTATCCGCGGCTGAAGGGCGGGTCTCATGATAAACCATGTCCCAGAAAACTTGACCCCCAAATATATGTATGAGGACGAGATCTCCACCTCCACACCCCTGAAGAAGAAATAGAGGTGAGAGGTCTTACGAGTGTTGAAGACCATCACCTTGGTTTTCCCCAAATTAACTATCAAGTGCCGCAACTTGCAAAAGGACACAAGACCGTCCAATTGTCTTTGTAAACCCTGTGTAGAGCAACTCGATTACTAGCAACCGGATGCAGAGCAGGCCTAGATTCATCGTGGAAGTTCATTTCACAAATTTCAATCTTTGGTGGATGTCTTCAACTTACCACTGAGGGTAAATATGTAATATCCCCAATTTTCATAAGCGTCTTAATTAGATTAATTAATTAAGTGGTACTAAAAATTAAATAATATCATAAGGACTTATTTAAATAATTAATTTAATTATTAATTAAAGGGGCCCAAATTAATAAAATAATAATAATGTCGGCCTGTTGTAAATCTCTAGACGCTTCTTGGAGGCCTTTATAAGGAGATGGCTGGGCATTGTAAATCATCATGGATGGTACTTGACTCTTCTTTGTATTTCTGGAAGCTGAAGGCTGAAGGTGGTTTATCCAGCTTTAGCTGAAGGTGGTTTATCCAGTTTCGGTGGTTAGCAACCACCCTACTCTGTCGAGGGAAATATGATATTTCATCTGTACAAACCTAATATTTCGCTTCTGATATTTCATTTGTACTTCATTGTTAAATTTTTGAAGTCTTCTGTAGAAGACAAATTTGTATTCGACAACGATATCTGTTTGTGTACTCTGAAGTGCCTTCATTATTGAATACGAATTCATTCATAATCTGAAGTGCTATCATTATTGTGTTATGTGGCATTGATCTATATTACAATCTGGCAATAATAATATTAGCGACATTGAGATATAGGAACAACATCGATTTTCCATAAGGCAACTGTACTTGTACGGTTCAGTACAACTGAGTAGACTTACTGTATGTAGGGAGAATCGACTAGTTGAAGGCACTAATTGGATAGTACACTGCCATTTTTACACTGTATGGCTCCACCTCTTACCGTACAGACTAGATTGACCACTGTGCGGCATCAAACTCCACCGTACGGATTCTACCATATGACCATTGCCAAGTGATGTATGGATGGAACAACCACTGTATGGCCAGGCATCCGTACGACAAATTGTCATACGTGATAGCCTCGAGGGTGAAGGTGACCATACGTCACCGTACGCCTAGACAAGGGGACCGTGGAAAGGGTTGTCACAGGCGTGCAGACTGTTTTTGAAGTTGCCGTAAATTGTGAGGGCCATTTGACTCTGGGACATCACAGTCGTATCAGAGCTGGTGGTCTTGCCAGCCTGTCGAGTAATTGAGATCGAATCATGGCACCGAGTGATGGATTAGAAGATGCGTTGAAGGAGCTAAGAAGAAGTCAGTAGAAGCTTTGCTAGACCCTAGCAAGAGGACAAAAGTTGATGGGTTAGACAAATGGAAGAATGAAGGGTGGCATGTCATGCACATCGTAGACCAATACAAGACCGACAATGGCGATTTTTCCTCTGAGGATCGAGCACTTGGAAATGCATCCGCTCACCTTGGCTAAGTCACTGAAGCACATCAAGTAGGATTGGGTTGAGTCATTGAAGCAAATCAAGTGGGATTGGGTTGATGGTGGATGGCAAAAAGACATATCTCTCAAGGACTACATAGACCTGAGGTTGAGGTACCCATCCTCTGAAGGTGATAGAATCTACATCAATCTCAGTCAGGAGATCGACAATGAGGTACTTAGCATCGTGAGTGCTACTAAGGATGAAGTTATGCCTACACTATAGCCACAAGAGGATTTGGACAAGAAAGAGTCTTTGTCCCTTGAAATGTAATACATCCGAATTTTCAAGACAACGAGAAAGGTGAAGAAGATGATAGCACAAATTTTGTCGAGCTAGCACCCGATGATCAACTTGATGGAAATGCGGGCTCTATCGGTGATCCTTCGAATGAGTAGGCTCTAGTAGTGGTTGATCAACTCTGTGCAGATGCTACCGATGATCTCTTGCAGGAGCAACTACAGTTGGTTGATTGTGGAGTTTATCCTTCGGTTGTGCATGAGGCGTGCATGATTACAATCTCTCAATATGAGGAGCCTCCTCATGGAAACAACAGGATCTACCTGAGCTATGAGATTCCTCAAGAGATTGATGAGTGTGATCACATGAAGGCTTTGGATCTGAGCACCGATTTATTGTATGATTTGCTTCCATGGGATCCTGGTGACTCCGAACATGGAAATGTTTATATCAGAGTGGCGCAGCGGATGACAGTCTACTCGTCTCAACTGAATCCAATTATACACATGTGATCCTGGAGCAGCATGGAGATTTCAACAGAGACTGCTACCAACGTCCGTGCTTGGTTTGGGATCCTGGATCTACGCATCGGGCAAGCGGTTTGATGTAGGATTGCTTGAGGGCAAGCCATCTTTGAGCGGCGAGGACTTGTAATTTCCCCAATTTTCATAAGCGTCTTAATTAGGTTAATTAATTAAGTGGTCCTAAAAATTAAATAATATCATAAGGACTTATTTAATTAATTAAATTAATTATTAATTAAAGGGGCCCAAATTAATAAAAATAATAAAATAATAATAATGTCGGCCTGTTGTAAATTCTCTATATGCTTCTTGGAGGCCTTTATAAGGAGATGACGGAGCATTGTAAATCATCATGGATGGTATTTGACTCTTCGTTGTATTTCCGAAAGATGAAGGTTGAAGGTGGTTTATGCAGTTTCAGAGGTGGAAGACCCTCCCTATTCTGTAGTCGTAGTTTCGGTGGTTAGCAGCCACCCTACTCTGCCGAGGGAAATATCGCTTCTGATATTTCACTTGTACTTCATTGTCAAATTTGTGAAGTCTTCTGTAGAAAACAAATTTGTATTCGACAGTGATATCTATTTGTGTACTCTGAAGTGCCTTCATTATTGAATACAAATTCATTCATAATTTGGAGTGCTATCATTATTGTGTTATGTGGCATTGATCTATATTACAATCTGGCAATAATAATATTAGCGACATTGAGATATAGGAAGAACTTCGATTTTCCATAAGGCAACTGTACTTGTACGGTTCAGTACGACGGAGCAGACTTACCGTAAGCAGGGAGAATTTACTGGTCGAAGGCACGAATTGGATAGTACGCTGCCATTTTACACCGTATGACTCCACCTCTTACCGTACGGACTAGATTGACCACTGTGCGACATCAAACTCCACTGACGGATTCTACCGTACAACCATTGCCAAGTGACGTACGGCTGGAACAACCATTGTATGGCCAGGCATCTGTACAACATATTGCTGTATGGGATAGCCTCGAGGGTGAAGGTGATCGTATGTCACCGTATGCCTAGACAAGGCGACTGTGGAAAGGGTTGTCGTAGGCGTGCAGATTGTTTTTGAGGTTGCCGTAAATTGTGAGGGCCATTTGACTCCGGGACATCACAAAATACCCATCCAAGATATATCACACCAAAACAAGGAGCCTCCAATATGATGCGATGACCACTAGATATAATACACAACAGATAAATCACACAATATAAACGGGTCAACTCTGTCATATACCAAACTCGTAGCCAATGAAAAAAGTGACCTCTAATCAAATGAAAAGAACCAAATTAAAGCACTCCTGCAAATTGAAAGGGCATCAATCTGACTGATCTAAAACAGAGGTCGCACCAAGGAGAAAATATGTCGCCTTCAAACAATAAAATGTGCGGACCATAAAGTATGTGGGCCAAACGCCTGTCAGAGAGCAAAACACCACAACACAATAGTAACTATTGAATGCGAGTCAATAAACTGACTGCAAACTTGCAAATCCAGTCAATGAAGAGATCGCGCCAATCATTGGAATGTGAAATGAAGAGCTCCGCAGATCTCTCTAGTAGAGAAATAAGATCTTTCCACAACACACGCAGTAAAACGGGTTGCCTACAACCTGCACTGAAGCAAGAATAGATCTGCGACCTAGAAATTTAATGCGCCATTCAATTCTAGCAAAGATCTTCCAAATTTACTGTTGCTTAACTGGATAGATTCTTGACATTACAATCTCAATGCACAGGCACATGAATAACCAACGCTCTGATACCATTTCAGAAAATATAGAACAGAGTCAAATAGAAGCTGCAAATGATTCAACATAAAATACTACATGCTTCTATATCTTTTCATTTAATACATTTACATATATATAGGATTTCTATTTCCTATATTATAGGAAACTCGCATAACAATTCTCCTATAAATTTTGAGTTATTTTAAGTTTAATAACTCAATACATGCCACTGTTATAATAACTTATTAAACAGTCCTTAACAAACCTAATCATTATTTTATGCAACCTATGTGAACACTAATTTGCAACACTTCAATTATTCTATCATGAGATGGTTTGTCCACAACTCCCAGAAGCTTCACAGATTCTTGACATTGTTTGTCTATCTATTTTGTTATCATATTGAATTTCTGCCATACAAACCATCGTACCAATTAATCATTTTATTTAATATTGTGGGAAATTTATACAAATTTTATTATCCAATCTTCTCGAAAGCAATTGCACTATTTTTTCAACCTATTTCTATTCTATGTGGGTGCTCCTACAGCCTTGCAACAACTCAACAAACATAGGTAAGAGGTATTGAAATATTATTTTAATCCAGCAACTATACTAACTGTTACGATTAAATATTTGAATCCATCCACTAACCTACGATTTAATAATTCTTAATAATCAAGAAGAGAGATTGATTGCCTTCAACTGCTGACAATTTCGATTTTAATCTCTTATCCAATAATTTTGTTACTAAACAATGAAATCATCCTTATATTCATAGCAAAGCTATAATATTTCCATTGCATTTATGATTTATGCTTCTGGCTGGCACTTATTATGTTGGTTTTATAAATTTAAAGATCTTTGTATAGCAGATATATTTTGTGGGATTTACCAAGCTAGGCTCATTGTTCCCTTTAGGGAATGCAATCTAGTCCATATTTCTGGCATTCTTTATTGGCACTTAATCTAAAGCATTGAGTTTTACACAGAATATTTTCTGCACTGTATCTCTATCATCTTATTTAGGAAGGCTACTTGTTTAAAATTTAATCATTTATTACTTCTTGAATCAGTGTATGTATCTATTGTTGCGAGTCAAGTTTTTGAATGAAAAATGTATGTTTTCTGACTAAAAATTATTTGGTCGATGCAGGAGAAATGCAATTTAAAGTTCTACAAGTGTATATCTTTCTTATTAAAAGATCAAATATTCGAAGAGGATTATTTCTCACATGGCAGCTTCTATTTTGACGCTAACATCTTTTGAGCTTAAGTGATCATTCACCAGCTGTTTTAACACTGCATTTTAAATATTACCATGGGTATTTTTGAAGTGGGGAGTAGATCTCAGCGCATGGGTCATCAAAAAGAAAAGTTTCCAAGGTATGTCTGTTTTAAGTAAACTTTTATTTATTTATCTTTTAAGATGGTTTAATTTTTGGTCAACTTCAGAGCAAAATAAAGATGTGAACATTTGTTAGAACAGTTACTCCACATGTTTTTGGATTTCTGAATGTCAGAAATTGTTCATCTCAAGAAAAATGGGAACTAGTGTTGAGGCATAACTCATGGATCAAGTGTCATCTATTTTATATATTAAGAAAGCTAATGTAACTAGAAAAGGAAAGGGAAAGCAAATGATCAAGCTAGGCTTAGACAGAACTGTATATATTAATATGCAAATTCTTTAACTATTTTATTTTTAATTTTTAATTGATCAAAGCAACTGTTCTGCCAGGTTCACTATGAATTCATTCGACTCTCTTTGGCCTTGGTCAAGATTCCTAAAAGTTTTGTGGAAAAACTCTTTTTTTTTTCAAAATTTTTTCATCTATCATTTTCCTTTTGCTTTATCTCCCTCAGCTATAGCTTCTCATACTATGTCTTGATCTACATTGCCGAGGCCCTCAACCTTTGTTTTCCTCTGTTCTTTTCTTAAGATATTTGATCTTTCTATTACTGGGAAACATAGATAATCTAGATGCCCTGTGGACTGGTAAAATCTTTTGCTCTCTGTAATAACCCTAATGGGATAAGATCATTTAGGGTTTTTATACTATTAACTGAAATTGACAAACCTCGATATTTTTTATAAAAATCTAATATTTATCCTTAAGGATTCACTTTCAATTTTATAAATATCATTCCAAACCATAATAAAATCTCAATAAATCACAGTTTCACAAGAGTATTGCTATTTAGAATTAAAAGACGAACAAATCTTGATAAGTATCTTGGCCTCAATAATAAAGTTGGAGTATTACATTTGATAGTCTGGCACATGCATGTGGGCCTAAATGTAGGCACTTATGCATTTCTTCGATGCAATCCCTCTAAGTAAAATCTAATATATTGTGTATACATATAAATTGTTCTGGTTTTTGTTTAGTGTTAGTTTGAGGTTTAGATTGATCCTATGGAGCTTCCGTCACAATGTGAAGAATGGTTCTGCCATACACATTGGCCCCCGTTGTGTTTTGTTGCAAGAGACAAATTAAAATCTTAACAGAGGTAAATATTAGCATACTAGACATCAGGGTAAATAACAACCTTGAAAATAAACGATTGGGGATAAATAAATAAACAAATTAGTTAATTGGTCCCTCAAAGACCTTGGATGGAAATGTGGTTTCATTCAGATAGAGCCATTAGTTTTGTTGCCAATATTAGGTTACCAACTTAACTTACCTTAGTAATTATGCTATGAGTGTAATGGATTTATTAATTAATCAGATGTGTTGGGGACCTTGGATGGGAGGTGTGGGTCCACATGGATTGCTAGATAGCATATGTATTTCATCTTTTTTGTTGATGCTGTATTCAAGCTTAATTAGATCTTTAATTAACTCAGATATAAATTTGCACCTATGTTGGGACTTTATTTAGGTATTATAGATGGCGATTGCACCATGCTTTGACATTAAACCTCATTTAGATTTTATAGGTATATGTTGTAAGAATGGTGAACTCTTTAGTTCTAAACAAAAAGATGAGGTTTAAATAATACTAGAATGGGTTTGAGTGAAGAAATTCTGGAAAACAGAAGAAACAACATACATATTTAAAAAAAAAGAAATTAAAAGCATACATTGGATCATGGTAATAGGTTGTTCTGTATCCAATTGTTTGAATGTTACAACATATCTCCAACAGGATTGATGTCAGAAAGTTTCTTGATACAATTCATGTTAAATATCATTGAAATATTGAAATGAACATGCTCATATTTGACGAGTTTGTCTATCATTTTAAATTTCCTTTTGCAACAACCTTTGAAATAAACCCTTCCCAATACAAAATGTAAGCAATAAATTTCTTGTTAGGTTTATTTTTCATACCATAAGAAAAGTGGCATTTGCTGGTTTCTGTACGTGGATATTGATTTTATGTTCAATCTGCATTTTCTCACAAGGCTTAGATGTCTAAATGTTATAACTTGTGATTTCTCTGTTAATGCTAATGGGATTACGTCATTTCCTTTGAGAAATTCACTGTCTTGTTGTGTAATGATTTATAATTCTATTGATAATTGTTTTTTCTCATTCAACTAAATTTTTAAGTACTTATTTATCTCACAGGTTTTACACTGATACAGAGTCTGAGGAGCCTTTTGGTTCAGGGACTGGCAAATTTAGTAACTATGAATCAAGTTATAGAAATTTGGACAGGACATCAAGCTCTACATTGTGTTGTGTGAGAAGAGTAATGGATAAAAGAGCACAAGAATTGAAGAATATTGGTTGTTCATTGGTAAATGAAGTTTCCAGGGTAGTCTTTCCAGAGGATC
>MU225084.1:4113201-4123827 GCA_018584345.1 Thuja plicata | reverse complement strand
TAGTAATCAAGAAATTGTAGCAGAGAATTATGATTATTACCATGTGAGAAGGCTATATGTCAGAGGGAGAAGCTAGAATTAAGTTGGCACCCCAGGATCTTGGTCACACAAATTCAGAGGGAGTGTAAAATGTCAAGATGGTATATACTTTGTAAGCTCAGAATTCACCAAGACTATGAGACAATGCAAACAAATGCAATTCAATGGAGAACAAACAGCCGATATTCTTACTAAATCCCTTGCTAGAAAGAAGATTGTGTACTTTTAGATAACCTTGGTATGATGAGGAGTAAAGCCTTAGCTGAAAAGAAGGTTTTAGCCTTAGTGATCCATCATTTTGTATCTTAAATGATTCTAGTCTTTGATAGACAAGTCTAAAGTGGAAGTCTTGGTTTCCACTCTCTGAGAAGAGTCAAGGTGGATGTCATATGTGTGACTTTATGGGCTCATTCATTTTGTGTTATATTATGAAAGGTGACGATCTTTCATATGTGTTGGGTTACTATTGCTAGGTGATGACTTAGACAATAGCTTAACCTAGTGTCAGGTATGACTGTGTATTGTAGTCACTAGTCTTGATATTGAATTTTTGGAGTTGTTAAATCCAGTTCTGAATTGGTCAGGGATTATAACATTACGTGAATCAAGATTAGACTACATTAAGTTGTTGTCCCGGACTGTGCCGGGTATCATGATTGTTATCGCTAAATCTAGTTCCGAATTGGTCGGGGATTGCGATAACTCTTCTATCAGGATGAGTACATTATATTAATGTCCCGAGCTGTGTCGGATATCTTGATATGATGTCATATTTAAATTTATCATTTAATCTAGTTCCGAATTTAGCCGGGGATTATGATAACATGTGCCTCAAGTTTTGATCCGGATTGTGCCGGATATCTTGACACCATTAAGTTATCCTCTAATCCAGTTCCGAATTCAGTCGGGGGTTATGATAACAAGTGATTCAAGTTTTGATTTGGATTGCGCTGAATATCTTGATACTTATGTTTATCACCAAAATCCAGTTCTGAATAAGTCGGGGATTGTGATAAATTTTCTTCATCAGGTTGAACTTATGTTCCGGATCATGCCGGAAATCCTGATTGATCATATGAGTGAAATCCAGATCCGAGTTAAGTCGGGGATTTAATAACACTCACTTTTGTAAATCAATCCACTCTCGCTAAGAGGGAGTGTTAAAACAATAGCATCGATTTGATTGATATAATCAAATAAGTTATATTGTTATTGTTCTATCATATATATATATATAATCATTACTAATTAAATTGACAGCGGTCTATTTAACCGAGTGGCATGATTAAATGGAAGTAATCGACTCAGTCGATAAAGACAATATTATTGTTATATAACTATCAGTAGATAGTTAACGTAACATATATATATGTTACGTTAACTATCAACCGATAGTTAAACGTAAGTCCATGCATTAATATATCTCGGGTCGACCATTATATGCACCGCTTGGTATGAGGCATGTCTACGTATAGACATGGCTCTACGTGGCTTCAGCCACATAGAGTCATGTCTCTACGTAGAGATGCCCTTGAATGATATTTAAATGAATCATGTGTTGAGAGGAAAGAGATCAATCACAACGGCATCATCTTCTCCTCTGCAACACACAACAATACATAATCAGTAAAATGGATATTATGAACATCACAATAAAGAGTAACAAATTTTCTCTATAGGACGATCTTGATTTTACAACATATAGAAGTCATGATATAACTCTCAACACCATCGGATTATTATAACTGAAAGTAATAAGTAACATTGCATTGCATTGAGTGTTACATACAACCATATCATTCAGTAACAATAACCTCTAATCGTTGTCAATATCTGAAGATACTCGAAGACCTAGGAACAAGGGCTGTGTCGTGAGTATATTGAAGCATCATCTCACAAACGGAGGACAAAAGAGCGCAAGTCATAGCCGTGTTTCAGGATATAAAAGTCTTGATATAACTCTCAGCACCATCGGATTATTGTAACTCAAAGTAATAAGTAGCATTGCATTGCCAAACTCAGGGAATAGAATAGTTCGTAGACTATAAAGGGTTTGAAGATAATCACACAACCAACACCGGTGTCTGCCGACAGTAAGATCTTTTCATATTGTAGCTTACCATTCAACGAAGGAAGAGTAGAGTATATTCGACCTAATTATCTGTGAACAAAGCAAGGGACTTTGTTGCCATCGAATCCCTTCCTTCTTGATCGACTTCATCAGAGGTGACGTCACTAGGAGGTATTGTTTGTCATCGAACAAAACCTTCATTAAACAACATAGAATTGATTGTCCATGTATTGAGGGCCAAGTAATTTGAAATACATCTAAAAGTATCATTTTGTTGGGAAAGAGTGTAAGTTCAGACAAGTCATGAAGTCTAATTGTCATCAACATGAAACCATGGAATTGGCTTACAAACAATTCGATTACAAAGATGCTAAATGATGCTGAAGCGACTCCCAACGCTGAAGCATGCTATCTAAACCAAACAAAGGGAAGTTGTTATTGAGTCTCATTCTACTTCAAAGTATATTTAGAGTTGCGACACTACAGACTATAAGAGAAGTAATTCATTTTTGGATATTGATCATGGTATAAAAGGGCTATATTTGACAAGGGACATTACAGTTACAATACTCACCAAGGTGAAGTCATCTTACCCAAGCCTTTTGCTACCCCGAAACGTAATTTCAAAGATAGCCTTCGACTCACTTGTTAACAATTTCAGTTCACACATCTGTCTGTGGGTGATAGCTGGTGCTTGGAGTGAGCTTAGTCCCACTCAATCTGAAAATTTCTCGTCAAAACAAACTTTAAAACTTGTTGTCCCTGTCACTCACTATGTTCTTGGGTAAACCATGTAGTCTGAAAACCTCTCTAAAAAATAAATTTTCCACCTGAGCTGCTGTATACATTGTGGAAATAGCAAAAAAATGAGCAAATCTGGTTAATCTTCCCGTTATATCAAAGATGCAATCCTTCCCTTGCACCTTGAGCAACCCTGTGATAATGTCAATTGAAATAGTTTATCATTTTTGATTGGAAATAGGCAGGGGCTGCTACATACTAGTAGGATATGCTTGCTCAAATTTGTTTTGTTGACATTTGGAACACTCCTGAACATACTTAAGGACTTCATTCTTAAGCCCTTTTCAAGTAAATCTTTCCCGAATTCTCGTATAGGTCTTTAAAAATTCTGGGTGATCAACCATGCGAGTATCATGAAAAGACCTTATAACTGTCATCTTAGATTGGGAAGTGGATACTAACAATATTCTACCTTTATAAATGATGAGCTTATTATGAAATGTATACGTCGTCCTGTGTACTACCTTCCAAAATGCTAGAAGCCCAAGTGTGCTTTGTAATTTGCTCTCTCCAATCGGTTGTAATCTCAACAATAGAGTATAAACATGGTCTCATTGATGTGAATTTTGTTCCACTACAACATACAAAACTGAAGACTTGATATCCCTAGATGAAATACCGAATTTCCAACTCTCTCTTGAATAAGGATGCTCATATGCTAAACAATGTAGATGAATTGTGTGATCAAATGAGGCAACCTCAAGGTTCCTTTTTATTGTCGACTTTAATGCAGTTATAATGATGTGATATGTTGGTTATCACAAAGGGACTTACATTGTTCAATCAATAGATACCAACTTGACTTCAACTTCTTCCAACCAAATAAACTGCAAGCGAAAGGGTTTAGAAAGCTAATCTACTCCTAGAATGTAAGAAATAGTGGATGTTTTTGTGACTCTACTAGACTTAGTTTAGCCATCAACATCAACCAAGCTAGTGCAATCTCCTAAGGTAAATGTAAGATGTTCAAACTACCACTATTCCGTTAACACCATCCATCAATGCATATCAATGTGCAAGCAATAATGGAAGTTAAGTCCAGGTAAATGCCATTCGACCACGCAAGGCGTACTTACAATTAACAAGCAACTAGTGGTTTGGACTAAGTGAGTTCACCAAAAAAACATCCAAAATCACTTCCATTCAACTAAACACTACTTCTAATCTATTCTAAGCGGGGAATTGAAGAAACCATGCAATACTCCAAAGCGACACAAGTAATCCACCATGAAGACCAACAATGATTCAACAATTACTTTGATAGCATTATGACAACAATTTCAACATGTCTCCTCTCCTACTTTACTCTAACTAATTAACTACAAATGAGAAGGCCTTGGCCCTTTATAGTTGTTCAATTACAATGAAGGGCCAAGATCGATTCAAGATCAGGGGCCAAAATTAACCCATTACAAATCCTAATTAGGGTTTCCACACTATCATTCAATTTGCAACCATATGCCAGTCTTGCACTTTCTTGGAGTGAGGCATGAACAATTAGAGTCTTAGGTTCATTCCTCATAGATGTGTGAAGTAAGTTGTAGCAAAGAAAGACCATTAAAGCAAGCTCATTGTTTACTTCAAATAGTCTCAGATTCTCTTGGTCATCCATAGCATCAAATTTATAAGGCTAGACATCATGTGAGCTTCTGCATATAATTTTTGATTTTCAACTTTATCTGAAAATTTTGTATTGTGAAATTTTTTGAAGGATACCTGGTGTTTAAAAAATATGTGTGAATTGTTGTTTTCTTTAATAAGAAACATCCAGAATCAAACAAAAAGAATTAAACCAGCCTTTTGTATTTGTCCGACTATCTTCAAAATACTTAAAGTGCAAATTCAGAATCTTACATGCCCTCTGAATCTGTTGTAATTTGTTACTGATTGAAGATTGATTTTTTTGGTTGTCAATTCCTAAGCATGGAGTTTGGTTGAAAAGCATGCATTTTTCCCTTTTTCAAATGATTGATGAAAGATTGTCTTGTAATTGATGATTTATTCGACAGGTTGTTATCTGGATAATTCCAAAAATGACTGGTTCAGCTACATTCTATATCAAGAATGCTTTACCATTTATAATATTTTTTCAGTATTTCCCAAGATTCTTTCGTATGTATCCAATTCACTCAGAGATTGTAAGGACCACTGGACGATTTAATCAATCAGGATGGGCAGGGGCTGTTTATAATTTTCTTCTGTACGTTCTTTCAAGTCATGTAAGTATGGTTAAATATTTCAATTTGAGATTGGATATATATAGCTTTATGTTTTGTAAAATTTAAATGCTTGCTTGTTATAAATGGGATCGAGGTATTGTTACTGAGCACATTGAAGATGACAGATTTGGTTTGTTATGCTTTGTATGTGTTTGTGTGTTAATGATTCTTTTTAAAGACTATACAAAGTGGAACAGTGTGAGGTAAACTTCTCTTCAAATTATAAGGGGAGCTCGCTGGAAGGTAAACTAACTCTAGACACAAAGGTATAATAGAATATATAGTTAATGACACTATGCACAATATGTTTTTGTGATTTGCAATACAAAAATGAATACAATAAATTCCACCTATCTTTTAGTTTTGATATGAACACAACACCGGTAACAACTTGTCTTACAAGCAAAATTTTATGGATTTTAAGTTTGCACATTAAAAATGAAAGCAACTAACATTGAAAACCAGGACATTTCTTTCTGGCTGAGTAGAATCCTGCAAACTAGTGCACAGAAGATTTTAAAAAGGAATAGTGATCATAACACAATGACAAACACACAACTCCAAAGATAAAAACATCCAAATTGCATGCAAGGCTGCAACATAGATAGATGAATAAGTTAAAACCAAAGTTTGCTATTATTGATTCTTTCAGTTTAGCCCTTAAAACACTAGATAGAATTGATAAAAACACAAACATAAAAAAATTCTCTTGAACAATAATTTCAACATCGTAAGCATAGCATCAATGATCTTTAAGAAATGTTGTGGTCTAAGCATAGACTCCAAACCTGGCGAGTTGTCAAGTACTCGTGAGTTTTTCATGTCTATGAGTAATCACAGTTTTAACTTTCTAGAACATGATTCCAAGTTTTTTGAAAAACTGAAAACTTGGCAAGTTTGATGATTTGACTCGCTGCCCCGACAATGCGGAAAAAATTGTGGGTTGAATATTCCAAAAACTTTGTTTTTGGGCTTTACAAGCATTATATTTAGCTTCATACTTTTTTCTTTTAAATTATAAAATTGGTATCTGCCATGAAGGTCTGTGTGGTTTTGAAGGCCTTCATTTTGACTTGGTGATGACGGCTCTGTGTAGGAACCCTTGCTGGTTCTAACGCAACCCCTGTAGTATCCCTTGCAATTTTTCTCTTAAATCTTTAGTTTTGTGTCTTGTGCATTCCGTCAAACAGTTGTCATGCTTAATTAAAAACATTACTTCAACAAGCTGTCATAAAAACATACTGGCAACATATATAAAGTCTGAAATGGTTGAACAAGAGACATAGGCATTATACCAAACAGTTGGCATGCATCATATGATGAATGTTAAAGTAATCAGATTATTTAGTGTGAAGTTTAATTTTAATTTTTCACTTTATATATGTAGGAATATCAAATGAATCAACTACAATGAAGCAAAGATACAATTTATACTGATTTTAATTTGCCAAGCAAATCTGATAACTGTATGTTACAAAGATAAGGACAGAGTGTACTAATTAATAAAGATCTTGAACTATTAATGATTTGCTGATATAGATAAGTGTCACTTCTTCAATTGGCAACCTGTAGTTTTATTCGATGGCAGATTATACAAATGAAATATATATCAGTATTGTTTAGTGAGTATAGAGATGCACGATCTTGTACTTGCACTATATTATTTTTGTGTGTTCTTAGATTGTGCATCTCAAGAGCATATATAGAATGATGAGGAGACATGCCTTCCAACAGGCATGCCGCCTCACAATGTAATGTCCCCTTCTAGAATGGAATTTAATGATGATAAGAATTAAAATATAAGATTAAATAATAGAAAAAATATATATAGTCCCAAACTCCATAGGCCCCAACAGGGGTCATTACTAGAGCATATATAGAATGATGAGGAGACATGCCTTCCAACAGGCATGCCGCCTCACAATGGGTTGCAACTTTTCATCAATGATAACTAATGTGTCAAGGCCCGATAACTATTGTTATCGTTAATATAAGACAACATGATTATGATGGAAGTTAATCACCATATAATGGTTACAATATTAATCAACACCAATAGTCGATTGAAGTTGATATCAAATGATGAATATAAGTCGATACCAATAGTCGATAAAAATCGACACCAAATAATGAATAGAAGTCGACACCAATAGTCGATATTATTTGGTGTTTGATTATAATCAGTTTTAATCAATTCCAATGTTTAGTCGGCCTTAATAATATTATTATAATAATATTATAATAACAATATTATTTTTTTTGATCGGTAAAAACAAATTTATATTCATAATTTTCAAAAGTTACAAAAAGATTTTAAAGTGTTACAATATATTCCCTTGCTGCACAAAACACCTGGCGGTTTCATCACCGAGGACAGTTTAAACACTGAAAGCAAAACCCAAAAAAAAGACATTCGTGGGTACAGAACGTATTACATAGAAGATCATACTACTTTGTTCCACCT
Organism: Thuja plicata; assembly: GCA_018584345.1. Taxonomy (NCBI): domain Eukaryota; kingdom Viridiplantae; phylum Streptophyta; class Pinopsida; order Cupressales; family Cupressaceae; genus Thuja; species Thuja plicata. The sequence continues at coordinate 4,116,233 of MU225084.1, read as the reverse complement.
GACATCGCTGCATACACAAAAAACCTTAGCACCAAGCCTATCAGAGTCACCCCATTCCTAGCGAAACCAACCGCAAGCCTCCTCCGAGAAGTTAGGAATGGCCTCTGCCGCTGACGCAGATGCTCCTCCAGCCGTGTTTTTCTTCTTCGGGAGTTGACGGCGGAGTTGGGGCCTTTCGGTACTGTCAATAGGCGCTGTCGACTTCACTAGAGTGGTCTTCTACCGCTTTGCTTTAGCCGGTGCTCCTTGTGCTCTACGAGCCGCCACTTTATCGAGGAAGTCCTGGATCAATACCCAGCCTCTCCTTACCTCTGGGAGGTGCACCGCTTGTGGCTGAGTGGAGCTCCATACAACTAAAGGCTGGACCTCTCCAGACCCTTCGCCGATGGAACGCCAGGGCCCGTGCAAAATGCGGAGTCCTACACCCAACTTGGCCCTATGAACAATGCCTTCCATGCCGACAGCCCACTTTGGTTCCATGCATTGTAAAGCCGCAGAGAGGACCTCCGTCTTAGAATTCCCCACCGTGAGGCCGAGGGCCAGAAAAAGAGAAGAAATATCCAGGTTAGTTTGGGGCCTCCACTCATGCTTTAGGAATTCCTCCCCAAAAAAAGTTGCCAGCGCCTCCATGAATTCGGGCTCAACAAAGCGAAAGATATTACCCAGCCTCTGTGTAGTGATTTCATTACGGAACGCAGGGAGTTGCTTTGGGGAATTGAGTGAAAAATTCGCCTCCATGACCAAATAATCTAGCTTGCTGTGTAATGAACCAAGTGCAGACTTCTTTCAATGACAAATTACTCTCGGCGCTACAGACTCTAGTTGATTGATTGTGAGGAAAGATCACCAAGCCTACGCTTTTAAAGAGGAGCTTCACTTGATTTCATCCTTCAAAAAAGCAGTCTTAATAAATGCTCGACATACAACCTCCCATCGGCCCTTCTAACACTTGCCGCCGAACTTGTGCGGGAGAGGGAGGAAGTACTGAGTGTATATGTGAGACAGATGCAAAAATCTTATCCTTCATCAATATGACTGATGCTTTCATTCATGCGAAGCTTGTAGATGACACTTGTCTTTACCTTGTGGCAAATTTCAATCAAGTTGGTTGATTCAAATATATTCGTTCACACACCAATACTTTGAAGTACACAAAATCAATTGGTATTAGTGACCGCGCCACCATTGCTATAATTGATGATATTGTAGAATCCCCATGACACTCCCATTATGTCAGCTAGTCCCGGCCAAGATCAAATTGACTATAATCCTCAATTAATTCGATAGTATTTGGTGCTCTTCTAACTCCAATATTCGATAGTGAATCTGCAAGGCTGTTGGCTTCCCTAGGGACATGGTTGATTTGAACCTCTGTGATCTGGTTTACTATGACTCGGATGCTGCGGATATATGGATTTAAATACCAAGCCTCCATTGCGCCTTTTTCTATGCCATTAATAACAAGCAGCGAGTCACCTTCTAATATCAATTTCTGAACTCCTAGAGTATTTGCCAAATGGGCAGCTCCGAGTGCAGCTTGACATTCTGCTGCATTGTTTGTCCCATCTAACAAACGGCAAGCACCCAAGGCAACTATATCATCTTTTTCGGACCGTGCAATATAGCCAGTGCCCGAGGGACCTAGATTCCCTTTTGAGGCGCCATCAAAATTAATTTTGGTCCAACTCGGCGGTGGAGGGATCCACTGGGGTTGCGGGTGATCGCCCAAGGTAGGTTTAACCCTACAAAGCCCATGAACGGGCCAATAATAACAATATTATTAATATTAAATAATACTGTATATAATTTGATTAGTAATAATATAAGATATATGTGAATATCAAATATTATTATTAATCAATATATGTATAATAATATTTAATCATTTTATCATTCGACTTAGGCTACAAACATTAACAATGAAGAATCTTCAAAGCATCACACCAAACATTTTGTCAAACACTTGACCAGCAAGCTGTATATTTTCAGAATTCTGATTTTCTAACCAGTTATAAATTGAAGTTCTAATTTTCAATACTAAACAATTTACAATGAAAGTTTCTTGCAATTATATTGCCATATAACCATTTGACCAATGATATAAAAACCTGGAATTGACGCAGGAGATCAGAAGACCAGCAACCAGCAGATTTGCCTCCACAAATATATAGCTTTTTTCAATTTGATTTCTGGATTTGATTGTGTGTAGTTTTTAGCATCAACGTTTCGGATCACACTCCGTGATCCATCATCAGGATGAGAGCAAAGAGCATGAAGGAATGCAAAAATAAGATGCAGACCAGGCCTCACTTAGAAGATTAAAGAGAGAAGGGGGGGGGGTTNNGGTTGGTGAGAGAAAGGGGGCACGCAGAACGAGGGGGGGGGCTAGGGAAGAGCCTAATAGAAAAGTAGAATAAATAGTAACAAGAAGAAAGAAAAAGACGAAAAACACTAAAAGGACCAAGAAATAAAGGACATGCATATATATATCCATCTGAGTGTGTGCGTGCATGTGTAACGACATATATGTCTATACACCCATAAGATATACATATATATGTATAATAATGTGTATAGACCTATATCCACACTATCCATCCATACAAAAAATCTACACATACTAGATCATATATATATATAAATCATATATATCTGTATGTGTGTGTGTGCGTGTGCGCGAGTGCGCGTGCATATCGACATATATGTCTATACACACATAACGATATACATATATATGTATATATATGTATATTAATGTGTATAGACCTATATCCACACTATTCATATATAAAAATATCTATGCAAACTAGGTCATATATATATATATATCATACATAAGACATACGTATATATATATATATATGTATGTCTAATGTATGATATATATATATATATATATATATGTATGTATGTATGTGTATATATATACACACGTACATATGTATATAAATGTTCATATAGAAGAAACATTAGACAACAAAATAAATATGGATATATACAATTATATATACATACATATATAAAAATTAATT
>MU225084.1:4048595-4058880 GCA_018584345.1 Thuja plicata | reverse complement strand
TGAAACCATTTCAAACAATCAAACAATCTAACCAGCAAGCTGGAAGTTTGCATCAGAAGTGTTTGACAATATTCCTTGGGCAAGACATCAGAAAATTTATATCAAATTGGGCAAGGGATATTTCATACCATTTGATGTAAGGCTACCATCAATGGTAGTGAACATTTCATCAGCCTGTTCCGTATCACTAACTTTGGTAGGCTCGAGATGCTGTGACTTAGTACCATTATCTGCCAACAAGACAGGCACATCCATAGGTCCCTGTAAAGAGTCTCACCCCTCAGGTATGCAAATAAGATTAGTGGCTGATCCACTAAGTCCAGGAACATCTCCACCATAATCAGTAGCTGCTGAAAATTCATCATGGAGATTTCTGGATGTCTCACCTGTAAAAATCTGACGTCTCTCCTCATGTTTTTTCTGTGAAGAGGACCTATTGAAAAAAGAAACCAAGTACTATGTTGCTTTATCAACAGTTGCCGGATTTGAAAGTTTTGCATTAAGTCTTTCCTGAGTTTGTCTTGGTTTCTCCATGTTTTTCATCATGGCATTTGTCTGCTGCCTGAGATTAGACATATTGTCTAACTAGTTTCCATGTTTTCTTGATTTCCTGTGTCTGTCCATGACTGCAATAATAACAAGAGTGCTGATCACTCAAGTCAAACAATTAAGCTCAAAGAATTCCACCCCAACAGGATGACAGGAAACCGCTTTGATACCATTGTAGGAACCCTTGCTAGTTCTAACTCAACCACTATAATATCCCTTGCAATTTTTCTCTTAAATCTTTAGTTTTGTGTCTTGTGCATTCCGTCAAACTGTTGTCATGCTTAATTAAAAACATTACTTTAACAAGCTGTCTTAAAAATATATTGGCAACATATATAAAGTCTGAAATGGTTGAACAAGAGACATAGGCGTTATACCAAACAGTTGGCATGCATCATACAATGAAGAATGTTCAAAGCATCACACCAAACATTTTGTCAAACACTTGACCAACAAGCTGTATATTTTCAGAATTCTGATTTTCTAACCAGTTATAAATTGAAGTTCTAATTTTCAATACTAAACAATTTACAATGAAAGTTTTTGCAATTATATTGCCATATAACCATTTTGCCAATGATATAAAAACCTGGAATTGACGCAGGAGATCAGAAGACTAGCAACCAGCAAATTTGCCTCCACAAATATATAGCTATTAACCATGCCCAAATCTGAATGAAGTGTAATTCCAATTGCCAAACAAATTCTTGAAGAAATCAAATGGCACCACTAATAGTCTCACGAGAGTGCTGGAATGAATTGCGGCTGACATAGAGATGGTTCGGCAAGTGATTATTGAAGCTCACAACAACTCATCAAACTCTATCTCAATCTGCTGGGTATTTATAATCATAACTGCTGCTAACGCTTTTAAAACTGTACTACACTTCTCCAATTCAATGCACATTGATGGCTCTGAATGAACCATCCACTGGCAAATAAATAACCAATTCAAAGTGCAACAACGTAGAAGAATTTTCAATTCTTCCAGCCTTCAAATTCTGAAACCCTTGGCTCCAATATTCACCACAAATTCATAAAAATATCAAATGCACAATAGGATGATGAAAAAGAACTCATGTGAGTCTTTTATAACTTTTGTGGCAGAATTCACACACTTTTCCAGCCAATGTGGGATTAATAGATATACTTTTCCTTTTAATAATTCATTTGCTCTAATACTTTTATTAATACTTTGGCTTAGGCTTCACTGAATTAATTGGATAAATGGCCCCTTCCAATGATGATTCAACCCTCAACTTAAGTGAAATTATAATGTTAAATTATATCTTTATAATAAGCCATTTAATGATTAAATAATAATTTGGCCACTAAAATAATAATAACTCCCAAATTACTTATCCTTTAAATATGTCGTCTGAAACAAGAGTCACACCTAATATTTCCCCGCGTGACCAAATGCACTTTCCAAAAAAATAGAAAGAGTACTTCTTGATCAACCTTAGACTTGCTATAGATAGTAAGTATATGAAATTGAGCCCAAACGAAGTCCAATTTGAGCCAAACGAAGACCAAACTGAAACATACAAAATTCTGGAGAAGATAAGAACCTCCATTAACCAAGCCTCTACCACAGAAGACCCTCTATCCACAATAATTAGCCTACGAGGGACACAATAATAGGCTAACCCCTCAAATTCCAATGCTCATGAAAATGGGGACATCACAGTTTGCCCTTTGACCCTACTGGGAGTGTTGCCCCGAGACCCCCACCAAACTCATTTAATACATTTTGTAGATATATTTTGCTTAAAATTTATGTTTCATTCAAACAATTAAGTGTTTTTAATTTGCTAAGATTTGCTGAGTACTCTCTGAGTTGGAATTTATGGTTGATTGATTTATTTGGTCCTTGTAAAATAATACTATTTCCATTCAGTATTATTCAAGTTTTAATTTTGTGCTACAGAGTTATTATCTTTGTTTGCTGACTTCTACTTATTATTGTGAATATCAAGATCAATCTTCCTTCAATGCCTTGATGGAATTGAAAGTGTTCATTTAATTTAAATATATGCAGTCGCATATCTTTGCAGCCATCTTCACTACAATTGCAAACTGTTAGAACCTTCTGCTAAACAATTTCCTACAAAGCTTCTGCAAAATTTGAAATGAATGAAATATGAAAATTTATTCTAGGATTGAAGGGTTTGATTTTTTTACTACCACCACTTGTTATTCGTTCGATTTCCTAGAGCAATTATTTAAACACTGGGTTTTCTGTGGTGAAGAAAAAATTAATATTATTAAAATTGTATGATAATTTCATTGCCAGGCCCTTGCAGCTTGCTGGTATTTATTTGCAGTGGATCGGCAACTTACATGTTGGCAAGAAGCATGCAAGCCTGAATATAATTGTACTCAAGACTATTTATACTGTGGAAATCAATTTGACAGTGGTTTCAGCATTTGGAATGAGACTAGCAGTCAAGTGTTTGGTTCTAATTGTTCTGCGACTGTTGGATCTATTGTACCATTCAACTTTGGGATATACACACCTCTTCTTCAGTTCAGGATTGTTGCATCAAGTAACTTTATGGAGAAATATGTCTACTGCTTGTGGTGGGGCATGCAAAACCTAAGGTGAGTTGCAACCATTAATAGGATTTTGCTTTGACAGACTGCCTCAATTCTTTTGATTGCCTACAAATTTATTGTCTATTTTATGGAATCAATAAATTTCCTTTCCATTGTATGTATTGTTATTTTGTTCTGATATTATGGGTTTACCCTTCCTTTTCTATGTAACGCCCTCTGATTTTAACTATAATCTAATTACAAGATTATGGCATATTGACTTCAGATTTAAGTGTTCATTTAGTTTTTCTAATTTTATATAGTGTGCAAATTGTAGCAATTAGTAAAAGAAAAAGATTTATCTATTATCATTAATGTTAAGATTAAACTAAGAAGGTGGTTTTGATCATTTGATTTTTCTAATTTTATATGGTGTGCAAATTCTAATAATAAATGATTATTAAAAGAAAAAAGTGTTTTTATTATGCTTAATGTCAAAATTAAATTAAGAAGATTGTTTTCCCTTCTTGGTTGAGATTTATTGGGAAGAGTGCCAGAAAAGTGTTTCACTTTTAAGAAATGGGCTAAAATAATTGCTCAAAAGTAGGAAAGTACGAGACTAAAATAAATAGTAAATGACATTGTTTCATCATAAAATCTGTGAAAGGTAAAAATTTAAGTATTAAAAATCTCTTTTTTATTTTTTATAATAATTTGAATTATTCTATATGGGTTAACTATGCATCTTGAATTTGATAGGCAGGTAGTACTGTTAATTTTCGCTCATGGCTACCATTTGGTTGTCATTCATTATGAATGAAGCATTGTGTATTATATTGGATAAATTTAGATGGTTCTAATTAAGAAAAAAATGTTTATTTGAATTTAGCCAACTATATTTTAATTTAGAAGAGAATAATTCACCTCTTTGAGGACACTAAAAGTTTATAAGTAGGGGAGTGTAATGTCCCTTTTTAATTAAATTAATGTAAAACCAAAAATCCACTCCATTCTCTTTTGTTAAAACAAGATCAGTCGATTTCCCTTTTTTTGCCCCCATCTTTCTAATTGTTGAGGTTTTTTTTACAAGCTCTTGTAACTAATTCTTTGTTGAGCTTTCAGACTTTGCTCTACCAACATTCCTTTCCCTTACTCCCCAACTCCTTGCTGGTGGCATCTGTCGTGTGGTATTGCCAACCCTCAAATTTTGACATTCCCACCTTTTTATTCAATTACTTCACTTACCCATTACCTCAAGATGCCATTAATGTGGATTTGATTGGATGACTTCTCCAGAGGTGATCTTGCCACTCAAGCAAATATTATTAATATTTTATTAAGACAATTAATTGATACTTGCAACATGAATGGTGAGATATGGTGATATTTCATTTATTGTAGTGGTTGAAGCCCTGCAACCCTAATGCCATCATGAATCCCAATTGTTGATTTCCGCAAGAACTCTTTTGACTATAGATTTAATGATAGTCGTATTCGTGAGGGATTTACTCTAATATTGTAAATCCTCATACCTATTGCTTAGAGCATGTGTTATTCAAAGTGCCAAATGTAAAGACGAAAATCCTCAAATCCACAATGAACTATAAGATGGAAACCCTTTGGTTTATAGGTCCAAGGAGGAAATTCTAGGAAATTCAAGGCAACCTCACCTAGTGGTTGAGAGGTGACTCCATGGTTATAGATCTAATTTATATTAAGAATTACATCTAGTATGTTGGTAGACTGTTGGCAGTGAGTTTGTAATATACCTAAGAAGTCGGGTTTGGCTATCTGGGACCCTGGTATCGGTTTGGTTTGAACCTGGTCCAAGTCTGGGGCCAGGGCCGGTCCGTCTATGGGTTCGGATAGGGTCCGTGCCCACGACGGCTGGTTCGATCTGGCCGGGCCACGTTTGAACCTAGGCAAATTCCAGTGGACCACATGCGGACTTGGCCAGAAAAGTGTAAGCAAGTTTTGTTGTTTTTTTTGCAAATTTAATAAATTGACATTTGCAACCTTGAAAAGAGGTTATAACATGACTTATGTTGTGTTTTATGTCTCATTTGGTGTGCAAATAGATTGTTTTCTCTGGAGGTGGAGCAAATAGGTGGTTGAGCAAGAGGGAGTTGGAAAATTGATTTTTGAAGCTTGATCAAGTGTTTGTGCTTCATTCCTACTCCTTTGCAAGCTTCTATTGGGTGAAAGAGGTAAGTTTATTTTCATTTTATTTTGTTTTTGTTTGAGTTTTTGAAATTTTTTCATTTCTCTTTAATTGTCCACAAGACCTACCTTTTTTTTACCGTTCTCTCTTTTTTTTAAAAATTTTTTGAGTGTGTATAAAATTTCTTGCCATAGGAACTACAATGGCATCTACCTCTTCCTCCATAGGCATTAATGAACAACAAAGAATAGGTCCAAATTTTGATTCTCCTTTGTGGAAGTATGTTGATATTATAAGATCCCTTCTAGGAGGTGGAGGATTACGTTGGAAATGGTGGGGTTGTGATGTAGAAAGGAATAGTTTATATTATCGTGTGGTAGGCCATTTGTGTGGATTCTCTCGATGAGGAGTCAAGAAATGCACTAGAAAAAAATGCTTCTATACCAAATGAAACTGTATAAAATATATCGTGGAGCATGAAGAAGTAGAAGAGAGAGAATTACATGGACAAAATATGCCCACTAAAAAAAATCAAAGGGAATGCAAGCCCCATCTTCGAATATTGTGATAGAATCTCAAGCACCCATTTCGTGGAAAAGAAACGGACCTTTGGAAATTTCATTTCAAAATGAGAGTGGGGACATTGCCGACCCAGATATAGCAAGATGCATCTATGCAAAATGGGTTTTCTTTCAGTTTTGTTTGCTCGCCTTATTGGAAGATGTTGAAAAGTGTCAATGAAGCTCCAAGATGGTATAAGGGCCCCGGTTATGAGAAGATATGCAACAACTTGTTGGAAAGAGAGGTCAAGGGGGTTGAGGATGCATTGAAGCCCATAAGGGATTCATGCATTGAGACAGAGGTATCCATTATTTCAGATGGGTGGAAAGATTCAAGAAATCGCCCATTGATCAATGCCATAGCGGTGTCCCCTAAAGGGGCAATGTTTTTGAAATCCATGGATTATGAGGGGCAAGTAAAAGATGGGCAAATTCTTGGTGATTGTAATATCCTCGTCATTAAATAAATAATAATAGTTGTATTTGGGTTCCGATCGATTTTGTTTATCTCAGGCCCATCTGTAATGAGCCTGTCTGGCTCTTTGGTGAAACTCAATGCAATATTCACTTAGCACCAATTAAAGTCTAAATATTCTCCTTTTAGAATCCAAATATCACTCTTTTTTTCAACTTTTTCAATTACAAATAAGCCAGAACAATTAACAATATTTCATTGCACAAATTCTTAAACAAATGCTAATCTGAAATTGTCTTGCTTTATATTATCCCTTCCAAAACGTAACAACATCAAATAGTGTAATGAAGAAAGTCGTGTCTACCTTGGAAGAGAATTTCCTTTCTTGCTGGCAGCGTAACTATGGTATGTGCTGTGAGGCTACACTCTATCTTGCTGGCCGCAGGTCTCAGAATATACATGCTGCTTATAAGCTGGTTCCCCACGCTAGTGCATAGCGTGTCTCCATTTCATACATGTTGAAGAATTAACCCAAACGCCTTTTTGGCATGCAAAGATTAAAAGGCAGTATGGTATCGAACTGCTGCAGCTTCTCTCCTTGCGCGGTAAGTAATGACGCCAAGCAAACAGCAACTATTACATGCAAATGCCGATTCCTTACACCATTCACCAATATTGATGGTTGGTTCAAAGCGTTTTCATTCTGAGAATACACGTTCTCATCCAGCACAATTTCCAAACCCTCGAATTCCTTTCTCCAGCAAACCAAACTTCACCAGTGCACAAGTATAATGATCCAATACAGTAAGGATATTGTAAATTGTTTCAGCTCCCCAGTATGATCTCAGTTCAAAACACAAACGAAACTATCTCTGGATCAATTCCTCACTACTCCAATCAATTCGACCTCTTGATGCAGGCCACAGTTCAAACAAAATAAAAATCTCAGAATTGATTTGCACTCTCAGTGTGCATTAACCAATGCTTTAGAGCTCCTCTCAGATATAGATGAACACAATAGAGAGAACCTTCAATTTGCTTTACATCAGCAACAAATTGCAATACAAAATTCAATATCAAACCCTTATACCTCAGCAAGGGATTTGATTTACAAATCATAACTTCTCAGAGAAAACAAACAAATTATAATATAATCAATCGATACAATCCCAAAGAAATGAGCTCATATTTATAATCCATCCTTGGCCACAGTTTCCCATAAAGAGTTTCAGTTCACAACTCGTTAAATTAACAACTTCTAATTTATTATAATAATAAAGTATTATTATAATAATGTGGTTTTCTTATTAATTAATATTTTATTAATATTAATTAATAACTATTAATTAATAAATATGAACTCATGTGATGAATCCCGCATCCACTGCTGACCTTGCCAGACTGACATAGCCATCCATTGCACTGCCCAAAATTAGCAACTGCCAAAAATTGACTTACTACAAATAGTAAGTCCCCAGCCAAAGAACTGCACAAACTAAACATCGTCTGGAATACTGACGACTGCCGATACTGCCCTGCCAGAAATGAAAATTGACCAAAGTGACTTACTAAAAATAGTAAGCCCAGACTTACTAAAAATAGCATGTCTGCCAACTGGGACCCTCAAAACCAGGCATCAGCTCACGAGGGTCACGATGATGAGCTGATCAAGCCACTGCCAATACTTGCTAAAAACGGGGTCATCACATTCCGCCCTCCCCAAGATTGCTTGTCCCCAAGCAATCCCTAAGCAACTGTATATCACAATCCACCTGGATCCCAAGGGTGAACCTGTGTAGTATCACTGTCGCGCACAACTGGCCCCTGTAGCACCAACACCCAAATAATTGACATGAAGGACAACATCATCCGAAGACTAACTGTAGGTGCCGATGGGAGAAACAACTCAGTGGAACTCAGCCCAACTGTAATACCAACTCTACCAATACCTGAGTCCCTTCCACCAAAACCAACCTCTGATAAACTGTCCCTGGAGTATCGATACTGCAAGTGGTCCAACTTGCAACTGCCAATTCCATCTGTGAAGGATGGTACTAATCCATCCCACAACGGATGGTATGAAACTGGAGCCCACCCACATCGATGTAAAACTAAATCCTCTGCCTGTGGGTCGACGAAACAGGACGAGCATACCTCACGGTAATGCCGATAGAAAGCCCCAATCTCCGTCAATGACTCATCATTACCAAACTGGGAATCAGGAGATGGCTCCAATCTTTGACTCCGCGTAACTGCAGGCTGGGTAGGATCCTGGGCAACCCTCTCAGGAAACCCAACCATAAAATCCCAGTTGGGAAGCATTGTAGCCAAGGTCTCTACAATACTCCCCACTAAGCGTCGTATAGCGCAACAGCCTCAAACGAGAGTACCCTCAGATACTCGGTACGAACTCCCCTGCAAGTTTGCACTCTCAAGAAGATACTCCATGAATGTCTCGGTGCAATAAAAATTATACGTGGAAGCGTCAACTTGCTTCCCCGCAACCCACAGCTGATCCTCCAGTAAATGTGGCACTTCCAACTGCCTACTGCGACCAGCTGTATGAAATGTGGAAATAGATTTGCTTCCAGTAGACGGAAGCAAATCACTATGAGAGCTCATCTCCATTGATGCTCTTACCTCCTCTATACGTGCTACGCCCAAATCCTGGACAGATGTGTCTACCACATCATCACGTCCCTCATCTCCAACCGTAGAAGCCAACTCACCACCAACCACCTCAATGTGCAACTGAACTGGGTCTGGGGCTGGTGTGGACCGAACATGCTCCAACTCTACGGTCACCTCCTCCAATCGTGATTGTGACTCCTGTAAAGCCAACTGGGTACACTGCAGTGAGTCGACGCTCACCTCAAGCTCCTGGGTAAGCTCAACCACCTCCTCTTTCCCTAATAATGTCTCATAACAAGTACTGCCCCACTCTAGAAGGTAATCCCTCTCAGCAACTAACTGTGTGTAATTATGCTTCAAGACCCTGACAGCCTCTTGAAGCGCATGAACCTTTGCGGGGAAAGACTAATATCACTGTGCTCATCTGACATAGGAGCACCCCAACCAGATGCGGCCAACATCTAACGAATCTCATCAAAATGCTCAACAACTGAAGAGATGTCTTTGTCATTCACCTTCAGCTGACTAGACACATGATGCCTCTGTTAGCCCTGCCTCCCATGCAAGCTCTTCGTCCCACGCATTGTGACAGTAAACTGACCCACAACTGCTCACCCCATGTGTGCTATTGTCCTCGCACACGTCTACAACTGCGATACAACTCATCGGTACCACAACCAACACCTCCGAAGAAGAAACAAAAACCTTAGTAGTATCGCCAATAACAAAGAGTCCCTGTGAATCCTGATCCTGGGACCCATCCAAGAGCACCTTAGAGTCATCGCCCAATATCTGATAAGGAATGTAATCCCCCATGCAGTCTATATCATCATCATCCAAAGTGTTCATACTCACTGCATCTATATCCCCTAACAAATGCTCAACTGTTATCTCCTGACTCTGTACATCTGAATCGATGCCAGGATGTGAATCAATAACTCCCGATAATGAGCCGACATCTGCCGACTTAGCTGTAACACCTTGATCATCAATACCACAACAAGGTAGCTCCATGCTCTCGCCTATCCCACCTGAGAGGGGTGCTGCCTCTCGCTCCGGAGCTACACTACGACAGCTGACATATAAGTCTCCGATAACAATTCTCTCCTCGAGAGAATCTGAACCATCAGAGGCAACTACTGTATCAACTGTCTCTGCACCCACTCCAACAACTACTCAGAAAGCCTCAACCTGCTGAAGCTCAGTACTGCAGTTTACCACTAGTACGAACACGTCCACCTGTCTATGTGTAGAGTGTCTATCATTAGATACATGAGTAGGTGTCGTACTATATACTGGCGGGTCTGGTGGTACCCTAAATTTTGAGAATTTAGAAGTCCCAATCCATTATCAAGAAGCAAGTTTCTCCATACTAAAAAAATTAAAGGAAGCTTTATGACACAAATAAATAGAACTAACTAATCGAAGCCT
>MU225084.1:4008009-4026327 GCA_018584345.1 Thuja plicata | reverse complement strand
ACTCATTACATCGCCTACATTGGATCATGGGCCTTCCTTTTGAATCGTACTGGATTGCCCTCCGAGGTGTGTTGTTATTACTGTTATTGTTGCTATTGTTATTGCTCCCCCGTCTATTGTTTTGGTACCCTCCAGGTGAGGCTTCTGTGTTTGTGTTCCGTGGAGGGGTAGCCGGTGGTGTGGATTGTGCTCCTTGAGTAAAAAATACTTGAGCACTCCGTGCCTTAAGATTGTAGGGGCAATCTTTGATTGTGTGTCCGAGCACTTGGTAGATATCACAGAAAGCTTTGCGCGGGCACGTTCCTTTAGTATGTCCTTCCTTCTCACAATCCGTACACCAAAGTTCCCTTCCTTCTCTTTTTTCCTCCTTGCTTTCAGTAACTTCCTTCATCAACCGCATCATGTCTTTTCTCAAAGCTTGGATGGTTTTGGACTCGTCTCCACTATCTTTTGAGCTCTCACTTCCGCTTCCATGCTTCTTAGCCTTGGAGGTTTTGTTTTTACTTTTGATGTCCATTGCTCGGGTGCATGCTTCTCCAAGGGATGATGGTGGTACTATCTTCATTTTCCTCTTTAGGGACGGGGTTAACCCTTCAATGAACCATCGTTTTTTCAATCCGTCAGCAACATTATTTGCAAATCGTCACTGCCTCTCCTCAACCCGTTCACGGTTCCATTCCTCTCCTCTGCCATGGTCGTCATTCCTTTTTAAATTTATGTTGTTTTAATTTGTGTTTTAGGTTTCAACTTATTAAATTTATGTTGTCTTTATTTGTTTATCAACATTAAAACATCCGATTTTGTTTAGTATGTTATAAATTTTATGTATATATTTTACTAAAATATTAATATTTTATTATTTTGTATGTTCGCTCATTATTATGTTTGTTTATTATTACATTACTTAATTTTTCTTATTTTTAATTTCTTTACTGTAATGTATATATTTTTTTATTAAGCATTAATATTTATTATTTTGTATGTTTATTCATTAATAATTTTATTTATTATTACATTATTTTAAACTATTTTGATAATTTATTAGATATACTTAGTTTTTGAAAATTATATAAGGCGAATTTAATGCCGAATTTTTTTTCGAACTTTTTTACCTTGCCGAATTTCATCCGAACTTCATAGTTGTCGAACTGGAACTCGAACTCGAACCTTGTGACTTAGGTTGGAACCACATTTCCATGCTGCTGTTAGTTCTTCAATCGATGATCCTATAATTTTGTCTTAGCAGCGGTTCACAAACTTCTATTGCTGGTAATGTTTCAAATTATGTTTGCTCTAGGAGATGGGGACATCACATAATAGTTATTTATTAATATTAATATTATGTTATTATAGTATCATTATTATTATATGAACAATGTAATAATAGTATTATATTAATCTATTATATTTAATAATAGATTATATTATATTATAATATTATTCTATTTATTTGTTTAATTTATTAACTAATTTATATTATGTTTATATTATTATTACATTAATAAATAATAGATTATTACTATTTTTAGATTGTTAATTATTTATTTAAAAAAAAAAGGTGGCTGAGCCACTTAATATATTATATTATATTATAAAAATAGATAGACTTGTTCAGAAAGGGCTCTCGGAGAAAAGAACAAGGAAGAAAAACTCCAATCATAGCCCATACATAATACATAAGATCGTGATATCAAGATCAAAGTACAAAAACATAAAAACTACCCTCCCCTAGCCGAAGCTAATTACAATCAGAGTTTTCCCAGAAATTTGTGCCGTATAGCTCCTATTCCCAAAAGGGAATGAATACAAAATACATTTCTACATAGGTACAACCTTTTTCATTTGAAGGAGAGAAATAGTAGAGTCATGACTGAACTTTACAACCCGCGATGGTGAAGTAGACTGGATCAAACCCCTGGTGGCAGTAAATACACGCGAAGCTGCAATGCAAAAAACGTGCATCCAAAAGGAGATAAACTGCTAAGAACAAAATCAATCCTCCATAATAGCTGTAGAAACTTCACATGAACCCATCTGGAGATTAAGATCAGGGATAATTCGAGGAGATGGCGAGATAATCAATGAAGGAGCTGCAGTAGAAATAGGCTGAGCAGTAGAAAGGATTGAATCTTGCTCCAAAAGATCCAACAGAGCATAGACAATCAGATGAATACCATTTACATTTTCCTTACTCAAAAAACCACCAAATTGATGCAAGGCTGCTTTGATTGGTTTGAAAGATTGACGTTCAAGAGCCTTTTTAATGCTTTCGTAGACCATATAAACCCCATGGTTATTCAACAACGCATGGTGATGAAAAAGCCTGCCAATGAGAGCAGCACGTCCCCAAAGATCATACTTTTGGATAGCTCTAGATAATTTATTATTACAGACAAACTCTGGTTTAACATATCTATTAACTGTCAATTCTAAAAGAAACGGAAACTGAAGGAGATCAAGTGCATTAGAAAGGAAAATTGACAAAATCTGAGACAGGAAGATGATTCGCTTGCCCGGTTTAACGGATGTGTGGACGTTCACAAATGAAAATAGAAGCAAGCATATCATCCTTGATAAAACCCAAGAATGGTTTTTCCCAATTTTCTACTTCCAGAAAGATTCTGTAATTACGGGGATAGTAATCCATGTGTAATGAATTACACGAAGAACATACCTCCACATGAGTACTAACTCCAACCGGTGTATTTGGCTGTGTAGACATCTAGGGAAGAAAGACCGACAACAAAGAATTAAATCGAGCTATCACAAAATATGTGGAGAGTAAACTAGTTTTGCGAGTCTGTGGAGATAATACCAAATGATGATTATAAGCAGAATCAATCCCTAACAAAGTTTGAAATAAAGAGTGGTATCTTCCCACGAAAGACAGTACCCAAGCAGTAATGAATCACAGAAAAATGGTGGCGGCACACTCCACTTCAAATAAATGAACAAAAAGGATATAAAGGACAGACGAAGAATGAATGAAGGATATGCAACATTCTGTGGGGAATACGACACTTTATTTAAAACATAAATACACACGAGTAACAACGGACAAATCACCCATATGCCTGAAGAGAAAAGATAGCAGTCGCATCAACCATAGATGGAGAGCAAAAAATGAAGAGAAAAAGATAAGGAAATATCCCACGCACGAACCAAAACCAAGGCTGACAGAAATAAGCGAACAAAGAGACAAGGAGGACCTTTATAATTAAACACCTGTCATAATACACTCATGTAATAATAACACAGTTGAAATCAACACAGGGAGTCGAAATGAGACAATCATTAGAAAGCAAAGCACAATTCTAATATAATTAAACAAACATGTAATAACCAGCATATATTTATTAATATATTTGAAACTATATAATGCATTACAACCGCAAACCATAAATACATACATATATCAATGCCCATCTTAGATGTATAACGCCCATAAACATATGAACTTACATTTGCGGAAGAAAAAGCATATGCTTCCAATATATGAACATACATAAGTCAGCATACATATATGCATAATTATAATAGACAAAACCAAGTTAAATTGTTTCCTTATGTATAATTGTAAGAAGTTTTGGAAAGTTTGTCAAAGAGCATCCAGAAACAGAAGTACCAAGATCTATATTATCACAGCCCAAATTAGCTAGACAATCAACAAGAGCATTGCCTTCTCTATAGGTATGTGAGATGATAAATTTTTGAAAAGAATCAATAAAGTTCCAAACCTGCTCAAGAATGTACTTCAAATGCCAATTATCAATTTTCCTATTAACACAGGCATTGATGATAATGACAGAGTCTCCCTCTATGTGAAGACAGGGAATCGATAGTTTTTTTTGCAAGAACCAGACCTTCTAGCAAGGCAAAAGCTTTTGCAGGGTTATTAGTACCTGGAGGGATAGGAAAAGCTTTGAGGGCTAAGACTGATCCCAGATGATTGCGCAGGCAGAGTCCTATACCTGAATCACCTGGATTACCCCTAGAAGAACCATCAAAATTTAACTTATTATATCAATAATATATTATATCATTAGTTGATTGTCTATTTTAATATTATTATTTATTTATCTTATTATTTAATGATTATTTATTATTTCTTATCGAATCTTATTCTAGAAAGGGGACATTACACACCCAAATTTATTTGTTGTCCCAACAACTGCTCTTGTACCTGATTTGGCAACTTAGAATAAAATCATTAAAAATCTGCAGTTTATTTAAAATTTTAGTAATGTTTTATAGCCTATATATGCTTATCCTCCATGCTGCAATTTTTACATTTTGTGTTTTCTTTGATTTTTACAATACCTATATGATATAATCAACACCCATATTCAAATTTTATCCAATATGTCTAGATATAGTACCAGACAACCTAGTTCTGTACCTAGTTTAGGGTTATTAAAATTTTCAAAACATGCAAAGAGAAAAACATTAGAAAGCTGCTCTAAATAATTGTCTTTGTTATTGACGACAAATAAAGACCAGTTCACAGTGAGTCGCATATGGTACCGAAGGGAAGGACATAAGCAGTTAGTGAAGAAAACATAGTTATTGGCCATTTACACAGGCATTGAAGAAGTTGGCAGAAAAAGTATGGCATTGGACAAAAATAAAGTCACAGTTATTGACGACAAATAAAGACTAGTTCACAGTGAGTTGCATATGGTACCGAAGGGAAGGACATAAGCAGTAAGTGAAGAAAACATAGTTATTGGCCATTTACACAGGCATTGAAGAAGTTGGCAGAAAAAGTATGGCATCGGACAAAAATACAAAAACGGTGTGCGCCATGGACTTTTGTGTGGGTTTGAAGGTGCTAAATTGGTGTGCCCCAGGACCCCGTGGGGGCGCTGCCCCTTGACCCCCAGTTTATTTTTGAGGCACACTACAACATAGAGTTTAGGGTACCCGCGCCGTCAGGGTAAGCGTTGGGTTTGTTCCACTCGGTGAGGAAGAAGTTTGAAGCTAAGCGTTGGAGGGGAAGCCATAAGCCGCCGACGGAGATGGATTTGGAGGTTGTGAACACAGTGTTGAGCAAATGAGACCCAGAGATGCTGCAGGCATTGATTGTTTGCGCGCCAGTGGTGGCGAGAGAGGTAGAAGGGTACTACGCTTTGAGGAGTATGTCTTGGCTGGACATGAGGCTGCCGTGGTGGAGGCACAGAGAGCTCGGGAGGAGCTGACCACCAGGTTGGAGGCAGTAGAGCAAGACTTGGCTTAGTGTCAGGGTGTGGAGAAGGCGGCTATTGAGGACAGATTGGTTACGGAGGCAGCATGTTTTGATTCTTGTATGTGGTGGTTCCTCATTCCTATTTTGTTTCGGTCCCAGACATTTTGTTGTCGTCCGGAGACAACTTTTCTTTAGGGGGGGGATGATGTTAGCCGTAGGAACTTACTTTATGCTGTGTTAGTTATATTATGTGTAGCCGACGGTACTTTGTTACTACCGGACGACGGTTGGGAATCGGTGGTGACGTTTGGTCACACCCCTTCGGGTTTATATAAGCAATGTACTTTCTATTCGAGATATGCGGATAGTGACTATTGTAAATGTACTCAAGTTACGAATGATTAATAAAGACTGATATTTTCTGATCTATCTTATGTATTTGTATTTCCGTACAACGTCTATGCATCAGTAAACTAGGTTACCCCAGGGGGTAAACAGTCTTCACAAAATATATAATGTAAAAAATAAAGTGATATACTTAAAACATGAAAAAAACCAAATATATAGTTAAAATTAATTTTTAGTTACCTCCTAGCAAGACACTAATTTCAATGAGCTCCCCCATGGGGAAGACCACAATCCATTTAGCATGTATACTGTCCTTAACGTACCATAATTCCCTCTGGATTTGAACTTGTACCTCCTCTATGGAATACACACGCCTTCAACATTAGGTTCACTGAAGTTGTGTGTCACATCCATCTGTACATAATGTGTATACAGAGATGTGTGACTGTGTATGTTTTTTAGCTGTAAGTGATATGCTTATCTATGTAAAAAAATATTTCTGTTTTATAAATGTCATATTCTTATCATGGGGTCTTGAAAATTTGCTGCATTTGTATTGGATACAAACATCTTACCACTGATACCTGGCTTTTTCCTATGTTTACCTCACACTGATGCATGCTTTGAGAACACCATCAGCTATTCTTTTCCCTCATTGACACAAAGTAGGAACCCAGCCTTTTGTCTCCTTAAGTTTTCTTTTATCTTTTCTTGGTCACTTTAGTGGGCTTCTCAATGCAACTTGACATCACCTTTCAAAGTTGAACTTTTGTTGAGCTGAAATGCTAAGCATATTTAATTGAAGGTCCAAGGAGGATGTTACTGACAGCAACAGTAACAGGTGATTTATCCTTCCAGCGAGATATAGTTGTACTATGTAACATGCAGTTGGTAATTTTATAGCAAGGAATATCCTTCGCGAATCTGTAATTTGGTATATTATCATTATAGATAATTGCAAAACATGTTTATGCCTATAGGTGTTGAGTGTTCGCTAATCGCTGTCCTACAGTTTCAGCCATCACATCATATGTCCTATGGTTAAGATGCCTGTGAAACCATTTTTTAGAGATCAGATATCCTGCATACGTCTATTGTATTTCCCTGTCCTTGGTTAGAGATTTGAAGTATAATTCCATGAATATGTGACATATCAATAAATTGCCCATCCAACTGATTGTTTTGTTGGTCACAACTCATTGAAATATAATAAAATCCATATCCTTTCTTTTCTTATGCAGCCTAGGAATTCATTCAGAAAACAAAGAAGTGGCAGCTTTTGTAGTTTGCTAATATGTTGTTGTTTTCTCTCTAGTATGTGGGAGAGATAGTTCTTTTTAATGTGGTTCCATTATAGCTCTGGTTTATTGTCAATGTTAGCCCATTTTTTTCATTTTGTTTTGATGTTTTGTGAGTTCCTCAGTTATCTGGCTCATACAAGCTGGTTTGACAAAACATTTGCCCCAAGAAGATATTATCTGTTTTGTGTGAGGCATAGCTTTGTTTCATGATGATGCATCGTACTTAGTATATTCTCTTAAGTCTGTTTTCTTGATGAATTTTATTTGATTTTCTATTCTTAAATGTTCCGATTAGGGGAATGCAGTGCAGTTTAACTCTTACCAAAGTTAAAGGGAATTGAAATCATTGACATAAATTTATGCAAATGAATCTCTACATTTATTTCAAAAACTTTATTCTGTATAAAACACTATGGAAATACATTGTTTCCTTACTATGCTAAACTTTATATGTGGCATTGCAGCACATTATGCCAGAGTTTGATACCCAGTGAGTATACTTATGAGATCATTTTCTCATCAGTGGTTATAATTCTTGGATTCATATTATTGGCACTTCTTATCGGCAACGTGCAGGTAACATTGTCTACTTAAGGATTGAGCCCCTATTTTTAGAGTATTATTTGTTTGATTTGAAACTCTCATTTACTTGATCTTGGTTGGTTCAAGTAACTAGAAAAACAAGATTTTTGTCAGAATAGTTACTGATTGTGATTTAATGACCTAATGTCTTCAAATAATTATGTAGACGAGTATTTTCTTAATTACAATAAAGTTAGCATCTTGTTAGTGTTTTAATTTATCTCTTTTAGGAAAACACAAATGGAAGAGCATGAATGCAAAGCCTTTCTTTGAATTAGAAGGAAAAATTCCTTTGTAACAAAGATATAACCTTGTAACTGTGAAAAGTTGTTTTTTAATTATTTGATACATACAACTTTAAACCAAATGTCTGTCTTTCAGGTTCTTGGGCAAGGGCACAAGGCTTATTAGCACTTCTACAGAAAACAAGATTTTAAAGTTTTTTATTTTGAAGCAAACAACCCAAGCAGTTAATAACTAAAAACAGAGACTATAAATTGTAAGTAGAAAACAAAACTTGAATTGATTAAAGTTTAGATGCACAAGATATTATACAAAGCTACACGGCCAAATCAAGAACTAGTGCAAAACGAATCCTAAAATAACTATCAAGCAATATGCAACTCCCTAAATCAAGATATTGCAAAGACACATGATTGGGCTTGAACTGCAACTAAAGAAGCAATGCCACATCACTGTAGTCAAAGAAAGGGGAGAAGGACAACCAGGGAGACAGCAATAAATGAGACGAATGGCATAGGTATGGGTTCCGAAAGGAATCCAATTGTGTAAGAACCCTTCCTAGTTCTGCCCTGAATCTTCAGTTTTGACCTTTTAACATTTTGTCAAACAGTTGACTTGCAAGGTCTGATTTTTATGTTTTCTGAGTTTTGTCTGATGTTTGATTGATAATTTGTGATACCAAATGATAACAAAGCATAAAGAAAATAAAGGACAATGTAACCTAAACAAGACCACCCGAAAACTTCAAATTAGGCCCTTTATTTTAATGAAATCAGGTCTGATAAAACATAATACAGTCCTTGTGAAGATCTGAAACAACTTCCACACTAATACATTACATCTAAGTTACCGATTCAGGTGCGGATGCAGATGCAGGTGCGAGAATCGGATGCGTGAATTTTTTTGGGAGGTTTTGGATGCGTTTATATATATATATATATATATAGATATATATGTATGTATATATATATATATATATATCCAATTAATATATTGCTAAATATTATTAATATTTTAATATGTCAAATTTTATTTAAAAAGCTAAAACAATAACAAAAAGAAAAGAACAAACGATATAATTATAAACAAATTGCAGCGATATTCTGTGAAACTCGGTGATTTTCGGCAGTCTTCGGTATTTTTTTGGTGCCTTCAGCACAATCGGCTAAGATTTTTTTTTCCCACCCAGCTCCCGATATTTGTTTTTTTGGCAGTATTCACTGCCGTGTTTTTGGAGTTTTTTGGCCACGTCACGCAAGTGCAGCTCCGCTCAGGGGTCTTTTCGGCGTTTTCTACAAACAAAGACTTCTATTTTTTTTTCTGCCCCCTGCGTTTTTCGGGCCAACCTAGTTATTTCCAAGCCCCCGCGACTTACTTGGTCCACGTCTTCTATGTCAAAAACACCACCTCAGCAGCAGGAAAGATTTTTTTTGTCGCGGGGGTAAGTGACGCGCTTGCGGGGGGAAATGACCTGCAATTTTTCCAACCGAGGATCCAACAGTATGCGCTCCCTCTGTGCACCAACTCCGCATCCACACAAGCATCCGGCTCCGCATCCGGGTCTTAGACATGTGCACCGGTAACTAAGCATTAGATTGAATAATTCATTCTACCGCATACCCGAAGGTATCAGCTTGAAAGGGATGAACTTGAGGTTGTTTGGAGCTTGTACGTGCCAAAATGGAACTGTACTGATCTGATAAGAAATTCTGAAGCAAACTGACACCAAACTGCCCTCTAGTGATGACGCCTTAGGCCAATATGCTGCTGGTAAAACCTGACCTGAGTCCCCTATAGAATGCCAAAATTGTCACCAAATGCCCAGATATGGTGACATAAATAGAACCGAATCAAGCTGCAACTAAAATTGAAACCCTGGTCGTCCAACTTGGAAAATTCATATAAATTCATGGAAGATTCCTTCAATGCTGAAACCACTATCAAACTACTTCATATGTGCCCTAGAGCCAAGGCGCCTTATTGAGAAGAATGAATAGAGCTGATGTGAACCTCAACCTGTAGAAAGTCTCTAGAGTCTGTAACCAATTCCTAGCTGTAAATATGCCAAAAATATCTTCAAAATATCTCCAATAAGCTCTATGATGAATACTATCTGTATCTGCCTCTCAAATTGGGAACGGGGCCATCACCAAACCCTAGTTATCAAGGGAACATCACCTTGAATGGACTGAAAGTTGTCTTCAGCCAAGAAATAAACTCGATGTGCAATGTCGAGCCAAATTGTCCACCTAAAATGAGGCTCAATGCCTTCTTTTATACTTTTGTCTAGTCGTCCCAAGACAAGGCTGACCCAAAACAAAAATAATTTTATTTAAATATTATTCCCCCAATGGTCAAGTTGGCCACCTAAAAGCAATTGAGTAATATTTTATTTTTCCTTATAACTCCCAATGTGGACGACCTCCTCCTAGATCCACCTTATTTATAAAGTTGTTTTAATCCATAGAGTGGGAATTAAAATAATAATAAGATATAATAAAATCTTTTATTTTGTTTTGCATTAAAACATTTCCCTTTTTCTTTTTTTTCAATATTCAGCAAAATTACCATTCTCTTAGCCAAAATATCATTCCCTAATCATGATGACTAGCTCATGGGAATGATGGATGAGGTAGTATGCAACTCCATACTATCACTTCGAGAATGGGGACATTACAGTTCTCCCTTCTCAGGATTGCTTTCCCTCAAGCATTCACAAATTAGGATGCTAAAGAATTTGCTCTCCTTACCACGTAGCATCCTCCAAGGGAAAGGCCCTCCATCTGATAAGATACTCCCTGATTACTCTGTTACTCAAATTGCGCTCCCTCATATCAACAATGGACTCGGGCTCCAAAATCAAAGTTCCCTCATCAAGTGGTGGAAGGCCTGGGGAAGCATCCACATGCTGACCCAATGCCTTTTTGAGGCATGAGACATGAAAAACCTTATGGATTCTGCTACTTGCAGGTAAGTCAAGCTCATATGCTACCTCTCCAACTCTCCTCACAATCCTATAGGGCCCATAAAACCGTGGCTTAAGTTTTTCCGCCCTACTCTTCTGTGTACTCTGTCTATATGGGTGTAGGCGCAAGAAAACCAAGTCATCCACCTCAAAGGATCTCTCCATGCGATGTCTATTAGCATACATCTTCTGCTGATTCTGTGCCTGTTGTATATTATCCTTAGGTATCTTGAGAATATCCTGAGTGTCTTGCAATAACTCCTTGGCCTGAGGCGCTCTATTATCATCAAAAGCTAAGTCCACGAAAGATAATGCATCATATCCATACAATGCCCTAAATGGAGACATGCCAATTGACATATGGTAGGTGGTATTATGGCAATACTCCCTTAAGTACAACCACCTAATCCAAGCATGCTGATGCCCCACAACATAATTGCGAAGATAACCCTCAACCCACTTATTAACAATCTTTGTTTGCCCATCTGTCTGTGGGTGATAACTGGTGCTCGGTGTCAACTATGTACCAGCCAATCAGAAAAGCTCCTACTAAAAAGCACTGAGAAATCTGCTATCATGATCACTGACTGTGGTCTTAGGAAGGCCATGCAAACTAAACACCTTACGAAAGAACAACTCTACCACTTGTAAAGATGAATAATATGATGGTATAGCAGAGAAGTTGTGAAGAGCCCAACTTGTCTCTTTCTGACTATTCAAAATCAACTTTCGAAAACAATTGCAAATATATCTTGAACAGGCAATTATAAAAGATATTTCTCAATTTTAAAATATCAAATTTCACTTGGAATTTTGTTTCTTTGACATATCATAAATTAATGAACGTCTGCACAGAAATAAATAACATGATATTTTAATTCCAAATAAAACGATGGGCACCTGGAATTGAAATTGACCACCAATTGAAGCGTCTGCTATTTAATAAGTAATGCCACCTTGCAAACAAATTATTCCTCTTGCTGTAGCATCTGTTTATGATAGGAAATACCTCCTTTGTTGTACGCGTGAATCCCCCCTCCTGCTCTGATGTGGCTTTGGAAGAGTGCGGCTAGCCCAGAAAAGTCCGCACGGGCCCAAGGAAGAAGGTGTTAATACCTACGCCTTAGCTACGATACACAGAACCCGTGTGTCAGCTAGTTTGGATATCGCAGCACATAGAAAAGCGTCCACACACCAATCGCTATTTTTCCTTATTACGTCACTCCACAGATTTGAGGATAAAGACCAGCTGCCATGTATTAAATCAGAACTAATACTTTGTCGTATTCTTCCACAATTCGATCAGCACCTCCAAATTCAGAATTAAACCATCACCTCATTCGATATACATCAGCTTCGAATGAGAATCACAAAAAACAAAGTAGAATTCACCACCGACAGATGGCTCAAACCACCATAAGAGGAATCAGTCCTCGAAACCCTAACCAGGATTTGTCCTTTTCCCAAATTCTAAGAAAGTATAATGATTGCATAATATGATGAAGTCCTTTTTTCGAATGAAATATATATGCTTTTTAGAAAAGCACTTTATTTTAAAATTTCACTTAATTGGCTTTTTTAATAAAAAACTCCACTTTATAACATAAAGTTATAAAGTCATAAGTTATTAAATTAAATCAAAATAATTCAATTTAATAACATATTTAAAATATTAGCCATAGAACTGTCTGACTTCAATCAACTAATTCTGACAAACGCCAGGTCCAACTGCCCAATCAGGAATAGGTATTGTCCTGCCAGAAATAGCCATTACTAAAAATAGACTTACCAGAAATAGTAAATCCATCCCAGAAACTCCTAGAGACCCTCAAAACACACTGTCAGCTCACGAGGGTCGCATTGATGAACTGACTTCGCTCAACTGCAGGGACCTGCTAAATCGGGGACATTACAATCCTCCCTCCCCAAGATTGCTTGTCCCCAAGCAATCGCAATCCCGGGTGTTGCAGAATATCCTCAGACTCCCAAGTGGCATCCTCATCAGGAAGTCCTTGCCACTTCACCAAAAACTCTCTAACAACTCTACGCCGCAGATGCCTCTCCCTGGTCTCCAAAATAACCTCAGGGACCAACTCCAATTTACCCTCATCATCCAAAGGGGCTAATGTAGAAGATGGTACAACATGTTGACCCAATGCCTTCTTGAGGCATGAAACGTGGAAAACATTATGAACCCTGCTATCAGGAGGTAAATCTAACTCATACGCAACCTCTCCCAACCGACGAAGTACACGGAAGGGTCCATAGTAACGGGGCTTGAGCTTCTCCGCTCCGCTCTTCCTGATAGAAGACTGCCTGTAGGGCTGTAGCATCAAATAAACCATATCATCCACCTGAAAAGAACGAGCAGTCCTCCTCTGATCAGCATACTGCTTCTGCTGATTCTGAGCTCTCTGAATATTATCTCTCAAGGTCCGCATGATATCCTGACCATCTTGTAACATATCCCCGGCTCTGGGCACTCGACCGTCACTACATAATAAATCCATGAAACTAGGTGGATCATACCCATACAAAGCCCGGAACGGTGACATCTGAATAGTCATGTGATGAGTGGAGTTATAACAAAATTCACAGAAATGTATCCACTTCACCCAAGCCCGCTGCTGAGAAGAAACATAATTCCGCAGATAGCCCTCCACCCATTTATTTACTATCTCAGTCTGACCATCCGTCTGAGGGTGGTAACTAGTGCTGGGAGTCAATTCCGTCCCACATAACCGGAAAAGTTCCTGCCAGAAATGACTCATAAAGAGACTATCACGATCGCTCACAATAGTCCGGGTCAACCCATGTAATTTGAATACCTCCCGGAAAAATAACTCAGCTAACTGAACAGCTAAAAAAGTGGTAGTAATCGGGAAGAAATGGGCATACTTGGTAAGACGATCCACCACCACGAAAATACAGTCCCTACCCTGGGCTTTCGGCAAACCCACAATAAAATCCATAGATAAACAAGCCCACTTCCGCTTAGGAATAGGAAGTGGCTGTAACAACCCGGCCGGATAAGTATGCTCCTGTTTGTTCTGTTGACAAACTGAGCACTCACGGACATACTGCTGAACATTTGTCTTCAGCCCCTTCCAAGTGAACCTCTCATGAATCTGCCTATAGGTATTAAAGAAGCCCGGATGTCCTGCCAAAGGGGAATCGTGAAAAGCCCGAAAAATGATCTGTCTAACACTAGATCCAGGGACTAAATATATCCTTTCCTTGTAAATGATCAGCTCATTCACAGGTGTATAATCGTTGTCCAGTACACTGCCATCAATAATACTAGAGGCCCACTGATCACAGGCATACTCAGCAATAATCAGGTGTCTCCAATCCTCAGCTATCTCTAAAATCACGCACAAGTGGGGTCTCCGTGAAAGGGCATCAGCTACCACATTTTGAGTACCTTTGATATAAGAAATATCAAAGTCATAAGATTGCAACTTACTAACCCACTTCTGCTGTCTCTCATTAAGATCACGTTGTCCAAGGAAATGCTTCAAGCTGTTAGGATCAGTTTTAATACAAAATTTGCTCCCTACCAGGTACTGCTTGAATTTGGCCAAGGCATGCATAATGGCCAACATTTCCTTGTCATAAATACTAAACAACCTTTCAGGACCCCTGAGCTTATGGCTCTCAAAAACAATAGGGCGGCGATCCTGTGATAGCACCGCTCCAATACCTTCCCTTGAGGCATCACAATGCAACTCGAAGGGTCTCGTGAAATCAGGTAATGCCAAAACCGGGCATGTAGTCATGATCACCTTGAACTTCTCAAAGCACTCCTGTGCCTGATCAGTCCAAACAAAAGCACCCTTATGGGTTAAATCAGTAAGCGGCGCTGCATGTCTAGAGAACCCCGACACAAACCTCCGATAAAAAGCACACAAACCAATGAATCCCCTTAGCTGTGTCAAATTTCCTGGTGTAGGCCACTCCAAAATAGCATGAACGTTGTCAGGGTCCATGCGAACTCCCTCTGCGCTGATGATATGCCCCAAATAAAGTAACTCTGTCATGCCTAAAGCACACTTGGACTCCTTGGCAAATAAGGAGGCCTCATCAAGAATGCCAAGCACTGTATCCAAATGCGTTACATGCTCATCCTAAGTCTTACTATGGACTAAAATGTCGTCAAAGAAAACAAGAACAAATCTCCGTAACTGACCATGGAAAACTCTGTTCATAGTAGATTGAAATGGAGCAGGAGCATTATTCAAACCGAAAGGCATGACTAGAAACTCAAAATGGCCACAATGACACCTGAATGCCGTCTTTTCCACATCCTCCTCTCTAACTCGGATCTGATGATATCCGGATCTCAAGTCAATCTTGGAGAAGTATTTGGCCCCATGTAACTCATCAATAAGCTCATCAATACGAGGAATCGGATATTGATTTTTAATAGTTTTCTTATTCAGCATCCGATAATCTATACACATTCTGAGTGTCCCATCCTTTTTCTTCACCAACACAACAGACGAAGCAAAGGGGGACTTACTCGGCCTAATATGTCCCATAGCGAGTAGCTCCTGAATGGTCTTCTCAATCTCATCCTTCAATCGCTTAGGGTGCCAATAAGGAGTAATCATGATAGGCTTAGTGCCCTCCTCTAACTCAATAATGTGTTCAATTCCTCTGTCAGGTGGTTTGCCATGAGGTAGATCATTAAACACCTTGGAGTGTTTAACCCTGAGCTGCTGAATATCCAGATGATAAGCGGGCCCATCTGTGTTATCTAAAGTGGACAACACCCTACATTCTGCTGCCCAATCAATAACATCATCCTGCTTTACCAAACGCTGCATACGGCGGTAGGAAATAGTTTTCAAATCACCTCCCTGAATGGCCTTAAGAATGTGTGTCTTACCATCCTTGATGAACCTCAATTCCATCCTTTCTGTATTCATGTAGATATCTTTAAGTGAATGCAACCAACTCATGCCAAGAACTATATCCGTGCTGCCCATGTCAACCACATAAAAATCTGCTTTGAAGGAATAATTATTCAACTTAACAGGAAGCTCAGAAATCTTTTTATTACACTTGAGAGAATAACCATCAGYTACYTRTACTCTAAGTCCTTCAAAATCTTCAGTTTCAAATCCCMTTTTRGCCACYARACGRGAGTCAATAAAATTRTGAGTRGCTCCTGTGTCAAAGAGAGCAATGACTCGCTGCCCTGCCAAGAGGCCATGCATCCTAAAGGAATCTTCCTTTTTCATGCTTGTGAGGTACACAACCTTAAAATCAGAATTACCCACCTKTTCATCATCATTAACTRGAACTTCATGTGAATCATGGTCATCATCAACTCGCTGCCCCGAAAAATCAGAMTCATCTTCATCMTCATAAAACCACTCCATCTTATTCTTTCCCTTAGGTTTCAAGGGACAATCATGATTCAAATCATAAGGCCCCCTACAATGAAARMATAATTTYCTTCTCCTTAGATCATTCAAGGTCTCTTGATCCAACGGRCCTRTTGTAGGACGACTAGAATCAACTCTATCATCCCTTTTTGGCGMTGTCYTGTCATAAGAAGTGTTAGRAGGTCTCGCAGCAAATCTGTTCCGTGGAGTAGATGCTTCCAAATTCCTTGCCTTTTTCATAGCTTCTAGCAAGGTAGGTGGGTCCAAGGACTTAACCCATCCTTTGGTAGGCTCCAACAGTCCCTCCACAAAAAGCATAACTCTCCTCCTCTTTGAAATGTCATAGACCATAACAGACAACCGCTGAAACTCACTGATAAAGGTCTCTAGATTACCTGTCTGCCGCAACTGGGCCAACTCTCAGAAATATGTTTCAGGATCCTTCTTATCAAACCTTTCTATCAGTCTATCAACAAACTCTTGATAAAACATAATCTGATCATGTCGGAGTGACACCAACCCATGGTACCACCAGTCATGAGCTATACCATCCAGATGTAGCACAGCAAAGCGAATGGCGTCCTCCTCAGACATAGGACATAAAGACAAATAAGTGTCCAGCTTGTGAACCCAAGCTCGTGCTGTCACCTTACCACTGCCATCATAATGATCCAAAATCAGCTTATTGGTTGCCTGGCGTAAATCCGTATTCCTAGGCCTCTGTCTGTCAGGTACCAGTCTACCTCTAGTGTGCTGACGTTTCTGTGAGAGAAACCTGTCAAAATTCAGATTTTGTTTTATCGCATGTGGTAGGGCATCCCACTCAGCATAATGTGCAACAATATCATCTACAAATGGAGCGGCCTCAGATTCAGTGCTAATTGCATCTACCTCAGGTCTCAAAAATACAGGACGCTGTGGCCTATCATAGATACCAGCCTGCCCTACTCTGTCATGTCTATACTCCTGCCGAGGACGATCCTCAGCTCTCATCCTGTCACCCACACGTGACCTGTCATCTGCTCTAGATTGATGAGAGCTAACTGAAGCACTCCGAGTACCTCTGTCTCGGCCACGATCTCCAGGGATTGTCATCCGTTGTAATGTATCAGATAGCTGCTGTAGTACAGTAGCTACATGATGTTGACTGTCTGCAATACCCTGGAAAGTCTCACGGGCTTCTCTATCCAGTTCCGATGTAGTAGCGGCATCCCTATATTTTGAACCATCTGCATTACCTGAACCTCTTGCATCCCTGTCTCCCATACTGCCAAACTGCATCCCAGGTTCTCCCTCACCAGGAGGAGAATTAGGACCTCTGCGGGAGTAGTACATGCCAGGTCTAAACCTTTGTGCCATGCTGAACCCAAATTTCCCCACAGGCTGGCAAGAAATTTGGCTCTGATACCACTGTGAAGAGCCCAACTTGTCTCTTTCTGACTATTCAAAATCAACTTTCAAAAACAATTGCAAATATATCTTGAACAGGCAATTATAAAAGATATTTCTCAATTTTAAAATATCAAATTTTCACTTGGAATTTTGTTTCTTTGACATATCATAAATTAATGAATGTCTGCACAGAAATAAATAACATGATATTTTAATACCAAATAAAACGATGGGCACCTGGAATTGAAATTGACCACCAATTGAAGCGTCTGCTATTTAATAAGTAATGCCACCTTGCAAACAAATTATTCCTCCTGTTGTAGTGTCTGTTTATGATAGGAAATACCTCCTCTGCTGTACGCGTGACTCCCCCCTCCTGCTCTGATGTGGCTTTGGAAGAGTGCAGCTAGCCCAGAAAAGTCCGCACAGGCCCAAGGAAGAAGGCGTTAATACCTACGCCTTAGCTACGATACACAGAACCCGCGTGTCAGCTAGTTTGGATATCGCAGCACATAGAAAAACGTCCACACACCAATCGCTATTTTTCCTTATTACGTCACTCCACAGATTTGAGGATAAAGACCAGCTGCCATGTATTAAATCAGAACTAATACTTTGTCGTATTCTTCCACAATTCGATCAGCACCTCCAAATTCAGAATTAAACCATCACCTCATTCGATATACATCAGCATCGAATGAGAATCACAAAAAACAAAGTAGAATTCACCACCGACAGATGGCTCAAACCACCATAAGAGGAATCAGTCCTTGAAACCCTAGCCAGGATTTGTCCTTTTCCCAAATTCTAAGAAAGTATAATGATTGCATAATATGATGAAGTCCTTTTTTCGAATGAAATATATATGCTTTTTAGAAAAGCACTTTATTTTAAAATTTCACTTAATTG
>MU225084.1:3966975-3988968 GCA_018584345.1 Thuja plicata | reverse complement strand
AGAAGCGTAGGGGAAGAGGATCATAATTGATCATTCCCATTAGTTGGCCAAAAATAATTGGATTTCCCATCATTGGATTGGCAAGTCCAAAGGAAATTCAATTCAGTGTTTTTGGGCACCAACACGTACAACCCACTTCGTTTCCATGCATTGTACGACCCACTTCGTTTCCTTGTGGCGTACGACCCGTACGACAGTTCCGTACGACATTGCATGTCAATGTCGTTGTCGTACGGTTGCTTAGGCCTCCCACTCGTACAGCTCAGCGTGGTCGATCTTTTAATTTTTTCCTGCTTTTGAGATCCTTGGGCTCCTTTGATCTTGGTACTTTTACCTGTAAGCTTCCGAGGGTGTTTGTTTCTTTTTATCCTTGTTTTTCCCTCCTTTATTGTCTTGTCTCTTTCAAATCGAAGGACGGGGGTATCATCCACCCTCACTGCAATTTCCTTACAATGAGCGTACTCCGAGGGGTAGGTATCTTTTTCTTCTGGTTCAATTTCGAGAATCACCAGTACATTACAATTTGGGTGGAAGATTTCATAATTCTCTATCTGCCAGTGAAATAACCCATTGAGGGAACTGCTCTCGTCCTCAAAGCAATTTCCTAGCCTCAAAACCCCTTCCTCATCAGGTTCCATCCGTCCTCTTTAAGGCATTCGTCTCTTGATTCCGAGTCGGATGCCAATTCTTGGCTCACCGTCTGAGAGCCCAGATCAATGATATATTTTTTTCCATTACTCTCAATAGAGAGTGTGTTCTTTTTCCAATTATGGGTAGCCTTTGCTGTGATGAGCCATCCTCTGCCTAGGAGGGCATCATACCCTTTTTTTTCCAGAGCAATGACCACGAAGTCAAGAAAAAATTGTTGACTTCCAATGACCAGCTTCTTTCCCATTAGCGTTCCTATTGGTTTGATGCCATGTTGGTTTGCTCCTACCAGATGGAATGTCGGAGGCCATAGAGTTGGTTTGCCCATAACCTTCCATGTCTCTTCCGGTAGCACGCTCACTTTGGACCGCCCATCCACAATGGT
Source organism: Thuja plicata (assembly GCA_018584345.1). Taxonomy (NCBI): domain Eukaryota; kingdom Viridiplantae; phylum Streptophyta; class Pinopsida; order Cupressales; family Cupressaceae; genus Thuja; species Thuja plicata. The sequence continues at coordinate 3,987,935 of MU225084.1, read as the reverse complement.
GTTTGTGAGTTTGTATCCCATGATTTCCATTTCCACTACCGTAAGCATCCTGCCAATGCCTACTGCCAACAATATAAGGTTCGTGGTGGTATTGTTTTCTTCTTCCACCGTACCGTCTTCCTTCCTTCCTTCCGGTGTTCCTTCTCTGTCCTTGGTTGTGTCTCGTACCTCATTGCTATTTACCTTAGTGATGGCTACCTTCAGCTGTGGTAATGTTTCTAGAAGGTTTGCCACCCGTACAGGTACGCTGGCTTGCAACATCTGCTCAATGATGTTGGCCTCAGATGCTGACCGTACAGGGGTACTCACACTGCCATGTGAGAGTCGTTGTTGCGCCAGTTCGACCTCGGTTTTTGCTTCCCTCAACCTTCCCTTCTCTTTACTAGGATCAGGATACGTGAGCTTCCTTGCTTGTGACCTGGTGATGGCAAGAACCTCCTCTTCAAGGCGTGCGACCTCTGTCATGTTTACCCCTTTCTGCCTGGGGCAGTCAGCATCCTCATGGTTGCCTAGACCACACCATTTGCATAGCATGCTTCCTCCACCTTGACCGCTGCCGCTCTGACAGTCCCGCACAAAGTGGCCCCACTCATTACATCTACGACATTGTATCATGGCCCGCCCCTTCGCATCGTACTGGATGCGACTTCTCAATGTGTTAATGTTGCTATTGTTATTACTTCCTCGTTGGTTGTTGCGGTAACCTCCCACCGAGGCATTTATGTTTCTTGGAGGTGTGACAGGCGGAGTTGTTTGTTCCCCTTGGGTAAAGAGCACTTGAGCGCTCCTTGCCTTTAGATTGTATGGGAACTTCTTGATGGAGTGCCCCAGTACCTGACAGATGTCACAAAATGCCTTCTTTGGATAGTTGGTTTTGGTATGGCCTTCCAACTTGCAGTCCGTGCACCAAAGTTCCTTGCCATCTTTTGTCTCCTCCTTTCCAGCCCACATTTCCTTCATCATTCTCATCATGTCATTTTGTAGTGCCTGTATAGTTTTGGATTCTCCCTCACTATCCCCATCCATTCTATCGTCATCACTCGTCTTCTTCTTACCTCTGGATGTCTTTTTTTCACTTTCAATATCCATCGCACGGTTGTAGGCGTCGGTGTATGAGGATAATGGCACCACTTTCATCTTCCTCCTTAGGAATGGAGTTAGTCCCTCAATGAACCATCATTTTTTCAGACCATCCGCTGGCTGGTTTTCGAGTTTACCAATGAGTTCCTTTAGCCTACAATGGTAAGCTTGTACATTTTCATTTTTTCCTTGTCGTTTATTGTAAATTTCTGCTACTACTTCATCATCATCATGGAGCAATCTGAACTCCTCCTGGAATGTTTTTTTCAGGTCATCCCAAGTCGCCTTGTCCCCTGCTGGCAGGTTCGTGTATCAATCAATTGCAATCCCTCGTAGGGTGGCAAGAAAAGCCTTCAACCAGTAGTCATGGTCATCCTAGCCATTTGCTTCCCATATTGTTACACATGTTTTACAGTGGCGGGCCGGATCCTCCGATCCTCCCCCCAACTTGGGTAGTTTCTGCTTCTCTTGGGGGTTTGCCATTTGCCACATACGGTAGGCACTGTGCACGTTATTAGATGTCGGTGGGTTGGTTCCTCCTTCGTGTCCCTGTGCGTCTTCCGTACCTCTGGCTACGCGCGAGTCTTCTACCCCTCCACCTCTGTCGTTCACGTCTTGGTTGCCTCCTTCGTAGTGGTACCAGTACTCTCTTCTCCCCGGAGTCTCTGGCTCTGTTCTCCCTATTCTTGATCCCTCCGAGATAACAAGATTGTTGATGCCTCGCAAGGTACTCTCAAATAAATCCACTACTTCCCCTTCGAGATTTCCCTCTTGGCTATTGTCCTCTTCAGAATGTACGGATGGTTCAGTTTGTACCGAGTCACCACCTTCCAAACTGTTGGTGTCAGATCCTTCGTGTGCCCAGGAATTGCTCGGGAGTGGTAGTTCTCTGGCGATCGCTTCCCACTCCTGTCTTGACGATTGTATTCCGCCACCCTGTGCCCACGGTGGGGGACCAACAGACTGTTTCAGTAGTTGTTGTAGTCGTTGGCGTCTCTCGGCTTGCTCTTGGATATGTAGAGACCTTCGTACGGCAGTTTCGGCTTCCTTCTCTCCTTCTGTCTCTGCCTTCGTGCGTTGCCTTCTATCCTTGTTTGGTAGGTTGGGCATTAATTTTCGGAGTTACTTACGCCTGCTAGTATCACGTGGTTCCTCTCTTCGTATCATTGCAACATTTGTTGTCTCCGCTGCTCCCTTTCTCTTGTCTCACGTTGATCCCTAAGTTCCAACAATGCTCGGGTGAACAATCTCGGAAGGCTACCCAAAAGATCGTACACAGGACCGCTCATTGTGTGTTCGACGCGTACTGTACCAGTCGAGATTTCTCTCTCCCGAGCCTCCCACTATATGCACTCGTCAACCGACATGTCCCGTGCGTGAACCAAGTTTTGTGTTAATTGGTCCTCGGGTTACTTCGGTATTGTCTTCTCTGTCACTATCAGTTACTAGCACTTGTTGGTCGAAGGTACGACCCATTATGCTGCCATCCTGCCAATCCTACTTCCCTCGACCGCCAAGTTCGAACTTAGGCAACAATGCCAAAATGTTAGATGTCTCACTATGGATATATTATTCTACGCAATATAAAAGTAATGTAGCAATGCAAGATTACATATCACCAATAACATGACAAAGTGTTGGCTAAATATTTTGCAAGTCACTAAGATTACAACTTGCAAAATGTGTGTTTTAGGCAGCAGTGTGTGAGATTACTCTCTCCTCTCAGCAATAGGGGAGGCTCCCTTCTTACCGCAGGTGGCTTCAAGTAGAACTGAACTGTAGCACATACAGTTCGCCTTGCAACAGTAATATCGGTGGCTCGATAATCGACTTAAGAACAATTAACCAAGACAGCGACGAATTTATCTAAAGATGGAATAACACAAGAGCTCAAAGTCTCTTGTCCTTACCCCAAATACGTACTCTATTTATCTAATTTCCAATACTGAAGCTCAAAGTCTCCAATCCTTGGAGTATTACAACCACTATTCTCTATAGTAACCCCGATCTCCTGAAGCACAAAGTCTTCAGAAAACCTGGATTAAAGATGCTCCAATGAAATAAACAAGTTAACTATTCAATCTGAAACAAGGATTAACAAATGTTACATAAGAAAACATTCATCAATTGTCAAGACAACAACTCAAAGTTTGTCAATCTCTATTCCTTTTATTCAGATGCTCAACTCTCTTACAATGAAACACAAAGTCTTCAAAATATTAGAGCTTTGCCTATAGTTTACTTGCACACAACAAAAGATGAAAATTTACAAAGAGCCCCTCTCCTCATATAGGAAAAGAGGAGAGAGGAAAGTGGAGAAGAAAGGGGAAACCCTCAACCACTTTGACTTATTCTATCCTTATCCTCTAACTAACTAACTTTGATCTAGTCAAAGCTTATCTACAACTAACTAACTTTGACTTATTCAATGCTGCAGGACCTAATGTCCTTGCAACATGATTACATGAGACTACTTTACACGTGATACTATCACATGTAATTACATATTTCCGTGCAATCTGTCAAAGATTCTACACTTTTACAAAATGCATAACAAAAGCATCTAAGTGTTTGACAAGACACGACATCTATTTGCATCATCCTTTGTCGGTCTTTAAGCTGCTACAAGATGCCTGATGAGTGATGTGTTCTAGATTGGTGAAAGCATCTCGAACCGAAGTATGAACCTGCACCCTTGATTGTTTTGCATCATAGTGGTGATTGCTAGGAAGCATCTTTGTCTCTCTGTTTCAGTTTTGAAAGCATTCTATATGCTCATTATTCAACACTTTTCACCTCCTTGTCTGGCCCCATCATATGGTTGCTCCTGCTTCATATGCCTCTGCAACCGTGGAATTTGTAATCAAGATATTTAAACTTAATCACACGTTGGGAAGAACACCATAGGCCGTATTTTGGGGAAGATCTCATTTTCTTTGCAAGCGTATGGGGAGTAATTTGCTTCTTGCAACACAACTCTTCATTATTTGAGGAGAAGAACATGCATCTCATGAAAGGTCATAAAAGGACACAAAAAGGTGGGTTTTTTTTGACGGTTTTGCATATTGGAAAACTGGACTTCTTCTTTGATATGTAAAAATGAACATTATGAAAGAAGTGAGTTTTTCAATCCATAATGCATATAGAGAAGAACTTAGTATTTTGGAGGCATTGCACGTATGCGAACAGCAAGCTTTGAGTTTGATAAAATGAATATATTGACATGCATATGCACATGAGCCAATGTTCAATATGCAAGGTGGGATTTTTTTTGGAATCATTTACACATACTGGACAACAAGTCTAAACATGGAACAATGAGATGGGAAAGGTATTTTTTTTAATGGATGGATATGCCACATGCGTGGTGGACTTTTTGGAGACAAATGCATATTGAAATAAAGTCAAAAAGTGGGCTTTTATGGCTACAAGGCATATTGGAAACTTCACACTTGTTTTTTCCACATGAGAATATGAAAATGTGGGCTTTTTGTTGCATCTTGCATATGGAGCAGCACTTGGTCTCTTCGTATTTGTTTTGGAAAGTCACCATCAAAGACGGGGTTTTTAATCCCGACTGCATATGAGGATAAATGACATCCTCATATGCAACTTAGAAGAAAATGGAAGAAGAAGATGGAAATGGAAAGACAAGAATGACATGTAAATCTGAAAGTGAAATGGAAGATTTACATATACAAGAAAAACAAAGAAAGAAAATGCAAGAACTTCTTACATTCCTTTGACAAATGCAAAGAAAAGCAAGCCTTCCAAATTTAGAGCAATTCTGAAATAAATCCAAAGGATTTTTGGATTTAGACAAAGATTGAACAAAATGGAGTTAAAAAGACAATAAAACTTGGCCCAATCTCCATGAAATCAATGCCAATTGAAGTCTAGATGGATTGGATGACAAATGTGCAACATGGAGAGATAATATGCACAAAAATAGAAACAACTTTGAAAGATTCAAATCTGTAAATGTTGGAGGATTTGCAAATGTGCAAATGCAAGTTGTTGAATGCCAAATACAAGCTGAAAGTAATGATAAATGCCATGGACAAGCTTCTAGAGAAAAAACGCAGCTAGCTATGGAGTCAATACTTGCAGAAAATGATGATTTCTGCATTTTAGATGCCCTAGATGGGATTTTCACTCCAAAACGCAGCTAACCATGGATTCAAATATGTTGTTTTTGTTCAACAAATGCCAAAAACGGGTTTTAAACAGCCCAGAACATACCATAGATGAGCCATTTTTGAACTTCCAGCCCAAAAAATGGGCTTTAAAATGAAAAATACAATCATTTTAATGACATTTTTGTACTTCCAGCTCCAAAAACGGGGTTTTTAGCTTCATTTGCATGCATTTTGGGGATGTAAAAACATGCAAATCAATCTAAAATCGCCACTATGGTTGTAGACGATTTTTTCTTGGCCAAATGCATGTATAAACAATGTGCAAAGCCTTCCAAATTCGACGTCTAGGACAGACTATTATAAACATTATTTTAAAACACATTTGCATATGTTTTAAAAATATGCAATGTTCTTAAAATTCGACACTTTTAGGAAAGATAGTGAACAAAGAAGTAAAAACACACTTTTGGAGTGCATTTACATATCTTTTTAAAACATGACTTCTATTAAGAAAAAGCCACCTGGAGAGTTTTAAATACGTTGTTTTGGATATGCAATTGCATATAAAAACAACACCCATAAGGATTAAATATGCTCTTTAGAGGTTCAACTGCATATGTGCAAAAATACATAGAATACATATGAATACATATGCAGTTACAATTAAAAACAACGTATTTAATAAGAAAAAGACTTAGAGGTGAGTTTTAAAAAGTGTTTTGCATATTGATGATATGTAATGAAGAATAAAAACCACACCTTTAATACTTAAGTCTTTAATTTCAAATTAATTTAATATATAACTATAGTGTTTTAATAAAGTAACATGAAATTAGACTATTTTAAAGCTAATTTCATAAAAACATTAAAAACTATAGTCAAATCAACTCGGAATGAGTTGAAATTTGAAAATGGATTATAAAATCCATTTAATATATCAAATATAATTTGAACTCGTGCAATTGACTTCGAAAACCCCACCTTTTAAAAAACCCCACCTTTTACATCATAACTTGAGTTATACTACTCTGTTTGATGTCTAAGCTTGAAACGAGTGTATTTCAAAGGGCTATCGACTCGAGGGAAAATCAAGATTAAAAACCCAACACAAGACCAAGAAAAACCAAACAAAGATTCACCTTGAAGAATTTAACTTACAAAATTTTCCGTAGGGTTGCCTCAATTTTGTGAATACAAAATGGAGGACAACACAAAGCACTTAGAAGGATAACACGATAACTTTAGACAACATATGGTAGAAAGATATGCTTTATTCCCATGTAATGTCATCACAAACAGCCTCCATTCTCATTGCCAATAGGCTACATATAAAGTGGCCGACGGTTGGTTGAGTGAATCAACCGTCGCCAACCTCCTACAACTACCCGACCAACTGCCATTACATTGCCGATACAACACAACATAATTATTAGCAAACTACCGCTAACAACAATTAACACTATCGATTAAAGAAAAAAAAAATCAATGAAGAAGCATGTTAAGTATCAACTCAATCAAGGAAATTAATTAGTCATCGACAAACACTAATTAGAGGAAGGTTCGATTAAAAGAACCAAATTATAATGAAGAAGTAAACAGCAATTGCTAATTAAAAATCATTCATATTGGGTAGATTGATTAAGTCAAATTAGTTATGAATGGTTGTGATCACTTGTGGAGGGATATGACTAAAAGAATGGGCATGTCCTTTGAGGGATGCAACCGATGGGTTTTGAAAGATGTATATATGTGGGATATCCAAACCATCATACACACACCAAGGATGGAATTTATAAAAAAAGACAATGGGGAAGAATATGAAAATAGGAAAAGTGAATGAAATGGAGTAAAGAAGAGATACAGGAAGATCATTCAAGAGTTACATCTAAGGAAGAGGTTATAAATATAGGCAACACAGTCATTCATATTGCTGGTATGCATGTATGAATAACATACTGATCTACAGAATATTATGTCTGACCAAGGGCCTAAATTTTGGGATGGCAAGGTGACGGTAGGGGGACGGCAGTGGAGCGGCAGTGGGGGAGAGGCGCTGATATAAAAATTGAGGTGAACTGAAATCCTCAAGGAAAAATCTGTAATATAACATCTCTGTGAGTGCCCCATTAAAGGCAAACTAGTTCTCACAACGTTAAAGGTTGCAATCAGTATGTAATGGCATGTGCCATATAGCCAGCAAACTGGCTGCATCCCCAGTGTGGTAGAGGTGGTGGTGTCATGGGGGAAGTTTCCCCCAAGTCCTCAAGTCTCAGAAATGTCCCTGTATAGGGGACATGGGGTTTTTCGGGATGGGGGCGGCACATTGCTATGAAACAGTGAATAGTAGTGTTCAAAGGACCATCATAATAGGCACCATTCTGTCTCTTACATTCCATCGACCTCAAAATTGCTTTCAATATGACCAATCTTAAACCAACCATATTTTAATTGTGATTATTTGGTTTCTTGTTACTTGGTTTTAACAAATTACAAGGAAATAACCAGTCTCAAGAATTAAATTACAAATCCTTGTTAATATGTATGAAGTTTCACATCTGCTAGGAACCATTCTATAATTCTGTCATATAATTTTGTTTGATGTCATTAAGGGGAATCCATCTGGGTGTTTCTATCTCCTCTTCATTGGCGAAGCTTTTAGTGTCTTTGAGAATAAGACTTGGTAAACCTTTAGAAGTCACTTAAGTATAGGTTGGAGAACCAACACCTTTCATGGAATATCTAGAACTATCAAGTTGGTTACAAACTACTTTTAGCACATCATAAACATTGTATGTTTTAATTGCCCCATGGATACCATCAATTCACATTTCACATAAATAGAGGCATTGGCTAAAGTTAAACAATGTTTCTCATTGCACATTAGTAGCAGATGCCCCAATCCTCTTATTCTTGCTGTGGATGTCCTTGTTTTCAGTGCGGAGAGCCTCCTTGTTGCCCGGGTCCATGAGAGCAAGTGCACATGAGTAGCTTTCACTCTTCCTCCACTGGATTCTTAACACCGAGTGTTAGGAGAGATTTCAATTGAAGTAACATGCTTCCTTAATATTTTTCGGTGGGGTCCTCTTATTTGTGGACACTTTCAATCATGCATCGACACTTTCGGAATAGCAAATTACATGTTTGGTTCTCCTGATCTAAGCCACAAGACATGGCTGCTCCAATTCCAGTTATGCACTCCGGCTTTATTCTTTCTCAACTCCATCTTTTGTTTGGTTGACCCCTTTTGTCGTGTATTTTGTATTATTTTGTTTTCAAAGCCTGGGTTTTTAGTCAATCTAGGACTTTCCTTTTCTATTTAAATTTACTTTCAGTTCCCATTGGCTGACTTTGGTCACTTATGGGTTGATGAAATTTCCTTATTTTTCTCCTGGAAATGATAACGAGGAGAAGTTTAGTCACCAGTGCAGAGTCTTCTCTGAGATGTGGAGTCATCGTTCTTTGTACAAAATTCAAATAATCATTGAGTTCTATATCCACTTTCTTTGGCTATCCAGCTCAAAGATGCCTAGTCCTTTTCCATAGGGAAAATGTCATTTTCAGATGTAGGACTGTATAGGCCAATAAGGAAATGATACAATCTCTCTAGCAATTCATGTTTGTCACAAACACAAGACACCAATTTTATTTGAAGATTAATATATTCGAGACAGGCTTTGAATATCTATTTCTGATATCAGTATGGAAAGTTTTCACAAGTAGGCAGTTGAAAATTTGTGTGTATCATTTCAATTGTCTTTTAGATCATAAGCTTTGTAACGTTCTATTAATTAGTTTGATGTGGGCCATGTAGTGTAACATATTCTGTCTTACTGTCTCCTCCAAGTTTGCATTCTAAATTGGCTTTTTCTATTGCAAAATGTGTGGGCTCAGGAAACATGTTTTAAATTGTCTTTTTTCCTATTGCAGACCTATTTGCGATCTTTGACAATCAGGCTGGAAGAAATGAGAGTAAAAAGGGCTGATACAGAGGCATGGATGCACCATCGCTTGCTCCCTAAAGATCTTAGAGATCGTGTCCGTCGACATCATCAATACAAATGGCTTCAAACCAAAGGAGTTGATGAAGAGCAGTTAATTCAAAGCCTTCCAAAAGACCTCAGGCGTGACATCAAGAGGCATCTCTGTTTAGACTTAGTCAGGCGGGTGAGTGACATTTATCAAACAATTTCTTCTATCTGGTATTCAACAATTCTCGTCAATGCCGGGTTGTAACTTTTAAACCTGCTTCATGGTTGAATGACTCATGACGAGTACTTAGAAATTCATTCACTTTGAATCCATAATTTGCCTTTAATAGATTTGCTATATTGTAGGTACATTTGTTTAAGAATATGGATGATAATTTATTGGATGCAATGTGTGAGCATCTTAAGACATGCCTTTATACTGAAGATACATATATTGTAAGAGAAGGAGAACCTGTGGGCGAGATGCTTTTTATTATTCGGGGCCATATAGAGAGCATGACAACAAATGGAGGGAGAAGTGGATTTTTCAATTGTAGTTTTCTGAAACAAGGAGATTTCTGTGGGGAGGAACTACTAACATGGGCTTTGGATCCAAAGTCTGGTGCAAAACTTCCATCATCAACGAGAACAGTGAAAGCTTTGTCAGAGGTAGAGGCATTCTCTTTAAGAGCAGAAGATATAAAATTTGTTGCAACCCAATTTAGGCGCTTTCACAGCAAACAGGTTCAACATACCTTTCGGTTCCACTCCCAGCAGTGGAGAACGTGGGCTGCTTGTTTCATTCAAGCAACCTGGCGCCGTCACTACAAAAGGAAGGGTGCTGAAATTCTTCTCAGGGAACAACACAAATTGGAGACTGCTATGGCAAACAATGGTGTTATTCACCCCAGCCCAAAAGCAACATTTTATGCATCTTTTTTTGCGACGGATGCTCTTGATGGTATGCACAGAATGCGTACTATGAAATCAGAACAGCCGACACAGCTAGTTGAACTCATAAAACCCTCAGAGCCTGATTTCAGTGCTGAAGCTTCTGGAAAGGTTTTATTTTAATTGTTTGCATCGTACAGGATTTGCCCTTCGCATGCAACTATAAAATGAGTCTTGGCTATTTATATGTTAAGAGTTTGGAAAGAGTGAACGTTTCTCCCATTTCTGATAGATTTTACGGATGTTTTGAATTGGAGAAAAATGTTTATATTGTAAACCAATTTTCATGTTGCCCTCTTTTTGATTAAGATTTTAAGAACAATCCTATGCATACTATTTTATATTGTAAACCAATTGTCATGTTGCCCTCCTTGTGATTAAGATTTTATGAACAATCAGCTGATGAGATGTAAACCATTCAAATGGAAAGAATGACCATTTTGTTTGTTCCTGTTCAATTTTACAGATATTTTGAATTTGAAAAGATAATTTTCATTGTAAATCAATTATGTTGCTCTCTTTGTTATGATTAAGATTTTAAGATCAATCCTTCGCATATTACTTTTCAACTGTAGCATATTTTACTCCTCTGATACACATAGGTGTGAAAAATTGGCTGTATTGAATTTTGAGTGTCAGACTGGATCATGGGTTCGCAGCAACAAATCAAATCTAAATTTCTGAAGAGAATAACATTATTCTGAAAGTGATGAGATGTATATCTAAACACTCTGAAGCTGTGTGTGTGTTGCGTACCAGGGCAGACGGGGGGCAGTGATAAGGGGTGGGACATCAAATGCGTTGGCTGATGAGATTTAAACCATTCAAATGAATAATATGAATATTAATTAGTGACGGTCTTTAGTTTTGCATGATTAATTTTGTTGATATCCAATTATATAAATTTAGACTGCAGAATTTTTGTATTGTGAATCATTTGTCTTCGTTTTTCTTTAGTTTCTATTAGTTTACAATTATAATGAGATTTTGTTGGGATTTGCACGAATAACAAATGTTCTCTCAATTAAAGAAGGTTGGGGGTGTTTTTTAATATATTGTTTAGTTGAAGTAGAATTGGTTATGTGGCATGCACATTTATGAGTCTAATTCTGTATGTATGTATGTATGTATATGTATATATATGTTTGTTTATGTAAATGTAGATTGATGTAGATATGTATATAGAGACACATAATCAAATAGAAGCTAATGTTGTTTTGATTAAGGTAAAAATGGATTTTGAAAGGGCCTAGACTCTTGTACAAGTAGTAAGAAAAAGGTAATAAAGCTCAACAAAACAACAAAGGACAAGCACCAAACAACAATAACAAAAGAACTCAATTAAAAAAAAAAGCTAAGGGCAATACAATATTCAACAAATGATCAACCTAAAGTTAGGATGGTTTGAAACCAAATTATTTTAAAGGTCATTGATTAACCATAAATATCTTGTCCTCAATCCTAAGATCCTTCTAAACGAGTTTCCTCTTTTTGGAAGAACAAAATCTAGAGGGCTACATGTCATTTTGTTGCTTAACCCCAAAGCCCCTTTTTGTACGTTCATCAAAGGGGTTTCTATTACAGCTCTACAGTTTTTAGGAGCACTACCCCTGATTTTCTCCTAGCCTACTACGCGGTGGTGGTGTTGTCAACAATTGGCACTTGTTCCATTTTCCAACAAACAGAATAATGTTTCTTTTTGCTTGGGCACACATCAACATGACCAACTTTGAAGCAAAAATAGCAAACAATTGATGTGTTTTTGAATTCAATCTGCTGCACCCAACTACATTGGTTAAATGATAATGTAATCCTTGAAGGGAGCACCTTCTCATCCTCCACAAGAACACAAAATCTTGCAAGCAAGAAATATTTCTTAAATTTTGTGACCACATCCACGACAAAGTACCTCCCATAATTATTGGTAATGTCCATGGTAGCCTTGGAAATCTAACCTAGATTGGAAACTTGTTGATACCATCTTTCATCAAGTTAAGACTTGGATGCCAATTTTTAGACAAAGACCATTCTACCCAAGAAACCAAGGACCATAAACTGAGCCTTGAGGGATCATCTAGATTCATAAATGAAAAGAAGAAAAGTTTATTTGATAGAGTAATTACCTCAACTCCGTTAGTATACATTTCCAGAGCACTCATCTTCTAACATCAACATTAGGACAGTGATTGCAAAATCTTCCAACATGAAAGTTCTTAAGTCAAGCAACAAAACTTTCAATAAGTGAGTCTAGATTGACAATTTGGTAATCAACCCTTTTCTCAAAGCTTGAGAAGGAACACCATTAGGAAAAGGTCTTGGGAGGGCCATAAGGAAGAAGCTCTTCAACCAAGGAGGAATTAAGATAATCTTTCATTGCAACTTGAGCATCAGGTCCACTTGTAGCAAGGGTGACATTTGCTAAACAACCAACCAACTCAAGGATTTGATTCCTAGTGACACCTCTCATAACCACATTGAGGAAAATTGTCTTGCAAACACAAAGCATTCATAACTATGACTTGTGTCTTGCAAAAAAAAAGCATTCATAACTATGGATGTCTTAGCGGAGCTAGCATGAAGAGACATTGCTTGAAAACCTCCAACATCCTACGTGCCCTAGTTGGAACAGTAGGTTGTTGTAAATCATCGACCACACTTGACTTGGAAGGGTTTCTAGGTGAGGGATTCAAAATGCTCCTCATTAGAGCATGCCCAAGGTCACCAATTATAAACCAAAACAAATCTAGCCTTTGAGAAGACGATTCTACTTTCAATGCAAAACTCAATGCCTCCAACTACAATGCACAAGGGACTTGTCATCGTCATCATCAAATGGGATAGACCACTTATTCAATTTTTTTTGTCCTCACACCATCATCATCCCCTTTGCTGTTCCAAACCTGCTTCTACTTTGTGCTCGGTTCTGAAACCCTTTGTCATTTCACTCCTACTCCCTTTCGTGTTCTTGCTCTCCATTTTGCCCATTCTCAATCCAAATTGCTATAGGGAGCCAATATTATTAGAAGCTTAAAAGATTGAGACATTTTTTAGTAGATGATGAATACAATCTATATGTGTGAAACATTTTTGCAAAATATTTCGATATGTGCAACTACAAGGGACAGTTTTGGAATCATTCTAAAGAAACATCAAATGTATGTTGCTACAAATTAAGAAATAATTCCTCAAGTGATATGCACAAGAATGATTTTGTACATTCACACAAGTATTCAAGAACCAATGAAATACAACTTATTCAGAAATTTTCTTTGAGTGCGCACTTATTGACGATGATGGAAATAGACTACCTAATTGTGTACCCAATCAAGCGCAACCATAAGCCCTAGATTCACAAATCTAGCCAACATCATATGAATGGAACACTTCTTCATGAAAACACAACAATAGCCCAAATGCTTTCATGAAACATTTGATTACATTGTCCTCCCATCCTTCAAGATCTTGTATTGTAATGTTAATGCACTCATATTTGTTAGCACATGCACAAGACTATGAAAGAATCAAGATATGGTTGATCAATGCAAGGTTATGATAATGGTGATATGAGGATGATAATGATAATGTTAAGATGATGAACATGATAAGATGATAGCTATGACTCTCAAAGATTTCATAAAGTATGCAAGGGCACAATAGCTCTCCAAAAGCTCAAGTGTAAAAGATCACAAATGCTTATTAGGATTGCTCATTGGAATAGGTATTAGGCTCAAATGAGGAAGAGAGATGACTTTTAAAGAAGTCCTCACAAAAATCAAGGGTTGAGATTAAGAGGTGGTAAAGGAGTGGCTAAGATGAAAGAGTAGGTAAGGAATAAGTAGGAAATATGGATGATAAATAAGATTAAGAGACATTAGGAAATGAATGGATGAGATGAAGTGGTACGTAGAAGATATTGACTTTCCATAATATCTAGACATGTGAAGGTGGAAAATTCAAATGAAGAGACAAGTGACATTTGTCACAAGACTAAAATTTGTGGAGTTGATCCATGTGAGTGCAGGTGACTGGTGGGATTAGAAAGAAGAGGATTGTTAAATTTATAAAATAAATAAAGGTATTTATTAAATAAATAGTGGAAAGAGAGATGGTAAATGGTTATTAAATAAATAGAAATTTATTTTAGAAAAAGGATAATGAATTAAATAAATAAATAATAAAATTTATATAAATAATAGGGAAGAGGATAATGAATTAATTAAATAATTAATAATATATATTTAATTAATAGATGAATTTAGGATATTTATTTGATTACATCAGAACAATTATAGTTCTCTACATTTTGCCCCTCTTTGAGACAATATAGTTTGTCACATTGTTTCAATGAAGAAAAGGATAAAGACTAGAAGCATGACACCCTAGTCACAAGAAGGATAAGGAAGGATGATGCCCCCATGAGAGGACATGTTGGTTAAGAGAACACGTGTGTGCTCTCAAAAGGAAATACATGGATAAAGGAGATGATAAAATTGATGGCCATAGAAGTGGTCATGGATAGAAGAATGGGAAGGATATGAACGGATATAAGGAAGTGATGAAAAATTATGCTTTTTATAGTGCTATATAATGACTAGGCTTATTATAGAAAGCATATACAAGCATCAAGATATGATAAAACCAAAATGACTCATAGCATTTGCTAGTAAGGAACGCCCTGTTCACACTAAACCCATAAGTCCTCGATGATCTTAGATAACCATGTCCCATGACGAGTCATCATGTTACTAAAGAAAATCCACAAACAACAATCAAGTGACTATGTCCCATCATAGTTTCTTTAGTCAAAGACATCCTTGAGAAACATAGAAAGCACACCACCAAAGATAAAAAGATAAATCAAAGAAAAGATAAGACTCACTGACCAAACAAGTCAACAACCATGTAAACCACTTGCCGAAGATTAAGTGTTCTTGATAGATTGATAATGATCAAGATGTCTGGTTTAGGAAGGATTCGTCATGTATAAGACAAACGATAGATCATGATAGCGTCTGATGGAGACACGAGATAGTTTGATAAAAAATACAAATATTGATTAGGCAATTGATTGAATAGGTTGTAGACTAGCATGGTAGATTGTTTGTTGGTTCATGATCTGTAAAGCTCAAGATTTTTATTATGTTTGTTTAAAATGTTTGATAACTTTGAGACTAGTTTATTTGATGATTTTTAAATTTTTTTAAATTTGAATTTTATTTCTGAGTTTTGAAAATATTTTTGATTTTTTTGATCACTTATTAATTTATTCTCAAGCAATATATATTTATAAGCCCCTAAAATATAGCAATGCATAAGGCATTATGAGAGGATGAACAAAATGATGAGCTAGAAATGGATAAGCATATATCAATGAAGCTTATGTGATTTTCAAGATTTTTCTCATGACGGGATAACATGTTTGCCCAAGGTAAGAGACTAGTATGATAATGTAAGATAATGACATGGTGTCCAAAGGAATAGACATGTAAAGAGGCTTTTGAAAATATGTTTTTCATTTTTGATGCCCTTAATTTTGATCAAAGATCAAGGGGTTGGTTTGGATAGAATATGGATAAGATAAGCAAAGATCAAAGATTATAAAGGATGATCGAAGTAAGAAATGGATAAAATAAGGGATATGGTTTAAAGGGTGTGGGTAAGGAAAAATAGATAGGATATATGATGCTATTGGATATCCTTAACCTTGTCAAGATCAAAGGTGGAAAATGAATATGGATGTAGATAGGGTAAAGAAAAAATAATGGAGGGTGAGGGATAATGGAGGATGTGGTGGATAGGATATCATGGATGAAACTTGCCCCCAAGTGCAGAGCACAAGAGGATAATGGACTACACATGACACTTGTTTGTTAGGTATTCATCATGGTACTTTCCCAAGGCATCACATGTAATGGTTTTCACCATAGGACGAATTATTCCTCTTTAATTTTTTTTCATTTTTTTTTTCTTTTTATTTCTTTTTCATTTTTATTTTTATTTTTCATTTTAGAATATAATGGATACATGAAAAGAGATAGAGAACGGACTCAAGCATCTTGTTCTTTGGATTGTCCCTTTGAAAGACGTGCTACAATGTACCATGGCTATTAAAGGTATGCATAATTGTCCCTACAATGCATTATTAAAGAACTGGATAAGAGGGATGGAAGGATAGAAAATATGTAGGAGCATCCAGGGTGCAAGAGAAATCTTACATCACCCAAAAAATATTGTCTAGCTTTCCAATAAGGACTATTTTGGGCAGGATTACTATTTTTGGAAGAAAAAAAAGATTTAGAAAATTTTCATTTGAACACAGATTGTTCCAATAACTTTCCTATAGGTTCACTTTGGATATATAAGCATTTCGGTAAAGTTTCATGGCAAGATCAAGTCCGGCTTTGAAGATATTGAATTTAATGTTTTAGTGGGGTGGTACAAAAACTTTTAACTCGGGTTTGAAGGCCTTAGAGGCTCTGAAAGGGGGTCAAACTTTGTTCGGGATCGAGCTTCATTGTCCAAGATGTAGAGCGCATTGCGAGGGTTCCAAAAAGTGGTTATAAGAGAAAATTGGGTACACAACTCACAAGATATGGCCTTCAGAAGTTGTGCTACTTTAGGAGAAAAAATTAAAATCCATTCAAATACTCTAAGGAGTGTCAAAACCCATTTGGGGGAATATTATCGGCATATTCCAATGTAGGGGAAAATAATATAAAGTTGGTCAACCTCAAATAAGGGGGCTTATAAATTTCCAGAACCTTCTAGGACGGTTAAAATTATAGGGGTTACCAGGGTAGTTCTGATGGTGCATATAGTGGCTCTGGCTTGTAGACTATTGTAATGAAAATGACCATGTGGCTGTAGCATGTTATTTTCTAAATATGGTAATGCCATTTCATTGAAGATAATAGAAAGAAAATGTTTTTATTCTTGCAATTGTTTGCTTCTTGCAATTTTCTATTTATTTTTATATTGTGTTGTGTGGGTTTAGGTTAGTAAGGGGAGTACTCTTCATCAAGTGGTATTAGAGAAGAAGTTCCTCAGTGTGTAGACAAACCACCAATGGTGAGGCAGTTTGGATCAAGATTGTGGTTGTGGGTTTGATAGATAAGAAAAGAAAATGCCTTCATGAAGGAATTGTGGTGGAAGAGTTGTGGGTGTGACATAAGAGGGGTTTAGAGCCCTCTAGAGACAAGTGCAAGAACTACAAGAGGATTTGCATAGAGGAGCCGATAATAGCACAAGAGACAAAAGTGAGGATGAATATGAAGAAGGAAAATTTGAAGAAGAACAAGAAACGATTAGAGATCCTGATGAAGCTATATTTTTAAGTGGTGTTTATAAGATTGGAAAGAGATCAAAGATTGAAGTTTCCACATTTTCCGAAAATCTTAATCCAGAAGAGTTGATTGATTGGATCAATGACATAGAAGATTATTTTGAGTATGAAAAAGTAGAAGATCAGGAGAGGGTTAGATTTGCAAAGTCCAAGCTAAAAGGTCATGCTAAAATTTGGTGGAAAGAGGTTCAGTTGGAGATAAATAGAAGAGGGAAGGAGAAGATAACAAGATGAGATTGGATGGTGAAAAAATTAAAGTGATAGTTGATTCATGTTGACTGTGAGCTTGATTTGTTGAGGAAAATGCAAGGGTTGAAGCAAGCGGGAAGATCTGTCCAGGAGTATACAAAAGAGTTCTATCAAGTCCTTATCAAAATGGGCCATTTAAAAGCCAACAAGGAGAAGGTTTCTCATAACATAAATGGCTTCAGGCCAAGTATTCAAGAAGAGTTGATAATGGTAAGAATGTGTACCATTGAAGATGCATATCAATTTCTTTTGAAGGTAGAGGAAGAATTGGAAAAGATGTTTGAAAGAAAGCAAAATGGAAGAGGTCAAGATGGAAATCCTAGTGGAGGGTCTAATGGAGGCCAAAATGAAGATCAAAATAAGAATGGTGACTCTAGTAGTAGTCAGAATCAGAGGGGAAATTATTATCATCCTCGCAATCAAAATAACAGAGATCAGAGAGGAAGAGGAAGAGGACAAGGACCAAGAGGAGGAGGTTTTCGTGGAACATGTTTCCAGTGCAGAGAAGAAGGGCATAGAGCTTATGAGTGTCCCGAACATCAAGGGAGGAAAAGTAGAAGATCAGAAGGAAATGCACGAGTGACACATGTAGATGAAGATGTTGAGTCATCACATTTCAAAGATGCTAAAAGAGGTGAGGTCCTTGTTACAAGAAGCGCTTTGCTAAATGATGAGAAGGAACTTGAGAAAAGGAAGATTTTGTTTCGCACAAGATGTAAGTTTAGTGGTAAAGTATGCAATTTAATTATAGATGGTGGTAGTATTGATAACCTTGTTTAAGAGGAAATGGTTAATAAATTGAAGTTAGAGAGAAGGAAGCATCTGAATCCCTACCAAATTTCTTGGTTTCAAACATACATGATGGGTATGCAAATAACTATTCTTTGACAAAGGATGGAGTTTGACACAAGTTGAATCCATTGAAGTTAAAAGAGGAAAAATATATGTAGTAATGCGAGAATATATTTATTTTATAGAAGGAAGTTTATGGAAGGCATGAAGCATGAGCATATGTGTTTTTCTTTAATAACAAAAGTTGATAAAGAGGAAGTAGAAGATGTACCTGTGGAAGTTGTAGATTTATTAGATGAGTTTCATGATATTGTATCTGATAATGTACCTAATGGATTCCCACTAATAATAAATATTATTCATCAAATGGATTTGTTTCCTGGAGCTATTTTTCCAAGTAAGGAAGCTCATAGAATGACTCTAGCAGAGAGTGAAGAGTTGAAAAGACAACTGCAAGAGTTGTCGTAGAAGGGGTTGATTCGAGAGAGTTTGATTCCATGTTCTATACCAACAGTAATAGTAACAAAGAAAAATGGAGAATGAAGGATGTGTATAGATTCTCAAGCTATCAATAAGATTACAATCAAATATAAATTTACCTTGCCAAGGATGGATGACATTATAGATTGTTTGTATGGAACTGAGTACTTAACAACTTGATAGATCTGAAAAGTGGATATCACCAAATCTAGATTAGAGAAGGAGATGAATGGAAAAAAACCCTTCAAAACAAAGGAGTGCTTGTATGAGTGGTTAGTCATGTCCTTTGAAATAACCAATGCACCAAGCACACTCATGCAACTTATGATTGAGGTATTAAAATAATTTTTGAGTAAGTTTGTTTTTGTTTACTTAGATGATAGTCTGATCTTAAGTAAGACATTGGAAGAGCATATAATGCATATTCCTAGGGTCTTTCTGAAGTTAATGGAAGAAAAGTTGTTGATTAACCCGAAGAAGTACAATTTTGTGAAGGTGTTATTGTACCTAGGATATTTTTGTCTTAGTAGATGGTCTTAAAATGGACCCAGAGAAAGTGAAGGCTATTATTTATTGGCCTACTCCAAGGAGTTCTACTGAAGGAAGATCTTTTCATGGCTCTGCTAGGTTTTACATAAAGTTTATCAAGAATTTTAGGAGTATCTGTGAACCCTTAATTGAAACAATGAAAGGGGATAGAAAAGAGTTTAAGTGGACTATGGGTGAATCAAAGTGTTTTGATTTGTTGTAAATAAAAGTTATAGAACAACTAGTTTTGGCACTTCTAGATTTTAAAAGGTATTCCAAGTAGAATGTGATGCTAGTGGTAATGCCATTGGAGATATTTTGAGGCAAGAAGGTAAACCTATTGCTTATTTTAGTGAGAGTTTGAATGTTACCAATTTTTTTTTTTTATGATCATGAGTTTTATGCTACAGTTCAGGCATTAAGGAAGTGGAGACATTATCTTTTTCCTAAAGATTTTTTTTTTTTTACTGATCATCAAGCATTACAATATTTGAATAGCCAAGGAAAGTTGAATCAAAGGCATTTAAAATGGGTTAAGTTTTTGCAGAGTTACACTCTTGTTTTGAATATGTTGACAGAGTTGTAGTTCTAATTTGTTGGGTTCTAGGAACTCATGAGTTTGTATCCTTAGCATCGTGATTTTGGCGAGGCCTGAAGAGATTGCACAAACCCTGTTACTCTAGATAGGACTAGATAGTTGGAATTTATAACCCAAGATAGTATGTTACTCAGAGGTAACCAATTGTGCATTCTAAAGAGTTCCATTATGGAGAGCCTAATTAAAGAGAAGCATAGGGGTATTTGCACCAAGTTGTGGACCAAAAAGGGGGGTATAAGTGGACACATTTTTCTGAAATTGGGTAAACTTGAACTTGGAACAAGCGTTTGAGGGTCATGCACTCAAAATAAGATGTGTAAAATATTAAAATTGTAGTACTCTAATTCTAGTTTCTAAAATACTATTTTTTTTAAAAACTGATAAGATTAAGAGGGTCAAACCTCATGCGCACGAACAATGTTCCTGATTTTTTTGGAAAAACATAACATAGCTATTTCTGTGCGCGGTAAAAAGATATAGTTATATTCAGTATTTTTTAAATCCCTTTGGTAGGATGATAGGTAAGAGTGAGAAATAGAAGTTGTGTATTTATCTGTAATTTTCTTATGAGAATTTTATTTTAATGATTTTTTGAAGTGATCGCATCTTGAAAATTTGGTACCTGTTCGTGCGCTAGGCATAACTTGTATCAAAATAATCAAAAATGAAAACTTTGTTTTTAAAAAGTGTATAGAATAAATTTTATAACAATAATATGTAATTTATTTGTAATTTGATTAAGTATATCAAAAGTTATTAAAAAATGGTAGACATATGTCTGTGAGGACAATCAAGACACTGGTAAAGAAAATTAAAGTTTACTATGCTAATGT
>MU225084.1:3848303-3927799 GCA_018584345.1 Thuja plicata | reverse complement strand
ATTTATTTTCTATTCCTCCTCCCTACTAACAAATGGTCAAATGGTCAATGGGTAATGCAGTGAAATGTTTGACCGAGTGCCTCATAGTATCCAAGATCGACATTCATTGCAACCAAATAATAGGTGAATCAAAATCCAAATCAACATCTCTGCAGATGCTAGGTTTTTCACGCAAAATCCATATGCAATTTATTCATCTCATATGAAACAAAGAAACCCTAATTGGGTTACTCGAATTGAAAACTAACAGCACTTCGTAACCCATATTATTGCAAATTGACAAATAGTTTAATGCCAGATAAACACAATACAAATAGAATGAGAACACATGTAAGTCTATAAAATGTTCATCGATACCAACCTAATTTTGTGTAAGTCTATAACAAATCTTCCTTCCGTTTGATCACGCACATATGGTGTTGGTTCAATCACTTCAACGCATATGTACTCTGTGCCTTCTATTCGTGCCCTCCTTCAACTCTTCTTCGCTGCATAATCACAATGAATTGAAATGAAACCTTTTTTTTTAAGTTATATTGATCGTGTCTGTCACAATTATGACAAAATGTCCTGGTTTTCGTAATTCCAACCAACACGGGAATGGATTAAAAAAAAAATCAAAGTTTTCCTTCCTTTTTCTGACCAAGCAAAACAAATGCAATGCATGGTGGGAAATTTAGGTCAAAATTTAGGGTCAAATGTACTAGTGTAAGTTACCACCATACAAATTATTAAGATATGGTATTTTGAAAACAATGTACTATTCTATTTTATGAATATTTATAAAACATTACCTCAGGTGTTTGAGCTACCCATATATGTCTACTAGAATGAGAAATCCTTGGTGTGCTTGTACCACCAGCCGCACCCTATAATGCATATTATTCATGTATCAATTTAGATTCTTCTATACATAAAAAATATTTACTTTTAACATATTTAGGTAATTAATTAAAATGACTTGTCAAAACACAAATTTAAACAAACCTTTGTCGGCTTTGTACCACACACCATTGACAAAAGATCATCTGTGAGGGCCATGTCCTCAATAGTGGATGCCTGAAATCTTCTCCTTGAATGTACACATGAATGGGATGTTGAACCATCTGCACTCACCTGACTATCTACCCCATCACATATACCATTACCACTGATGCAGATATGCTCAATGGGCTGGGCTGACCCTGCAAGTGTATCTGATGATAATGGAGCTCCCACAGGATGAGATGATCATAATGGTGCATTTGATGATGATGGAGCTGGCATGGGATGGGATGATCCTAATGGCACATATGATGAAGATGGAGGTGGCATAGGCACTGATCCATCCTCTCCAACTAACTAAGTGCCATGCTGGATAATGACACCAGTCAATGATGTAGCTGCATGAAGAGTCTATATATCCATAGACTCCTTCACCACTACTGGCACCAAAATATGAATGAGGGGTTTTCTCATAGTATTCCTCCTCTCTTGTGGTTAGGTAATCCTATGTGTCCCAGGTCTATCCTCTGCAGAGCCTCTCCCTCTACCTTGGAACTCACGAAAGTCAAAGTAATTCAACTTCTCGCCAAGGATAAACTCACAGTATAGATTCCTCAAAAAATATCAAGGCACCTCATTATTATTACAAGGTGGTTGGTCAAATACCATGTACCACCTATCCCAAAAGGCTGATTTCATCCCCCTATGAGAACACCAATGTATAGAAAACTATTTTGTATTAACTTCTAGGGAATTGCTAGTATTAGGATCGGTAAAAAGGGCACATATATCACATTTTTCTATGCCTTTTCTTTTCACATCCTCATATGATAAACCATCAACATAATATGTATGACACCTATCCCTCTATGAAACCCATTTTTTCACCTCTTGAGACACCTCATTTGCACTATTGGACATTTTTTCTAATGTAGTGGCGAGGGTAGAGTGATGCTGAAGACTAGAAGGCTTCAACCTATTGACTAATATATTAATTTGTGCACTATTTTGGTTAAGGCGTTACATGAGGTCCTCTTGTATTTCATTTACATGATCTAATGACACATGTGAAGGGTCTACAAGTGGCGGTGGTTATGGACAAGGAGAATTTTGAGGAGGGTTTATGAGTGGCGATGGTGGTGGACAAGGAGAATTTTGAGGAGGGTTTACGAGGGGTGGTGTTTCATTTGTTTTTCCTCTTCTTGGGTTGTTTGATGAATCTTATATGAAATTAATAATAGAAAAAAAAACCAATATCATAACCTAATTTGATAAAAAATGCAAAAAAACAACAAAAACAATAATACATACCTTTATTATGGGGCGCCATTGCTTGAAAATGTGCAAATCATTGAAGATATCTTGTTTTCTTCAAAGCTCGATCAGGTTCATAGGTGTTTTTTCCCTCCTCCATTATGATTCTCTACGGTTTAGGCATTATAAATGGCCTAAGCCACGGGCTTTGCAAAATGTAATATGTTTCTAATAACCCGATCGGGTTATTAGAAGCATCTTAGAACCCGATCGCGTTATTAGAAAATCTAATATGTCTAATAACCCGATCGGGTTCTAAGAAAGGTAAAGTTTTTTAATAATATTATCTAGGTTATATGAAATTTGATTTTTTTAAAAATATGTGTCCACTTTTGTGGTCCACAACTTGGTGCACATACCCATAGTGGAGGATTGGCTAGACATTTTGGTTGAGATAAAACCATTGCTCTGGTTAGTGAGCATTATTAATGGGTGCAATTGCAATAAGATGTTAAGAAGTTTGTGCAAAGTTGTAGAATATGTTAGATGGAAAAAAGGACCAAGTAGAATACAGGGTTATATCAGCCATTACTTGTACCAGGGAGGCCATGGGAGGATATTAGTATGGACTTTGTTCTTAGTTTACCAAGGAATAAAATAGGACATGATTACATTTTTATGGTGGTGGACAAGTTCTCAAAGATGAAAAATTTCATTCCTTATAGATAAACTAATGCTATTGTTCATGTGGCAAAATTATTTTTCAAAGAAGTGGCGAGACTACACAGTCTACCAAAGAACATAGTCTCCGATTGAGACACTAAGTTTGTTGGGTAATTTTGGAGGACATTGTGGAAGAATCTAAAGATATATTTGAAGTTCATATCAATGCACTATCCACAAACTGATGGGCAGAAAGAAGTGGTGAACAGGAGTTTGGGAAATCTATTGAGGTGCTTACTAGGAGATAAACCCAAGGGGTGGGATTTGATTTTACCACATAATTCTATCAATAGGACCACTAGTAAATCACCATTCTAGATTATATATGGAAGTACTTCTAGAAATTCTTCACAATTAAGAGTCTTGAACAAACAAGAAAAGAGTGGTGCCAAAGCTGAAGACTTTGAAGAACACTTTAATAATTCGCATGAAGAGGTGAGAAAAAATATTAGTAAAAAGAATGTTTAGTACAAGGCTAAGGAAGATCAGAAGTGGAGATATAAGGAATTTTAGATTGGTGATGAAGTCATGGTTCAATTGTAAAAATAGAGGTTTCCAATAGGAACATATAATAAGTTGAAGATGAAGAAATTTGGACCATATAAAATCTTGAAGAAGCATGATTCAAGAAATGCTTATGAAGTACAGTTTCCCAGTGAACTCAATATTTCACTTGTGTTTAATATTTCAGATTTGACAGAGTATCATGAAGGAAGTATTGGAGATGAGATAGTAGAGCATAGTAGAATATTTCAGCACCTACTTCAGCTACAAAGGAGATAGAAAAAATCTTGGATAGTCGTGTTGGTAGAAGCATAAGAAATGGTAAATATGAATAGTACTTGGCCAAATGGAGACAATGACCTATTGAAGATTAATCATGGCTATAAAATAAGAGGTTGACTACCTTGGTCTTCCTCTAAACACCTAAGATAAGACAAGGTAATTTCTCAAATTACCCATGGTGTCTGATACAAGAGTATCTTGGGTGTAAGATCAATCTTGCATAACCCAAAAAATATTGCCTAGCTTTTTAATAAGGGCTATTTTGGTTAGGATTACTATTTTTGGCAAGTTTTCTATTTTTAGCTAGTTTGCATTTGAACACATTTTTTTCTAATTACATTCGTAGAGGTTTTCTTTTTGATATATAAACATGCTTGTAAAGTTTCATGGCAAGATTAAGTTCAGTTTTGAAGATATTGAATTTTCTATTTTAGAAGGGTGGTAAAAAAAAATTGAACTCATTCTTGAAGGCCTTAGAGGATCTGAAAGGGGGTCAAACATTTCTTAGGATGGCACTCCATATTTTGAGTTGTAGAGCTCTTTGAGAGGTTTTTGAAAAGTGGTTATAATAGCCAATTGGGTACACGGTTCAAAAGATATGGCCTCCAAAAGTTGTGATACTTTAGAAGAAAAAGTAAAATCCCTTCAAATACTACAATGAGTGCCAAAACCCATTGGAGGGTATATTATTGGAACATTCCAATGTAGGGGAAAATAATATAAATTTGTTCAACCTCAAATAAGGGGGTTTACAAATTTCCAAATACTTCTAGGGTGGTTAAACTTACCAATATAAAAAAGACAAATAGGGATTACTAGGGTAGTTTTGATGGTGCATGTGGTGGCTCTGGATTCCAGATTATTGTAATTAAAATGACCATGTGGTTGTAGCATGTTTTTTTTCTAAATATTTTAATGTCATTTCATTGAAGATAATAGAAAGTAAGTGTTTTTATTCTTGCAATATTTTGGTTCTTGCAATTTTATTTTTATTTCTATATTGTGTTGTGTGTTTGGGTTAGTAAGGGGAGTACCCTTCATCAAGTGGTATTAGAGAAGAAGTTCCTGAGTGTATAGAAATGCCATCAAAAGTGAGGCATTTTATACCAAGACTATGGTTGTGGGTCTGAGAGATAAAGACAAAAAATGCCTCCATGAAGGGAACCATAGTGGAAGAGTTGTGGGTGTGATAGAAGAGGGTTTTAGATACCTATAGAGATAAGTGCAAGTACTACAAGAGGAGTTTCATAGAGGATATGATATTAGTGTAAGAGACAAAAGTGAGGATGAATATGAAGAAGGGAATTTTAAACAAGAACAAGAAATGACCACAGATCCAGACAAGGCTAAGTTTTTAAGTGCTACTTCAAAGATCGGAAAGAGTCAAAATATTAAAATTTCCATATTTTCTAGAAATATTAATCCAGAAGATTTAATTGATTGGATCAATGATATGGAATATTATTTTGAGTACAAAGAAGTAGAAGATCTCGACATGGTCAGATTTTAAAAGGCCAAGCTGAAAGGTCGTGCTAAAATTTGGTGGATAGAGGTTCAATTGGAGAGAAATAGAAGAGGGAAGGAGAAGATAACAAAATGGGATCATATGGTGGAAAATTTAAAGAGACGGTTTATTCCTGTAAAATTTGAGCTTGATTTGTTGAAGAAAATACAAGGGTTGAAGCAAGCGGGAAGATCTGTCGAGGTGTATACCGAAGAGTTCTATAAAATCCTTATCAAAATGGGCCATTCAAAATCCAACAAGGAGATATTTTCCCATTATATAAATGGCCTGATGCAAAGTATTCAAGAAGAGTTGATAATGGAAATAATATCTACCATTGAAGAAGCATATCATTTTACTTTTAAGGTAGAAGAAAAATTGAACAAGAAGATTGAGAGCAAGAAAAATGGAAGAGGTAGAGATGGAAAGCCTAGTGAATGGTCTTATGGAGGCAAAAATGAAGCTGAAAACAAGAATGGTGACCCTAGTAGCAGTTAGAATCAGACAGGAAATAATTCATATAATCCTTGTGATCATAATAACAAAGATCAAAGAGGAAGAGGAGGTTTTTTTTGAACATGTTTCTAGTGTAGAGAAGAAGGAAATATAGCTTCTGAGTGTCTCCAACATCAAGAGAGGAAAAATAGAAGAATCGTAGGCAATGCACAAGTTGCACATGTAAATGAAGATGTTGAGTCATCACATTCTGAAGACGCTAAAAGAGGTGAGGTCCTTGTTACTAGAAACACTTTGCTAAATGATGAGAAGGAACCTTAGCAAAGGAAGATTTTTTTTCACACAAGATGTAAGTGTAGTGGTAAAGTATGAAATGTCATTGTAGATGGTGGTAGTACTAATAAACTTGTTTAAGAGGAAATGGTTAATAAATTGAAGTTAGAGAGAAGGAAGCATCTGAATCCCTACAAAACTTCTTGGTTTCAGAAGTACATGATGCATATACAAATACCTATTCTTTGACAAAGGATGGAGTCTGACACAAGTTGAAGCCATTGAAGAACACATAAGAAAATGTATGTAGTAATGTGAGAATATGTTTAGTTTATGGAAGGAAGTTCTTTGAAGGCATGAAGCATGAGCATATGTTTTTTGATTTAATTCCAAAAGTTGATAAATAGGAAGTAGAAGATGTACCTGTGGAAGTTTTAGATTTATTAGACAAGTTTTAGGATATTGTATCTGATAATGTACGTGATTGATTACCACCAATAAGAAAATATTGGTCATCAAATGGACTTGATTCATGTAGCTAGTTTTCCAAAAAAGGAAGCTCCTAGAATCACTCTAGTAGAGAGTGAAGAGTTGAATAGACAAGTGCAAGAGTTATTACAGAATAGGTTGATTCGAGATAGTTTGAGTCCATGTTTTTTTATCAACAGTACTAGGACCAAATAAAAATGGATAATGGAGGATGTGTATAGATTCTGTTTGAGTGGAGTCGAGTACTTCAAAAAGATAGATCTGAAGAGTGGATATCACCAGATATGGATTAAAGAAGGAGATGAATGTAAAAAAACCTTAAAAACAAAGGAGGACTTGTATGAGTGGTTATTTATGCCCTTTGGGCTAACCAATGCACCGAGCACATTCATGCGGCTTATGAAAGAGGTATTGAAATAATTTTTGAGTAATTTTGTTATTGTTTGCTTGATGATATTTTGACATTCAATAAGACATTAGAAGAGTATATAATGCATATTCATAGGGTATTTGGGAAGTTAAGGGAAGAAAAGTTGTTTAGTAAGATGAAGTGCAGTTTTGTGAAGGAGTTAGTGTACCTGGGATTTGTTGTCTTGGAAGATGGTCTTAAAATGGACCCAAAGAAAGTGAAGGCTATTATTGAACTCCCTAATCCAAGGATTTCTACTAAAGTAAGATATTTTCATGGCTTGGATAGCTTTTACATAAATCTTATCAAGAATTTCAGTAGTATCTGTCGACCCTTAAATGAAAAAATGAGAGGGGATATAAAAGAGTTCAATTAGAAGTTAGGAGCAGCAAAGATTTTTGATTTTTTGAAAAGAAAAGTTACATACCAATCTATTTTGTCACTTTTTGATTTTAATAAGACATTCCAAGTAGATTGTGATGCTAGTGAAAATGTCCTTGGAGATGTTTTGAGTTAAGAAGGTAAACCCATTGCTTGTTTTAGAGAGAAGTTGAATGATTCAAAAAAGAAAATATTATGTTTATGATCAGGAGTTTTATGCTATAGTTCATGCATTGAGGAAGTGAAGACATTATCTTTTTCCTAAAGAGTTTTTTTTTTATTTACTGATCATAAATCTTTAAACTATTTGAATCGACAAGGAAATTTGAATCAAATACATTTAAAATGGGTTGAGTCTTTGCAGAGTTACACTTTTGTTTTGAACCATAGGAGTGGAAATTCCAAGGAAAATTGTTTTGATAGTGATGCGGATCAAAGTTTTTCGAAGCTGAGAACTCAAGAGTTTGTATCCTAAGGATCCTAATTTTTGAAATCCCTAGAGATATTGCACAGAACCTGTTACTCTAGACAAGACCTGGTGATTGGACTATATAATCCAAGATTGCATGTTATTTAGATATAGGCAATTGTGTATTCCAAAATGTTCTATGAGGGAGAACCTAATCAAAGAGAATAATGGTGGATCATTGGTTGTACATTTTGGTTGGGATAAAACTATTTATTTGGTTAGTGATCATCATTATTGGCCTCAATTGAAACAAGATGTTAAGAAGTTTATGCAAAGTTGTAGAATATGTCAGATGGAAAAAGGAACCAAGTAGAATAGAGGGTTATATTAGCCATTACCTGTACTAGAGAGGCCATGAAATGATATTAATATTGTTGGAATGAAGGAATACTGAGAGGGGGGGGGGGGGGGGATCAATGTTCTNGAGGGGGGGGGGGGGTGGATCAATGTTCTAGAAAATTTTGTCTTATTAAATCAATTCTCAAACCACTTATTGCATATAAAAAAAGTAAAGTGCAAGAACATAAAGAAAAAAAACAACACAAAATAACACATGAATTTTTATCGTGGAAACTATGTTAGGGGAAAAATAGAGATGACACCCAAAAGCTAGTACTCTGCAAAAAATATTGTCTTACAATAAGGGGAAAGCACTTGCATTCAGACACACTACCTAGAGCTTACTTCTCAATTATAATTAAGGGCTACAACCCTATGGAAGGATCACTACCTTACTAGATCACTACAATGATCACAATATCTTTTGAACTACTAAGGTAGCATTAAATATGATTGATTACAATTCCATATAAGAACATGAATTTATCTTATACACTTTTACCTATGACTACCCTGTTATGTATTCTTCGCTTACTAGATTATCAGATCTACAAAAACTTCATGAAATCCTTTGCTTCACACATTGCACACTGATCTCATGCATCAATAACTATCCAACCACATCTCCAAACCCTAATCCATCAATTATATAGGTACGCACCTCATATTTGATCTCCCATGTTGGCTACCAAAAATGTCCTAGGGAAATGTAATATGTTTTGACCAAGTTGGTAAAATCCTCAATTTGAATTAATTTCCCTCCAAAAAAATTATATACATGCGGCTAACTATGTCATATTTACCATTAAAAATAAAATTTAGCACTAGAAAAAAAATTACTATATACGCATAAGGATGTTTCACCATGGCGACCTAAAAAACTGTCAAGCATGAAATATTACTACTCGAAGCCTTGCAACTCTTACCTAACATCTCATCGTACCTCCAAACTCTAGAATTAGAATCTGTAAATATATACAATGCTTCCCTTAGATGCACATCAAAATAATTTAACTTGGAAAGGAACACCAAACCTTTTACTATAAACTACATGTACATTGTGTTCTTCATTCCCATACTTTTCTAAATCTCTCTCTAACTTCCAATTTAATCACTTACTACTACGCACAAATGGAATTAATGTGTAGTTTCCACCAATTAAAACATACAAGCTTCTATGTAGTGTCCCTTTCCAACAATCTACCTCTTTGGCATTGATGGCAACACTTAGTGAAAATGACTAAGTGTCCAAAAATTATCTTACTGCACATAACTTAACTACTCCAAAAATCTTCTAACATAATTCACCGATGACTCCTCATGAGCATAATATAAACATTTTTCATTGTCCTATACTCTCCCTTAGAATATGTATTCCAAAACTCATATATACATATTTACATACAAAAAATATCTAACTTACATTAGATTGAATATATTTTCACAGATTATCTTTAGTAGTTACATATCCTCATCCCAACCTTGCTTGAGACTTCTCAATACTAATATGTGGCCATTGAATAAATATTATTTTTCTTCTACCACTTGCAAGTTGACTAGGGTTGAGGTAGCTATGGTTTCTTGTGCCTCTTTCAATGCTTTAAAGTTTAGGACAATAATATTATCAAGAAAAGATAGTGCTTGACCTTCTGGATCATATTTGGAAGCACCTAAAGGGTCAAAAGTTTGAGAAATTTCCTCCAATTTCTACTCACATTCCTTTATCTACAAGTCATTATTCCTTGAATAAAGTTTGAATTGGATAAGCATTACTTATATATATATATATATTCCCACCTTTAGTTAGAGAATCCTAAATGCTCTTAATGTGGGCATCTAATATTACTCTATCATATGCTATCCTCCCATTTAACTCATTAAACCTTTTCACATAAAAATCCTTTCTCACTTTTATTTTAGTTGACTTCTCAAATGACTCAAAGTGAGTAGTTACTGCACCAATTAAGTTCTTGAGTTTATTAGAGGGTCTTCCTACTTCTTTCTTGGCACAGTTTGGAATCAAATTCTCAAGTATCTTGGATTCCTGCTCCAACAAAGTGCTATCTTCAATGTGCCTCTTCTACATTTCTTCCCTTTCTTGGGCCTCAAAAAATTGTGCTAGTTTTATCTTCTAAATGAGTGTGAGCACTGAGAGATAAATAGGACCATGTGAAAATTCAAGATGAATCACTATTGTATCCTGTTGAGCGTTGTTTTTACACAAAACAACTTGCTAGGATCTTGAGATTTGATTTCCTCTCTTGAAAGAATAATGAATTTATTCCCAAGGTTCTCTAGGGTCGGGTCACAACCTGCTTAGTTACTTAGTTGAAGATAAATGTGAATATTCATGAGGAGGCCTTTACTAGTACATTCAAGACATCAAACTGCAAAACAATCTTTAGTACTATTTTTGGAGTTTTCTATTTTAACAAGATTTTTTCAATTAACTAAAAGTGCAATTTGTATTTCAAGATGACTACTTTTAGATTGAAGACATAATTCAAAGGAGCAAGGTAACAAGAAATGAATCAAATTACTGAAATGAAATCATACAGACATAAACCGCTGTAAAAACTTCCTTGCAAATTGAATGGTGGGGAGATTTGGAACAAACCCAAGAGATATAAATCAGATAAAGTCACAATTCTATACCTAATGGATGCAAGTGTTTGGAGAGAAGATGAATTCACTCATGCAAGATATTCAAAATATATCAAATTGTGAAGCCGCCAAGATGTGCACACCCACGAGACTGATTTATCATTAAGCCCAATAGATGATCCCTTCCACACATTTGTCATAGCAAGGTAGATAGACAATAGCAAACTCCAACTAAGGTAAATGAGAATTTAAAACACAACAAAACACAAGGATCTTTGAAAATAATGAATAATGCATAACACATTCACCAATTCGCATAGATGGAATAAATTTACACACCACAAATGAAGCACCAAATGTAGACCTTTATTGCATTAAGAATTCAACCCATACAATGATTTGATTACAATATATAGAGTTTTTGATCTACCAACTCTGAATGCCAAAATTAGGGCATTAGAGATTCTAAATTTATGAAAATAAACTAAAACTAAAGCTTAGATGAAAATAAAATATTGCTAACTGATACTGAATAGCTTTCATGGATTTTAAATCTATTTACAATTAGTTTGTCCATGCAAGAGGGATCAAACTTGTCAAGAAAAGAAAGAGAAAGAAGATAGGGTTTCTTTTGTGAACTAGAGTATTCTTCTTGATTCTTGGAGTTCTTCCTTGGAATCTTCATCTGGAGGTTCTTATTGTGGTGGGAACTGATAGGGGACCCTTAGTCCTTCCAAAATGAACTCAAGTTAATCATCAATATGATCTAGAGTTCAACTGGCATGCAAAAAGGTGATCTAGTTGGAAATACTTAGATTTTTGGCCCTCAGCCTCTACTCCAATGTTTTAAATGCCCAAAATTTGCTAAGAGTCAAACCACCTTGAAGGTTTGAAATTTTCAGCACTTTCAGAGGCCAAAAGGCCAAAAAATCTAGTAGGTTGAAATGCCAAAAAATTGGGAGGCTGAAAGATCCATTGTTTGAAAGGCCAAAAGATGCATTGTCTGAGGGGCCCAAAAGGACAAAAGGCCGAAAGCCTATCTTTGGAGAAAATTGTTAAGTGCCGAGATAGTTTTCCTCAAAATTCTTAAGGGGTCTAAGGAGTCAGTTTGGGAAGACTTTTGGATGTGTAGCCCAGAACCTCTGTATGATCTCCTAAATTTCCTCATAGTTTATCTCCTTCAGTTTTACCTTGTTGACCTTTCATTCTTTCTTCTCTTTGAATATTGTCAATTCAGAAGCAAAGAAATGGACCTCCTCTTTGTGTTTCAACATCCTTAACATCTCTTCTTTTGAATAGAATAGTTATTTTAGGGTCTCCTTGGTATTGATGCCTGCCAGAATGTCCCTAAATTGTTGGACCACTTCTTTTGATGGCCGTAAGATATGTTTATCTTTGTCTCGGTACAAGTCAAGGCCAATTTCTGTGAAGAAAACATCTATTTCTTCTACCAATTCCAAGACCTCTTTCTGTTTCTCCAATATGGAGGCTTGACATTTATTATAGACCTTAATGATCTTGGCCATCCGTTTGGTCCAGGTCTCCAAGTTGTTGAGCTCTTTGCCTTCATATATTTTCACCAACATCTGGAAATGTTGTTTCCTAATTATTTCTAGGTCTTGGAAGGTGACTTGCCATTTTTCTATCTCAGAGTCAAGGCCTCCTTCATCCTCCGTCAAGTCTATCAAATTTGTAGCTTCAACCAAAATGAACTTGTAAGGCTTATATATCTATTTGATGGCCTCTTCTCTGTACTGCTCAAAGTCTCCTTTCCAATCTACACTCACTTGGATAAATGATGGGGTCAAACCTGCCTACAAGTCTGGGGTGTTCCTTTTTTCCAATACTACTTGTAATGAGGCTTTCGAGAAACTTGGGTGAATAGGCCCAATCATCTTGTGAATGAAATTCTTCAAAGCTTCATTTTATTCTTTCAATGATTTTATGGTGTCCTCATCCTTGCTTATGAACCCTACATCATGCTTAAGCCCTAAGGCTGCCAATGTTTTTATCACTTCCTTGGTGGGCTCCCCCAAATCTACCTCTTCAAATGTGTAGTCTTCTAGAGTTACTTGTGTTTGAGAGGTGCCGCTAGAAGCAACTGCAACTTGTGCCTTCTAGCGACCCCTAGTGTCTTGGGTGACATAGGACATTGTTTGTGCTAGTAATGTGACCCCTATTTGGTGGAAGGCTTTCCCTACAAAAGCCATATTTGTATCTCCCCCCTCGTCTTCATCTGTATAATTTATTTTCCTTAACTGAATCTCTTTAGTGAACCAGGTAGGTTTACTAAATGCAGTGAATGGATCATATGGGGCAACCTAAAGGACTGAATCCAAGTTTTGGGATCCCGAGGTTACTTCATTATCTGACCCTTCTTCCTATTCCTTTCCCTATTCATCCTCTCCTATTTTTCCCTCTCCCTTATTCATTCCTTTTCCTTGTCCTTGTCCTTCTTCCCTTCCCTCTTCTGGCTTTTCTTCTTCTTCCACTGCCTTATCTTGTTTTTCCTTGACTTGGTCCTCATCTCTTGAGGAGATAATCAACACTTCCATATCAAGGCCTATCATAGCTTTCAATGTGGTCCTAAAAGGTGACATGGCTTCTACACTTACTAATCCTCTAGGGGTTAGAATGGAGCAAGGAAAAGAGATTGATGGTGGTGGAGTAGGTGTTGGAAGGGGAAGTAGGAGAGTAGTAGTTGGAGGCAGATTTGGTGTTGGAGTTGGGAGAAATGGTGGTGGAGAAGGAATGGGAGGCGAGAGAGTAGTTGGTGGAGTGGTAGTGGGAGCCTCCCCTATGACCTTATCCACTATTAGGCCTTGGATTATTGGGGAGTCTTGATTTGCATGCCCTTGTTCTATGTTAGAGCTCACCTTTGTGATAGGTACGTTAGGTGCTAGATTGGTGAATTGAGTGGGAGGTGGAGTGAGGGTTACCTGGGGATGGAAGGGTGATGGAGCTCCCGTGTCATACCCTATTGCATAATTTGTGGTATCTTGACCTTGACATGAAAATCCCTCTAGACCTTCAATGTAGGATATCTAGAATTCATCTGATCCTAAGGCCTCCAAAGGATTGTCTTTCTCCTTGGGGTCTTGTTTATGTTTCTAGGCAGTTTCCTTTTCCTTCCTCTTTTGGGATATTTCCCTTTTGACTAGAGATACTTCTTTCTCTTCTTCTAGTTCTTTATGTAAGGTTTCTAGTTGGGGAGATGCAGAAGCCCTCTTCCTTTTATACATTTTCTTACCCTTTTTGGTAATAGGAGGAGATTGGACAGAAGTGAAAGGGCCTTCATCTTGTGGGGCATGTGATGATTGCACTAGAGGATCTATTTTTCCAATCATTCTATTCTTCAGAGCTTTGTGCCTCGGATTTGACCCATACTCTACCGTGCGTTCATGGCCATAGACCGTGCTTGGATTTTGTGGGGGCACTTTCTTATATTAAGGCACTATATTTTTGTCCCCATGCTATTTATCTTCTTTCTTGGGTGGATCCATTAGTGTCTTCATTGGGATTGGATCCATCTTATAAGGCCTTTGGATCCAAGTTTCAGTTGTTCGGAGCACATGCCTAGCTTGGAACTCAATGTCATCATTCTCATCTTTATCAACCTCGACATTCATGATGAGCCTATCATATATTTTATCCAAAGTGTAAATTTCCTCTAATACCCTATTTGAATCATTTTCCCAAACCTTAAGGGGAATTTGGGTCTTCAAAGTATCCTTTGGTGGGGTAAGGGACATCCTGCAGTAATCTCTAATCTCGACTTCATGATCATCTACACAATTGATCCAATGATCTTCAAGATGTGGTTCATGGATATAGAACCTACCAATGATGTGGCTGTATGTACAAACCTAGATTGGACTGTCTTGTAAGGCTACAGTGGGCATTCATCCCATTCAAAAGCTAAGGATTTGCAAACCTTCATATCCTATAAAGTGTACGGGCCCAATAGAATAGGAAAATCCCAATAATGTTTCTTCTTGTGCTTTATATTCTCATAAGCATCAGCGAGCTATCTGGCCATTTCAAAAGTGATGATCTAGTTAGATGGATACCTTGGTAAATTATTGGGTTTCAAATTAGACCCCGCCACCAAAATGTATGTGAATGTCTTATATTATATGTAGTAGGCCCCAATGGCCCTCATCTTGGCAGCTACTTCTTCTGACATCCTTTTCGCAAAATCACCTTCAATGGATTGGATGATTGCAAAGATGAAGGAATCATTAACTATCCTATAATCAGGGCTATCTTCTAACATGCTTTTCCTTTTCATCAACTATGGGTATACAATGTGGGGCCATGTGTTCAAATCATTTATGTTCCCCCTTTCGGCGAGTCCTGGGTAGTTTGGCTATGCTGCCAATAAGTACACCATGTAAGTGCTCATATAGAATTTAGGCTTGTACTTTACTACAACCAGCTGCTCATCCAACCTTTCACTAATGATGGTTCCCTAGTCAAACCTAAAATTATGGCCTCTGATCTTCTCTATTAGGAGGATCATCCAATTCTTCAGTTGGATAGATTGAGGTAATCCATATACGTAGCTTAGTAGTGTTATGGCTACCTGGATATCATCTTTCATGTACCCCCTCCTAAGGTCTATCTTATCCAGTCTATTTTTGGGGAGAGGTTTCTCGAGGTAATTATTATTGCCAATGTCATATGCCTCTTCCCCTTTGTTGTTGAACCATATGTTTCCTTTCTCTATAAATAAGTCATAGAACTTGTCTATGCCTTTGTGTTGGTGGAAGACCTCTTCTATGATATCCGGTCTAATATTGAATACTACTTTTCCCTCTATATTTTGGACCACCCTTTTATCTGAGTCGTAGTGGTTTTCCAAGGTCATGATCAGCTCGGATGATGTGACACCCACTGGGTGGGCTACTGCGTTGACTAGGCCTGATAGGACTAGTGAGGTGCAGTCCTCAGATCTATCAGCTGGTTGGGAACATCTCGTTAGGAATTGATCCAAATCTACATTTCCTATATCATTATCAGTGATATCAATGTGTGTTGCCAATCTTTGAAGGGGGAGTGTTCCCCTTGTTTAAGTACTTCATCGGTGACGCGGTCCGTTTCTCAGGCATTCCTGCAAGGAAATATGCAAGTATCAGTGTTTTATTTGAAGAAAAAACTAAAAATAACTGACTAATCTAGGAAAATAGGAGTAAAAAGATCTCTAAGTAGCTAGAAATATAGATTTCACACTTTCGGCCTTTTCAAGGTTTTAGATGCCAAAAAATGGTTCAGAGTCTGAAAGGGCCGAAAGTGTGAAAGAGTAGTCATCGATGAGAAAGACCTGTTAGAATTTTTAGCATGAAAAATTATGACAAGGTTCTTCTGACACCAAAAGTGCAAATAGGATCTTAGACTTTAAAAGTCCAAAATCCCGCAAGGTAGACAACACTTTCACAAATTCAGATTTCTTGGAGTTTTGGGTGTTTTAGAGGTCCAAAACACCAAAAAGGCTGAATCTTTGAGGAGCACTTGGGTGACAAACTTGACCCATTTTTTGGCCTTTCAAAGGCTGAAAACCTATGACAAAGGCCATGACAGAAGACAAATAGAAAAAATCGAAGAGGGAAGACACAAAAGAGACACTGAGAATGACAGGGCAAGGTGAGGTCTCCCCCGTAAGGTTGAGGGTGCAAAGAGAACCCTAAGATTTGGGGGGAGAAAAATGAAACAAGACAAACCCTAAAATAAAAATAAAAAACCCTAAACCTGACAGCATAAAACAAATAAAATGGCGAGTGAACCTACCTCAAGAGCTAGGAGTGGAAGACAGGGGGCAAGAGGCCGCAGATGCGGAGCAAACCCGAGAGGAGCAAAATCAAAAAATCTGCAAAGTTGCGAGGAGCTTAGAGGACAGAGAAAAAACAAAGTGAATGATTTAGGGCCTTAAGCCTTTATAAAGCCCATGGGGGGGACGTCAGTACTTTCAGTGTTTCAGCGTCCAAAACACCGAAAGTCTGTAAGTAGACATTTTTGGCCTTTCGGTATTTTTGGAGGCCAAAAACACTGAAAGGGCCGAGCTTTGGCCTATCAGCCATTTTGGTATTTCAGAGGACTTGAGGTCCTCTGAAAGGGAAAAAAGGCCAAAAAAGTGTCTTGCCTTCATTTAACAGGATAATAATGAGACTCATTTGCAAGGGACTGGGAAAGGGTGCAGACTTAAAAGACCAAAAGACGCAAAAAAGAAGGGGGGTCCCCATGGTCAAAGGAAAAAAATGGGGTGTGTGTTGGGGAGCCACAACATGTCCTTTATTAAAAATTATTCTACTTGGTATTTTCTCTTTCCTTTCCCTTATCTCTCCTCACCTTCTCTCCTACTCCCTTGATATTCTCTACCTCCTTGGTCTCCTATGATTACATTTTCATCATCTTTTCTAGATGTTGAAAATCCTATAGCTATTATGCCCTTTTTGCCTCTACATCCTTCCCTATCTCAGTCTCTCTTTCTACCTATATCTCTTTATTTGTCTCTGTCTTTGATAAGGCCTAAATATGTCATATTTTATTCCATAGGATAGTCTTCTGCCATGAACTATTTCCTATTTTTTATGATAATTTTCTTGAAAATACTGTTCTATTCTCATGACATTAGGTGGCATGCAACTAAGAAGACATTTGATATGTTTTAAATACTTTTGCATGCATACCTATCTATAGTTGCTATATTGAAAATAATAATTCAGCGGTTATGTCTTTATAAGTAGTTAGCTATTTGAATGAAAATGTATGCATGCATATTTTATTTGATTCTATCTTGGATGTATTATTCTAACACTCGAGTATAGAGCATAAGTATTAAATGAAGGATTGACCAGGTGAACACGCTCGTGCACTAGATAACCAAACTCAGTCCTATGGCAGGTTTGATTGGTTGAGAGGTTAATGCAACTCAAGTGATGGTTCTGAGAATATCAAGGTGGAAGCAGCTGGGAAAAGACCAATTTGAAGAGTTATGGGATTCCATAAAGAAAATCTAGGAAGAAGTGGGAAGCTAGACCTGTTCTTCCTTTGTCGTGACAATTCTTTCCTCCTTTCTGGATATCTTCTATTTCCTACTTTCTAGTTTTGTAATAAAGACTCTACCTATTTTGTAGTGTTAGTAGTTAAGTTGTTAGATGTTTTCCCTTTAAATAAATCTCCACTCCTACATGAGAGGGAGGGGCATTATCAGTTATTAGAGTTATAGTTTCATTATGTTATTTCTAGCTTTTATGAATCTCTACACTATGCTTTTCAATCAATGATAAATGAAGTGTTTATATTTAATTCTTTGTAATTGGGTTTTGGATTCTCATCCAAGGGGGCCCACTTGTAGAGGAATCCATGTTATTTAGAATCATTTCATGTAGTTCCTTTCCTACATCTTGTTATTTCAATTCTGGTGTTAAATTGTTCTTGCAACCAAAACCATAGGATAGCTGGTGCTTCCTACATCCAAGGTGGTAGAATAGATGAAGCATTGTGGTTTGAATTTTTCAAGCTTTCACATTCATTTAGAATCTTTACTTCTGTATTTTCCTTTCCAACATTTATTTTCTGCATCCATAGACTATTTTCTCTTTCAACATTTTTTTCCTACAACAACTATAGATAAGTGTGGTCTCAGTCAGTCTTCAGTGCATATATCTTGTTGGACCGTTCAAGTAACACATCCCTAGGTTGATAATTAAATGATTTTTTATAAGGAGGATAGCTTCTTAGTAGGATGTCCAATCCTTGAGTCCTGGTGAAAGCCTTGTTTCTAAATCCTTCTAAAAGATTATCATTTTTGGTGCTGTTGGTGGGGACAGTGTCAAACTGAGTGTTGAACTCAGTCATTTATAGAATTTTCTTTAAGATTATTCTTTCATATTCCTATTTAATTAAATTAGAAATAACTACCAAAATTTTCCCAACCAATTACAACAAACCTTCATTATAGCTGCATGCATAGAAGAAGAAGAGACGCTCTAGGAAGGTACTTGCCAAATCACCCCAACAACCAATTGGGAGAAATAGTTGTGCCTAAAGAAGAAGAGGAGGATCAGTTTGTGGATTCTATTTTAAACCTTCCTATTTCATCATCATCATAGTCATCTTTAGAAGGTGACCCATTGGGCTTTTACCTCACCGAAGAACAACTCGAGTTTAATCCTTTTGTTGAAGCCTTAGCCAATCTGATAATTCAATACCCAGAGCATCAAGAAGAAGAAAATCCATTGCCTCTAGTCATCTGTCAGCCTCAGAATCAACCTCAAGGTCCACCCAGGATGACAAATCCTCCTACTTTTCCATTTCCAATCATTGACAAGCAAGACAATAACAATCTCAAGAACATACCATCTTTGACCCTTCCTAAATTTTATGGACTTGTGATAGAGGACCTAGATACCTTTCTCTTCTATTTTGATATCCTCTATTGTAGTTATGACTACACCACGGATCCCCATAGGCTCAAATTATTTATAGCAACTCTGAAAGAGTCTACTTTGAGATGGTTTATTGGCTTAGGCCACGATGTAGTCCATGATTGGGATGAAATGAAGAATTCATTCTTGACAAAGTATAAGGATTATTGGAGAGGAAATGATATGAGGGGTGACAATATTTTGAAGATGACACAGAAAGAGGATGCAATCCTGGAAGATTATGTGTCAATATTTTTGTTTAGTTTGTATAAAAATACCCAACATTAGCTCAACCAGGAGTATCAAAAGTTACTCTTCCTAAGGGGTATTAATGAGGGTGCACAGAAGCATTGGAACTAATGGAAAGAGGGGATATCACCCAATCTACATAGGATGATATCAAGAAAATTTGTCTCAACTACTCCAGAGATTCTGCTAAGAAAGGTCAAGGGTATAGGTCCACTACAGGAAAAAAAATGGTGTTGGAGCCTCGCAAAAGAAACTAATTCATCTTCTGTCCAAATTTAAGAAGGATATCATCAATAACATGGGCACACAACTAGATTCAATGCAAGCAAAGAAAAATCATGATGAGGTAGAAGCTATTTTAGTGGAATTTTGCCCCCATTGCAAACAAAAGAAGAGAGAGTGTTGGTGTAAGATGGTGGCTAATCTGGAGGCTTCCTAGTTTCCCAATGATTTGAAGAAAGTTGAGGGCAAGGGTGACCAAGTATTCTATGTTTCTCAATGTAGTCCATGGGTCCAATGAAAAGTTATGCCTCACGACCCTCTTTCATTTAGTGGTCCATTTTATAGTAATCAAAGGAAACCTCCTATGAATTCTTAGTACTCTCCCTAGAATAATTATCAACCTCATTGGTCAAATTACCCCAATTCTCAATGGAAAAATCCCTAATGAAATTGGAATAAATACCAAGGGGAATGACAACCACCACAGAGTAATTGGAAGAAGAATCAACAATAGAAAGGAGGTCAACAATGGCCCAACCAGCCACAAGGATTTCTGCAACTACCTCCACAACCATAGCAACAAACACTTTTGCTATCACCTGCAACCACTACTGTATGCCAAACGCCTACTCAAACTCCTTCATATCCTCAACTGAATCCAAATAATAGGCCTCGAGTCCAGTAAAAAAATGTCTATGTAAGAGATCCTACCCAATACCCTGCCTATTCTATAAATGTAAATGATATTCATTTGCAGTCTGGTA
Organism: Thuja plicata; assembly: GCA_018584345.1. Taxonomy (NCBI): domain Eukaryota; kingdom Viridiplantae; phylum Streptophyta; class Pinopsida; order Cupressales; family Cupressaceae; genus Thuja; species Thuja plicata. The sequence continues at coordinate 3,907,467 of MU225084.1, read as the reverse complement.
CTACACTACCTACTCCTACTCCTCCTATAATAAAAAAGGTCTCCTCAAAATAAATTGACCATCCAAATGATTCACATACATCTCTAGTAGGCACAACAACTCCACCTGATAAAACCCAACAATAATCTCCTCCTTTTCCATAAAGGTTGCAAGCTAAAAATCCTAAACTCTCGAAGATGCCACTTTTAACATACTTGATCAACTCAAAAACATTAGTGTCCAAATCCCATTTTTTCAAGCTATCAAGGATGTCCCAACCTATGGAAAGGCTATCAGAGAAGCCTGTTTCAAAAAAATTGGCAGAAAAAGAAAGGACCCCCAAAATGTGCATGTGTTAGGAAAGCTAGAAGACATCATGCTTGGCAAAGTCGTTGTTCCCAAATACTCTGACCCTAGCAGCCCTGTTATTGAGGTTACTATCAATGGGACAACCATCAAGAATTATTTAATTAACCTAAGAGAAGATATAAATGTTATGACCAAGGATATAATGCAACAACTCCATATTATAAATCTGAAGAATACACCTACTATTCTGTAGCTAGTAGACATTTCTACGGTTAAGCTTGATGGGATGGTAGAGGATATAATTGTCATCTTAGAATCCTAGTCGTATCCTACTGACTTCATGATACTATCCCCAAAAGCCACATTCAAGGGATATCTAATCATTTAATTATGTTGAAAAGAGACCCCTTCCTGAAGCTTCAAGAGGAAGATACAATGACCATGAACATTCTGCAAAACCAGTATGGCCTGAGTTTTCTTTTATAGACTATTCATCTCCCCATCACTACTCCCTACAGCCTTTGTATCCAGATTGTGAGTTGTCTCCATCTCCTATAGCTAAAAAACTCTTCCACCAATTGCTTCCACATGAAAGTTAAGTACCCTCATTCACAGATGTTTCTATGGTGGATTTAACCAAACAATTAGAAGTCTCTCCAGGATGATTCTTGAATATCAATAGTATGCTTACCCCCAACAACAAACATATTTAGCCAAACTATTAAAAGACCATACCGCAAATTTTGCATAGGATTATGGAGATATGAAAAGCTTAGAACCTAAATTGTGTACTCATAGAATATACCTTAAAGAGGAAAAACCCCCTGTTAAGAAGTTCCAAAGGTGTGTCAACCTGCATTACGAGAGATAGTGAAGAATGAGTTACAAAAAATACTTAGTGCTGGTTTCATCTATCCTATCTCAGACAGTCAGTGAGTCTCCCCATTAGTAATAGTCCCCAAGAAAGGAGGTACATGCAGGGTATGTGTTGATTACAGAGAGATCAATAATGCTAATAAAAAGGACCACTTCCCTCTACCATTCATTGACCAAGTTTTAGAATCCTTAGCAGACAAAAAGTATTTCTCTTTCCTAGATGGATATAGTGGATACAACCAGATAAATATTCTTCCTAAAGACCAAGAAAAAATCACATTCACCTATCCATGGGGAATATTTTTCTACTCAGTCTTACCCTTTAGCCTCTGTAATGCTCCAACAATCTTTCAAAGGAAATTCATACGTATCTTTGCGGATATCTGTCATGACTGTATGTAAATCTAAATGGATGAATTCACTACATATGGGGAAAACTATGAGAAATCCTTGTCCAAATTTGGAAAATGTTTTACAAGGTGTGAGGAACACAATCTATCCCTGAATAGTGAAAAGTGTTTTATGATGATGCACAAAGGGGTCGTGCTGGGACATTGTATCTCTGCTGTTGGAATCCAAGTAGATCCTGCTAAGATAGAGGTCATCATGAATCTTCCCACACCAAAAAAACAAAAGAATGTCAGATGTTTATTAGGACATGCTGGCTACTATAGAAGATTTATCAAAGACTTTAGTAAAATGACAAGCCCCATGTATTCCTTGCTCACAAAAGATTCTGATTTCTTATGGACAACAACTTGTGATGAGTCCTTCCTACAACTGAAGTCTGTTCTTACTCAAGTGCGTATTCTAAGGGGTCCCAATTGGGAATTTCCATTCCATATTCATATTGATTCTTCTGATTATATTGTGGGAGCTATTTTGGGGAAAAAGAGGATATTATTGAACATTCCATCTATTTTATCAACAAGAATTTGCAGGGACCCAAGCTCAACTACACAATCACTGAGAAAGAACTCCTGATTGTCATCTATGCTCTCAAAACTTTTTTCACTACATTACTAGTTACCAAATATTTGTGCACATTAACCATGCAACCATTAAGTTTTTGGCTAACAAACCTGCTATCACAGGGAGGTTAGCCAGATGGCTTCTACTGCTACAAGAATTTGACATCACAATAGTTTATAAACAAGGAAAATCCAATGTAGTTTCTGATTTTTTGTCAAGATTGCAGAACCCTGATGATCCTCAAGTCATTGATGATAGTTTTTATCAAGATCACCTATTCTATATCTCATCCAAGACACCATGGTATGCTAACATTTCTAATTACTTAGCCTCTAACAAGGTACCTCCACACTTCTCATCCAAGGAAAAGAGGCTTCTCATAGAGAAAACTTTCAATTTCTCTTGGATTGTCGATTGCCTATTTTATACTGGACCAGATGAGATCATGAAAAGGTATGTGAGGGAGGATGATACCTATGATATCCTTCATGCTTGTCATGATGAGCCATGTGGAAGCCACATTAAAGCAAAAAGAACATCAATGAAAGTATTAACCACTAGTTACAACTGACCAACCTTACGCAAAGATGAAACAAACTACATGAAAAAGTGTGACAAATGTCAAAGGATAGGCCGCCCTACAAAGTCTGATGAAATGCCTCTCTTTCCTCAAGTGGTAGTTACTCTATTTGACAAATGGGAACTAAATTTTCCAATGATAATTATTACTTACTAGTTTGCACCGATTATGTTTCCAAGTGGGTAGAGGTAAGAGAAATGAAACATGCCAGGGACAATAAGGTTGTTGAGTTCCTATATGCGGATATTTTCACAAGGTATGGTGTTCCAAGAGAGCTGGTCATAGATCAAGGCGCATAGTTCACATCAAAACTGATGACTGTGTTGATGGACAAGTAGAAAATTTGGCATAGAAAGTCCAGCCCATACCATCCTTAGGATAATGGCCAGGCCAAGATTACCAATAGGGAAATTGAGTCTATCCTGACCAAAAAAGTCCACATACACAAAAAATATTGGAGCAGTTAGCTTCAAGAAGCTATATGGGCCTACAAGACAAACTAGAAAATAATGTTAGGATTCACACCTTTTGAATTGGTGTATGGGAAGTATGTAATGATGCCTATAGAGTTTGAGAAAAATATATTATGCACAGCAATAGACCTCAACATAGATATTCTTGCAACTCAACATGAATGACTTGTGTAGCTAAATACCCTAGATGAGACAAGGAATGAAGCCTTAAAAAAAACAAAGATAGTCTAGTTATAGTGAAAAAAATGACATGAATCACACATGCAAAGCATAAGGTTTTTTTTTGGTGACTGGGATTTACTCTATGATTCCTAATTTCAGGAGACACAAGGTAAGCTAACTTCTCATTGGCTTGGGCCTTATGAAATTGAATTTTTTTTTAGAATGACGCAGTTCAGTTATCCACAATCAACCCTATGCATTTTAAGCTCCTAGTCAATGGCAACAGACTCCATCTATACCATAAACTAGAAACAAAGGTTGAATTCCTATGATAGTTTGAGAATTCTTCTACAACTGATGAACCTCCTGCAGTTGAATGTGATGCACTTCCACCCCATTCTCTCTAATTACTTTACATCATGCAGTTCATAATAAAGTTTCATTTTCTCTAGGAAACCACTCCTTTCAATAATAAACTTTTCATTCCACCTCACCTCACATTTCTTCCACGTCACTCAGCTTTCCACTTCCTCATTACTTCCAAGATCTACTTTTCATGGTGTACGTTAGTATATCTTTTTGAGTGTAGGAATTCACTGGTAAGTCACTTCAAGGCACCCATCTACATTTATTATTCATTAAGCTTGCTTATTTTTTCATGATAGTGGTTACTTTCTATTTTAAATATAGAAATTAAATCCAACCTCACTATCATTTTTCCACTGCATGTGTGGACACCTGCCACCTTTTCATAGGGGGGCTGTTAGATACACATAACCATTAAATGATTCTTGAAAACTATCCTTATCATTGTTTCCATTGCTAGTTACATTTTTCTTGAAGTTTTGATATGACAACCCCTACATGAGAAATTATCTTTTCCAGCCTTGTCAAACATTTCATTTGCCTTCTCAAAAATTACATTTCAAAAAAAAAAACTAGCTCCAATACATCTACTCTGTGAACTCTATGATTACGACTTGCAAGTAATTTTCAAAAAAAAATTAGTGCATAGTATCCTGAGCTGTAGCAGTGAAACAATCAGAGAAGAATTTGGAAGGTGATATATTGTGGAATCGGGTAGAATTGTAAAGGTTGACAACTTCTCAAAATGGGAGGAACACTCATACGACATGAACTAGTCGACCACTCATCTTTTTTTCAAGACCTAACGAGTGTGTAGGCATTCAACAATGTTGCATGGCTGGCATATTTTCTACGGCTAAATGATTTTGATGAAGAGGTATCAGGGGAATTTATCACAACTTTGAATAATGGAGAAGCCCAAATAAAGGGTTTGAGGGTAGATGCTTCAGAGGTAAGAATTGATGAGGTTTCAAGGTTTCCCATAGTTGGTTAAGCATTTAATCATGGGCATGATGCACGTTCAACATAGGTTGAGTTTACCATTCCAACTGGCTCGAGGCTAGAAAAAAACAAACAAGGAACAAAAAGATTGTCCCTACCTGGAACATATCCACAGCTTGTGATCTATGTTATTAGGTATTTAACCTTTGAGGGACATTTTTCATTTTTACATTTTGTGCATTTTCAATTGCTCAGTCATTTACAACATGGGAAAACTATGAATGTCCCAAATTTTCTTTATTCCATGCTCAATTTGAGTTCAGAAGAGGTTAAGAAAGGATGACATAATGTTGTATCCCACCAGGGGTTGATCAAGTTGCTAGTAGAAATATCTTTGAGGGATATATCCCCTATGTCTTGTGAAGAATTTATTCTGGCACAAAGAGTGTAAATGATCAATGAAGTACCTAACCAGAAGGATAATAAGGAACATAGTAATGTTCTAGAGGAAAATTCCTCTCTATTTCAAGAACCATCTACCACTAATGTTTCCCTTGAGAAAATGGAGCATGAAGCTAGGGCATCTAAAAATCCAAACCCTAGTACTGAGGAGGTTAAATACGAGATGCCTGCATCATCAAAAGATCCTATAGTATCTCAGTCTAGTAGTCAGAAGGAAAAAGGGAAAGGTAAAATAGAAGAGGATATATCTAATAAGGAGACAATGGTTTCTCCTAAACTCTCTCTGAGGGGTTCCAAGAGGAGAAAAAAAATGTTGACACTTCCCCTATTTCTTCTAAATCTTTTGTAGCCACTTCTTGCAAAAGAAAAAGTACCTCAAAGACAAGTCCTACAACCACTGCAACAAATTCACCAAGAAGTGTTTGACTTCACATGTGAGGAGTGATATCACCTGATACCATTCCCAAGGCCACTCAGGAGGATGTACCAAAAAGCCCCATTTAAGAACCATTGGAAGATAAACCCCAAGAAAATCTCAAGAGCCCACCTCAGGAATTTCTTGACATAGGGAGCGAGGAGCCTGCAACCTCATTGTTTGAAGAGGCCACCAATCAACAAAAGGGGGATGATAATCAATCCCTATCTCAAGTAGAGAATCAAGAAGAGAATCAAAAGGAGAATCAAGAATAGAATTCTAAGGATGCTGTAACCAAACAATTAATAAATCAGAGTGCCTCCCTACAAATGGTATTATGGTAGAATGTAGCAATAAATAAAGGAGAGGATCAGAATGAAGGGTAGGGACTAGAAAATGAACAAGAAGAGGAAACTCTTCAATCCTTACCTCTATAATTTTATGAGAAAATTCAATATGAAAGATCCATGTGGGAGATAGAAACGAATAATTTGAAGAAAGAAATAGATAGGTAGAAGAAGGAAGTGTAAGAATTACAACACATATTAGATTCAGTGGTATAGGTAATTCCCTAGATAATAGAATGAAAACCACCACCAAGGGTGTATGCATTATGTTTGGTGGAACAAACTCTTATGTCTAAATTTTTTAGAATTATTATAGGCCTTAACCCAAACATAGATTAACTTGAGGAATTTTTAAATGCTTATGAATGGTCACCTGATTTTATTCAGAATCTTCTGTGTGCATTCTACCTACATAATTATGTTGTTCCTTCCAATATCAATTGGAATCCATTATTGTTTGTTGGTGATATTCATCTACTAGCCCTTCTATAATGGGAAAGAAATGAAATCAATTATGGGGGCCAATTAAAGAAATATAGGGAAAGAGAGAAGTTAGTTAATCTACTCCTGAGACCCAAAAGCAACACGCCTAAAATAATATACTATGATTGGCTTGAGATAGCCTATGAGATCCAACATCCAAAACATAGAACAAGGATTTTAGGTTCCATGTAATAGGTTTATAAGGATTTTGAAAGACTCCCCCTTCATGAGGGGTAGAGGGCATCCGAAGGCCTTATGCAGAGATGGGGAAGATTGATTATGGCTTTAAGAAAGGCTAAAGAAAACAACCTTATCAATTTTTGATCTACAGTGTAGAGGGTTCATTGGTACATCCACTTGGGAAGACAAGCCAGGCAAGAGCTATGGGTTCCTCTAACTTTCCAACCTCCTCTCCTCCTATGGCCTCTATATAACTGCCAAGAGAATGATCTGAATGAGAAGTTAGAGGCTAGCCAAAGGAGAAAGATAGAATGAACAATAGGTTTTTATTGGCACCTTGGTAGCTCCAACAAGGGTGAAGTTACATTGGGGTATCTCAGACTGGTTTCCTAAATCTGAACTGTTTCAGTGCCCGAGGACTGCCACTAGTCTTCATAGGGGACAATGATAAGGCCTAAATATGCCATCTTTTATTCCATAGGATAGTATTTTTCCATGGTCTATTTCATTTTTTTTATGATACTTTTCTTCAAACTAATTTTATATTCTCATGACATTGGGTGACAAGTAGCCACAAAGACATTTGATATGTTTTTAATACTTTTGCATGCATACCTATCCATAGTTGCTATATTGAAAATAAAACTTATGCGGTTATGTCTTTATAAGTAGTTAGTTGTTTGAATGAAAATGTATACATGTGTATTTTAATTGATTCTATCTTGGATGTATTATTCGAGCACTTGAGTGTAGAGCATAAATAGAAAATGAAGGATTGACCAAGTAAATGCGTCCATGTGCTGGATAACCAGACCCGGTCCTACAATAAGCTCGATTGGTTGAGAGGTCAATGTGACTCAAGTGATGGTTCTGGGAAGATCAAGGTGGTATAAACTAGGAAAGATGAAGTCAAAGAGTTATGGGATTAGCTAAAGAAAATCTAGGAAGAAGTGGGAAGCTAGATCTACTCTTCCTTTGTCGTGACAATTCTTTCCTCCTTTTCGGATATCTTCTATTTCCTGCTTTCTAGTTTCTAGTTTTGTAATAAAGATTCCACCTATTTTGTAGCATAAGAATTTAAGTTCTTATATGTGTTTAATTTAAATAAAGATCCACTCTTGCGTGAGAGGGATGGGCATTATCTGTTATAAGAGTTATAGTATCATTTTGTTATTTCTAGCTTTTATGAATCTCTGCACTATGTTTTCAATCAATGATAAATGAAGTGTTGAGATTTAATTTTGTGTAATTGAGTTTTGGATACTCATCCAAGGGGGACCACTTGGTGTGAAATCTACATTAGTTAGAATCATTTCATGTAGTTTCCTTTCCTTCATCTTGTTATTTCAATTTTGGTGTTAAACTGTTCTTGCAGCCAAAATTGTAGGATTGTTGTTACTTCCTGCAGCCAAGGTGGCAAAACAACTGAAGCATTGTGGTTTGAATTTTTCAAGATTTTTCATTCCTTTAGCATCTTTACTTCTGCATTTTCCTTTCTAGCATTTATTTCTTGTAGCCATAGACTATTTTCCCTTTCAGCATTTGTTTCCTACAACAACTATAGAAAAGTGTGGCCTGAATCATCCTTTGGTGCATATATCTTGCTGGCCCATTTCAAGTAACACGTCCCTTAGTTGATAATTAAATGAGTTTTTATAAGGAGGATAACTACTTGGTAGGATGTCCAATCCCTGAATCCTTGTGAAATCATAGTTTCTGAATCCTTTCTAAAAGTTGATCAGTCTCTTTAGTTACCTACTCCTTTTCTTCCATTTGTACTTATTCTACCTCAGTTATAGGTACCTCCATCACATTTATCTCAACAGGTTCTTCTACTTCTGGAACACTAGATACATTAACTGGAGGAAGATTAACATCAACAAAAATAGGAGTAATAGTAGAGGGACAACCATGTATGATTACTGAGGTACTTGCACCTTGCCTCATAGGTATAAATTCATATTTTTACTTCTCCATGTAATCTCTCATGATCTTATCATTTTCATCCATAAATTCCTTTTTTCCCCATCATGAGTTTGTTCATCCTTCACTTTCTTCTGAATTCTTCCTTTGTTCCCTTAAGGATCCATTATATTTCATCATTTTCTATGACTGGACAAAGCTCTATTATCACTTTTTCACCCAGCCTCTTGTCCAAGGTTAATGCACATTCTTTTCTTTCATCTAAAATATTTTACAAACTATTTGGTATCTCTGATTCAATTTCAATAAGTTCTCTCTTGTATTTGTACAAATATTTCACTACTTCTTCAATCACTCTTTGTCCATCTTTATCAAAATTTTCATAGAATCTGAATAAGGGCCTTAAGTCTCTATGTACTATGATATTATTTTCAACATCATTCATAGACATTTGAATTTTATCAAATTCAAGTTTGGTGGACTCACTTACTTGGTCTTCTCCTTCACGAGACTGTTTAGGATTGGGGTCTTAAGGAGCTTGAGTCTTCTTTTGATTCTTCAATTTCTTCACTTCATCATCTGATTTTATTTCTTCATCATCCTCAGTAATGAATTCATCTTTCTTCCTCTTCTTCTTCTTCTTATTTTCTAATTTCCTCTTTTCTTTGGGCTTCTTCTTCTCTTCTAATTTCTTCTTTTCTTTGAGCTTCTTCTTCTCTTCTTTTGGATTCTTCCTCTTTGTCTCTTTTGTAGGTGGAGACACTTGTGGTTTCTTCAATGTTGCACTCCTTTTCAACCTACCCAGAGAAGGTGTGTGTGTAGAAATATATTCTCCAACCTCTATAGGCTCCTCATCAACAACATCCAAAATTATTTTAGTGTGAAAATCTATAAAATCCTTGACATCTACATGTTACAACTAGAGATTTTTGTTGCACCCAAAGATCGACCTGTGAATGCCCGATACAAGTAATAGACATATAGAAGACACATGAGGTGGTTAAGCCATGTCAAAAACCACCACTGGATTGAACAACCAAGGAGACCAAGAGCACAATAAGTATTTTTCACCATTGTAACAATCCCCCCTAGTGCGAGCATAGGGTACAAACCTGTGACCAAGCTTTGATACCACTTGTTACAAATAGCAGTTGTAATTGCACCAAAATATTGACCTATTATTGCCTGATACAGCCACTATAAATATAGAAGACACAGGAGGTAGTTAAACCATTTTACAAACCACTACTGCATTGGACAGCCAAGGAGACCGAGGCCACAATCAGTCTTTCTTACTATTGTAACACTAAAACTCTCTTTCTCACTTTCCTATCAATTTTAGGTTCCTTCAAATATTTATGTACCTTGAGATCTTTCTCATTGTATTTTCCACATATTTCTTCACTTAGATCAATCGACATGCTCAAAAAATCCTTGGCATATATATCTAATATTTTTTCATCTACTTTGTAACCCATAGGAATTACCCATGAGGTTCTGGGTTCAAATAATTCCATCATGCATGTATCAATGTTAACCATAAAATAGATGGTTTTCTCATATATCTCCACTATGGAATTAGGGATTCTCTCCCTTTCATGCATCAACTTTTGAAATGCCTTGAAGTAACCCCAAATATTAGCTATTCTCATTTCAATTTTGATCCCATACATCAACTCCCTAATTTGTGTTGCTATAGGTCTATCATGCGACCAATTAGGGGACCAACTCTAGGAAACTCATTCATAAAATAGAAAAATATGGAGAAAATTAGGCTTCCAAACTTAATTGAGTTCTTCTTATCTTTCTTAATATTTTTGTGGTTCTCAATTAGTTGTCCTCTCATCACCTCACATAGGTCATACTCCTTATTTTACTTGAGCATTTGATAAGAAATATATTGTTGTTTCAGACACTGAGTTGTCTCTACTAGAATGGAAAACCTTTTATCTAATAATGATAGAATAAAACTTAACATCATCCTAAATTATATCATTGATTTTCATAACTCATTTTTCAAATATCACTCTAGTAGCATCATATACAATGTCATTCTTTACAATCTACAATGCAAGGATTCCTTCGGATGCCTGATCACTCATTATAAAGGCTCAGAAACTAGGCATAATCCTTTAACTCAAGGATTGGACATCCAACTAAGAACTTCATCCTCTTTATAAGAAACTAATTTAATATGTCAAACCCAGGGACGTGTTACTTGAAATAGGCCAGCAAAATATATGCACCAAGTAGTTTCTCAACCAATCATTCTATAATTGCTACAAGAAACAAATGCTGGAAAGAAATTATTCTATGGCTGATGGAAATAAATGATTTCAAAGGGAAACTATAATATTACTGCATGAAATGAAAACTCAAAGGAAAGATAAATGATTTCTATGAAAGTAAATACTTGAAAGTAAATGTTTGAAGTTAATGCTACTAGCAGGATGGAAGAGTGCACAAAATAACTACAATGCCTTAGTTACTCTACCGCTCGGCTGTAGGAAGCGGTAGCTATCTTGTGGCTTTGGCTGTAGGAGGTCCTTCAGCATAGGAATTGAAATGATGGAAATGCAGAAAAGAAAGATAAACTAAAATGAATCTAACTATGGATTCCTCACCAAGTGGGCCCCCTTGGGTGAGTACCCAGAACACTCAATTACATAGAACTAATCTCAACACTTCATTTGCTCATTAAAATGAATAATAGAGTACAAAGATTCTCATCAACAATAAAATAAAAAAGTTTAACTATATTGCAACTATCATAATACTACTATCCTCCTTCTCATGTAGGAGTGGGGCTTTATTTATAGGAAAACATCTAACTGCTAAAATTAACACGCCCTAAGAAAAGGTGGAGCATTTATTACAAACAACTAACAAAAAGGAAAGCTAGAAAACAAGAAATTGAATAGGTCCAAAAAAGAGGAAAGAATTTCTTAGATAGAAAATCTAACTTCCCACTCTCTCATAGATTTCATCAGGGAAATTATTGTGTTTTCCAAGTCTTCGGTCAACCGTTTCCACCTAGATTAACCTAAAACCTTCCACCACTGCTACACTAATGTTTCATCCATGTGTGTCTGCTGCAGGACCGAGTCAAGTGTCCAACACATAGAAGTGCTCACCTAAACAGGATGACGATTGCTACTTCGATGTGCTAGATTAAAACTGCTAGGATAAAAGCATTCATGGAAAATAATCATTTAAAATACATATGCATTATCTATTGCTCAAACAGTCAATTCATTCATAAAACATGATCATAATTCCATAGCAATAAACAAAGCATATTAATTATCATATGTCCATGGAATAGGTTTAGTGGTTGAATACCACATATTAATGGTTTTAAAGCATAAATTCTTGGAGTAATAAAATAAAACATAGGAAAAGACCTATCAAAAGTTCTTCTAGGGTATCTAAAGTATGCCATTAAAATGGCCTATCATTTTTCCCCCTACAAAGACTAGTGCCGGTCCTCAAGCACTGAGATGTTTCAGATCTTTGCAAGAACCTGGAGGTCTCCTTCCTGTGTCTCTCCAATCATGGAGGTGCCCACTCGCCAATAGAATCCATTTGTTCACTCCACCTTCACTCATCTGCTTAGTTCTTGTTGCTCATCTATTTCATCATCCACATAGCTATATAGTGGCCATAAAAGAAGAGGAGGCTGGAAGGTGAGTGGAAACCATTTTTTTAGCCATGGCTATCGTCCTAGGAATATATACCAGTTAACACACTGTATTGTATCCTACAAGTTGATCAGACTATGTGATTTTTCCTTCTTAAGTGCCATAGTGAGTCCCTTCCATCTTTGCCTTAATCCTTCAACTGCTCTGTCCCCATCTAATAGTGATAATCTTTCAAATGTTGAGAAAACTTACTCACGGCTTTCCAGAATCTGTTTCCTGGGTGCAAAATCATGAAACCCATAAAAAAATTTGCATCCAATCACAGTAAAGCCTTCGTGGTGACTGACTTTCAGGATGAAGGGGAAATGAAATGGATTGTTCAAGGATTTTGTGCTTATGCAATTGCCTGCCATAATTTATTTCATTATGGATCCAAGAAAGGAGGGAAGACAAATGTATATCACCAATAAAAAGAAGGGGATTCCAATCAGTAATAAAAGGAACAACATAATTGTGAATATATAACTCACATAACAAATTCTAGATACAATCAGGTGATGTATTGTATGCGGCCACATATTCTTGTGTGGTTCCTATGATTGAGTTAAGATCCTGAAGGAATCTCATTAATTTAAATAGTAGAAATTGCTCCTTAAGGCATAGGGTATAAACCCGTGGTGGTGGTCTACATTATATTAAATCTGGAATTATATCTGTATTGTTATTTATTTTATTCTGTAGGAATTCAATTTCTTGTTGTTTTCTTTCAAGCTCCCTTCTTAATTTTGTCTTTTCCAACTCCCACATCAAATTTTGATATTGCATTGCATTAAAATAGTTAATCAAGAGAGCATGAATAGTTACCTCCTCTAGTTTCCTATGTTGGACTAGCCTGGCTGCTTGTGGGCCTTCCTCTTTATTTGTACAAACTGGCACATTATCTGGAACAAGGGGCTTTTCCCCTTGATATCCTTCCTATAGAGAAGAAGATTCTCTTTTGGCTCCTTTAGGCTCTGTTGCCTCTGGTATTACACACTCTACTTCTTTAACCACTTCAGCAGCTGCAGGATCCTTTTCTATCATACCATGGCATTCTGCAATCAGATTGTCTGTTTGTGGCTATTCTTGTAAGGGCTCCTCAGAGGAGATATGAGAAGAATCAATCGTAATAGGAGAATCCTTGTTGTCTGATTGTGTAGTGTTCAAATGAACACTTCTGCGCAATGGAGCAATGGAATATCAATAGAAGCTGCAAGTTGTTTCTGTGAAAGTTTTCTTTTCTTGGTAGGTGTGGCTGCAAGAGAAACAGTAGAAATAGGAACATCTTGACTCATATATTCTTCCATCTTGGCCTTACCCTTACCGTTTTTATCTTTTTGCCGAGAAACTATGGAAACCTCAGTTTCTCCGCTCCCTGAGGTAGGGTTTGGATGGACGGATCTCACATTCTCCATGTTAACTGTCGAAGGAGAAGGATTCCTCAAACGTTCATGTTTCTCAACAAATTCTTCTTCCTCATCATGGTTATTTCCATATTCTTCTTCACTTTTGGGCCATGGCCCTTCTCTATGCAATTTAACATGAGGCGCTACAATAAATCTATCCTAGGATATGGGAGAGACATCCCTCAGTGACCTTTCCACCAAAAGTTTGATTAAACCATGGTGGGTCACTGCATTTTTCCGCCCCTTACGTACCTCTTTAGCACTTAAATTCAAAAGGGCATAATTAAAATTGGGAACATTTACTAAACGATCATGGTGTAAATGGATCAATAATTTAAAGTATACTGCATGCAAGAAGGAAAAATGGCCCTCATAGGTAATGTACCTAATAACATGAACTACCAATTGAGGATATTCTCCTGTAAGAGATGTCTGCTTAACACCTTGTTTGTTATAATCTATTGGGGCATCTTCTTGCAAAGAAAATTCCGCTTTGTCTGCACGTGCATTGTGCCCATGCAAAAACACTTCTCCTGTAGAAGGAAGTCTAGAGACTTAGGAAATTCATGCTTTAGAAGCTTCAATTTGCAACCCTTTAACATATGAAACTCCATTGCTGTAAGTTCTCAAGAATTGAGTGTCGTGGCTTGATCATACCCATTTAACCTAACAAAATAGGTAAGCCACCCTACTCTGTTAAAAACTTGAACACTGTCCTGGTCTTGTAACAAAGCGAAGTGGTTTTCTGGTTCATGCCATATAGGAGAGCCACCCATTTTTCTATTTGAAATTTTCAACAATTTCTGAAAAACTCATAAAAAACCCTCTTACTCCACTGCTACTATCTATTCTTTTTGCTGAAATGCCACTGCTGTGCACAGAATTGGAATAAAAATTTCTAGGTTTTCAGGTAATGCAGAAAAGACACAAAAGATATTTTTTGGAATAGTGCTATGAATCTAAGCTAAAATTTTGAGTTAAAAAGACAGGCTGGTTTTGACAGGTTACATGCAGGGGTTGTCAAATCATCATTTTTGACATGAAGGCTTACTACAATTCTGGTAGCAAAAATAGTAATGACAAAGGGTGGAAATTATGAAAAAATATTTGAAAGTGACAAAATATTTGAGCTGATGGGATATTTCATTTATTACACAGAAAACCTATTTACTGCCCCCTACGAAAAAGGTGACAAGTGTCCACACTTGCATGGAAAAGTACGGCAAAATCATGGATGAATCTCTATATTAATTACAATGTATCATAATCATATTAAATGAAGCAAAAAAAACTTTTTGAGACAATAAAGTAATGTGTATTTTAGAATATTATACCGTTAAATGCCCAAATCCAAAAAGATTTGATGACATAGGTAGAGAAAAAATTTAAGCTGGCACAATAATGAGGTGACATGAATGCGTTGATGACAGAAAAAGGTGATGAAAAAGAAGATGGGATGACATTTTTATTATGAACAAGCGATTTTGGTGTTAAACAAAAATTTTATTGACTACTTGTGGAAAATTTTCAAAGAGATGACCAGAACAAATAATTACTCCAGTTGGCTGTAGGAATGCCCTCAGTAGGAAGAGGTCCTTTGGTTGCAGGAAAGTCTTTAGCTGGAGGAGGTTCTTTGGCTGTAGGAGGTCCTTCAGCATAGGAATTGAAATGAAAGAAATGTAGGAAAGCGAGCTAAACTAAAATGAATCTAACTATGGATTCCTCACCAAGTGGGCCCCCTTGGGTGAGTACCTACAACACTCAATTACATAGAACTAATCTCAACAACCGTCCCTACATTTTGTGTGCAAAATGTTGGGTCCCCTCTTTTTGCTTCTGGCTCTTGCCTTGTTTTCTGTCTTTTTTTTTTAGTTATTTTCTTCTCTGAGTTTTCCCTCCTGTGAGGTTTGTTTTCTTTTGCTTTTGTCTTTCATTTCTCTGGGACCCGGTCCCAGAGTTGGTTGTTTCTTTTCTAGAGCTAGATTCTGAACTCCGAGATTCCCTGCCACGATGTCTCTTCCTCACAAAGAGGTATGGTCATTCGGAATCCCTAGGCCTGGAGTCTGGAAGTTTTCTTATTCCAGAGTTTGTTTGAAAGAAGGTAACCTTCTTTTTACCTTAGGTATAAATATAAATTACATGTCACTTTCACAATTACCATGATTAAAAAATTTAAAGCTTTCAGAGTGATTCCTTGGTGATTTGAAGTGCGATTAAGTGCAAATTACTCTGAGCTTAGTGGATAATTACAAGTTGATTTTCGGTGACTGCTTGTGATCGCTGAAGGTTGAAGTCAATGCAGAGCGGTCCTAATGCCTTCTCTCCTTATTGTTCCTTGGATTTCTAGGTAGGTCCTCTGGTTCCTGCCTTTGTTCTTTAGGTTTTTGGTTCTGTTTTGTTCTGGCTTGTGGTTATGTTTTCCGCGTCTTCTATTTCTGGTTAGCCACCCATTGGTGGGTTGGCTCTGCTAGAAGGTTGTCCACCCTCTGTGCAGCTATAGATTAGTGTACATTTTGTATATTATCTTAGGGTAGCTTCTGTGCATGTGTTAATATTATTTATATCTATGTAACAATTTGTAAATGATGTATATTTCTGTATATCACATGTATATATGCTTTAGCCCTCGGCCCAGGTGTATTCTTTGTGTATAAATTTTGTATATCCTTCTGAGCTAGCGAGTTCCTCATGCTCTGTCGTGCATTTTGATTCTTAAGACTGAGCTCATCGAGATGGAGTCACCATGGTTTGAACTCAACATCTAACTAGTTTGAGCCATGGCAGGTTTCTCTCTCCTCTATCTTAATCACCTTAATGGTGGGATTAATTTCCCACAAGTGGGCATTCAAACCGTGTCCCATCTAGCATTTAATTCCCTCGTCTTAGCCCACTTTTTTCCATAACTGTCTTAACACCTCTTATCACCCTACCATATGCCAACACACATCAACCAAAGTATAGCTTATTGCCAGTCACATCGGCAATGGCTAGTCTATTCGAACTCTGGACCTCCAGCAAGACCTTGTCTTCCACTTCTTCCTGCCACCTTGTTAACACGCTCTGGAATGCTAAGTCATGTTCATTCTAGATACCCCAGAACTTTTGATGTATGTACTAACACTTGTTTGACAAGTGCAGGTTGGTGAAGAATCTTCTAGAGTTGTAGCTTATTTTTATATATGTCCTAACGGTTCTCCGGTCTTGCAGGTTGTGGATAGATTGATCAAAGATGTCTGACATTATTGCCCCTCCTTATAGTCCAAAACTACCTACCACTTCCACCCAGGCAGCTACAAAGACAAAGATGGAAAAATTGCTAGTGAAGCTGCCCCTAACCTCCAAAAATCCAAAGGAGGGAGCTATTGCAGGGTCCAAGGTGGACTCCAAAGTCCAAGAAATAACAGATACGGACCCTGAAACTTGGGCCAAATTGCAAGGTCTGATCTAGACCACTTATAGGTTAAAGGCCGAAGGAGACAAAATGGCCACTTTCTTGGCCACCTCTGACATCATAAAGGCTGCAAACTTTCCATGTTCAATGCAGTCATTAGAATTAAAAAAGCAGCTAGCAATACTATACAATGCACCTACTTGCATAGTTCTGCTTTCGGATCCGCGGCCACTACAATACCCTTCCATAATCATCACCTTGGACACTCCATATTTTGCTTCCGGATTGGGGATTCCTCATTTCAAAGGGTCCGCTGTCATCACCAGGGCCAAATCATTAGAGGAATTCAGTGAGGCTGAAGGCATTTCCCAATAACACCTCAACAGTCAGTGGGTGAAGTCTCCAAAGCAAGACCACAAAAGAATGAAGTTGGAAATTCCCCGCAGGGATTTCAAAGAACCCATCCAGGTGGGTATAATATTTTTATGCAAGATCTTCAGATGGCCCCATGCCTAGGAATTCTCAGCATGGATGTACTATTTTCTATACTACATCACAACCCACAACCAGAACTTCAACTGCGCATCTATTATAGCTAATCATGTAGATACACAAATGAAGATGGTTGTCTAGAATTCCCAATTTTACATGACATCGTATGTGCTATGGGCATTAGCACAACAAAGACCAGCTTTCCCAAGTTTGGGAATAGCTGGGGAACTCGGGAATGGTCTAGGGCAGGTCACACCATGGGATCATTATCCCCAATTACAGTGGGAGCTCAGTTTCCTGAACTTCTGCTGGGTAAATGATGCATTCCTTTACCACAATATCTTAACCCTTACCTGGGATTTTGTGTATAGACTATCATAGGTGGCCATGACTTTGGTCAGCTCCTACGGCCAGTATTTTATTTAGTTCTGGCATCACACCTACATTAGGGTGATAGGCTTCAATGGGAAGCCCTATCTTCTTCCCTAGTATTGCGGGGACATAATTATTGTTTTAGAGTTTTGCAGGCAGATCTTGGATCTACACACCTTCTTCATGTTGAAGAAGGTCATCAACAGCCTATTCCCTTTCTCTTGTGGGAATTATACATGTAGCCTTGCCACAGCTAGGGAGACAGACAATGAACTGAAGAGCTTGGGGCTGGTGGAATTCCACCACACCTAGAAAAATTATGATCCCCGTGGCAAGATTGCCACAACACTCTCCCGGGCGTCCCCACCCCATGAAGAAGACATCAAAGACTTCTAGGTGGACTACCAAGACAGTTTTGATCTCCAGACTCGACGGCACAAATGGATGAGCAAGGGCCTCATGAAAGCACTAGACCTTCAGACCTTCCCAAAGGGATTTAAAGATGACAGGCTGCTAGAGGATCTAGCATACAAAGGACAAAGGCTGGATAAACAATATCTTCCTTTGGTGGATTGGGCTACCCTAGAGGATCTAATGATTGAAGAGGTGTGCCACCCCATTTTGGAGGCAAGTCACCAGTACTTTGCCTGGGTCTGTCCTAAAAGCACCTAAAAGAAATCAACAGTCAAGAAGACCATCCCCTCTTCACTCCGCGCCAAACCTTCTTCGTCTACCATGGCTGCTAAAGCAAGCATGAGTAGAGGGAAAAAGAAAGAAGGTGCCCTGGTTCCCAAGGCACCTCCGCAAGTTCCTACACTTCTGATGGCCCACCTGCATCAACAAATGGAGTCAGAAAAGTTGACTAGTCAGCAACTAAGCATGCAAGTATCCACTAGTATCCCTATAACTCCAGTGGGATCCGCTCGCCTGGTGGGATCTCCCTCATTAGCAGCCATGATGAGAAGACAAAATTTCACTAAGGTGGAGTCTACTAGCATTCTGGATACTGAGGCTTCACTTATAAGAAAGAAGAAAACAATGGTGACCCCTACACCAAGCGCAGCCGCCAGTCCCAGTATGCCAAAGATGCCCCCAGTAGACGTAAGTTTAGACTCTCCCAAACTAGAAGACATTTCAGACTCCTCGCCCCCGCATGATGATTTTGACGACACCTTCTCGACGGAGCAGCTCCTAGAGATTCAGCAGGGTATTGGTCATGTGGTGTAAGAAATTGTAGCTCAGGACAAAGAAGAAGTCCCAATGGAAAAGGAATTCCTAGTGGAAAAGGATACATCAAAGCAAGAGGCTCAGGAAGAAGTACAAACAAAACTTGAGCAGGAGAGAATACCAGTCCAGGAGACTGAGAAAACACCAAGGCAACATATAGACAAGCAATCAATGATTGGGGAACCCGGACCTACAGGATCAACCGTACCCTCAATTGTCACGCTCCAAATGCCTTTGTTAACTCTGGGTGACCAAGTGCCCTGAAGCACTTTTGGTGAGGTAGTAATTATGGCCACCTTATTAAATTTCAGCCAGAGACCTCACCCACCTCAAGAAGATGTCTAGGTGGAGGAAAATCTCCTAACAGATGGGGCCAATGAGGCCCAGAAGAAGCATCAACAAATGGACCAAGAAGTCCCGAATAAAGAAAACAAAGAAGCAGCTGACACTGGGAGGGACGATGTCCCTGAAAATATAGATGAAATTGAGACTAGAGAAAAGGCTCCGGATAGTGTAACGGAAGACGCCAGTATGGCAGAAAATGTTGAAGGTTCCAAAGAACAAGAAACAGGAAAGGAATAAGAATAGGAGGAACCAGAATGAGAGGTGGATAAAGAGCCTAAACATAATGTACACTCTAGGAATGTGCCACTAGATTCCAAAAGGAATCCTAATGAACATGTCTTAGTAGAAAAGCCACCCCAGCTGCCCCAATGGTTGGTGGAATCCAAGAAAAGGAAAGCGCCGGCGGGGGCCACAAGCACTCCACTCTCGTTGGCCAAAATTATGGCTAGGAATATAGAGGCTAAGAATCCCAAGAAAGCATGGGTAGTCCATACTCTCTAGACTGGTCCCATCAGTATTATAGTTGTGTCGCAACACCCCCTCTTGATGCAAATGCAGAAGCCGTAAGGTTTGAATATTACAACATAGAAAAATTAGAATTGGGGAAGAGGGATAAGAAAGGTGAATTAGACTTGCTGAAAGAGGCCACCAAAGCAATAGAGGCCAGGTACATAAAGAAGGGCTAGAAGCTGAAGGAGGAAAGAGAAATAAATGCCAATATCCTCGCACTTCTAGCAGAACTCACATAGCCGTTGGCTGAGGTCCACCCCAGAACCCCTTCCTCCATATTTTTGCTTGAACATGGCGACGTGGATTCTCTGTGGATAATGAAGAAGATAGAACAAGCTGTTGATTGGTGGGTCACCGAGTAGGTGACCATAATGAGACAATTTCTGGTAGAATCCCTCCTGGACCTTTATCAGGTTGATGTTCTCCTCAACCAAGCAAAGGGCTCCACTATTATATGAGAGCAAGATCTAGCCAAGTATGAAAAATGGAAGGCCAGGCTGGAAGAGATCCACAAAATTGGTGAAGAAGTCACCACAGAGTCTGGAATTTTGGGAGATGAATAATATGATTCCCTCCAAGCCTAGTACTCTAGACTTGTCCTCAGGGGTAAGGTATGCAAGGAAATAGTTAAGGCCTTGAAAGAAAAAGTGATAGCTACCCAATACCCCTTAGGTCTGTTCAAAGCATTCGTGGTCAGAGTATCGCAAGTTGATCCCTTCACCACTGTGACATGTACCCTAGAGGACTACGTCCTTAGCAATTTTGATGAGTAGATGGAGTCCTTGTATCTTCCTGCCAAAGATTTTTACCAGGGCAGGCTGTCCAAATTGTCCAAGACCATGATTTGATCACATGATGCCATCAAAATGGTAGATGAACTCCGGAGCAGGGCCAAAGATGTTCAAGAGGCATTGGAGGCTGTTCGAAGTAGGTGGGACACCATAGGCCAAGTACTAGAAGCTTGGGAAAAATCATAAGGAACAATAAAATTCTCTGGATTCTGGAGAATCCCACCCACCTTGTAATGTTTTGTATTCATTCATTCTTCTCAAAATTCTAGATGCCACATTTTTGTATTCTTTAAGTGACCCATGTCTCGGTTCCCAAGGCCGACTGGTCACTTTCAAAGTAGTTAATGAAGGTTTTTAGAAGGTAGGTAATTGAAACAAGGCATGTCAGATCGACAAGAGGTTTTTTGATAGATTGTCTTCCCAAGGTGCCGCTTCAACATTACACCTGGTGCATGGGAGACAGGGTGCCACTTTCCCATTTATGAGGAATGTAACCTCGATCCCCAGGGGATTAGATTTATTCTTTCTCCTCCTGGCTCTCTTCTTGAGGCTGATTCTTCCACTCCACTTTTCTTTTCTTATTCTTCTGACATGTCAGACCTTCTCCATCTCGAGGTCTTTTGTAGCATGGTGCAGGTAGTACTGGCCACTGAAAAATAGTATTATATTGGGAAGTGTAAATTAAGTTAGGTTAGTTTTTAGGTTAAATGATGTGTATAAATAATAAGTTTGACCTCATTCCAAGGGTTGAAAAAATTGATGATTTTGTAGTCCATGGTTAATATAAATTTGGTTTTCTCAGTTCTTAGTTGTAGAACTCAATGCTCCATAGTTTCTAAGCTTTTAGTAGTTATATGCTCTCCTGGAGCCACCATTGTACCACGCACCAGTGCTTGCTGGAAAAGATGTTAATGAGGAAGGAAGAGTTCTCTCGATGATGTTGTTAGCATTCTATCTTCTGGGTTAATGGTATTTTATGCTTTGTGTTCTTCATGTCCTTTGCTCTAATACTTAAAGAAGATTAACGACCTCCTTTCCTTTGCTACTGATAAAATATGAACTGATGGTTTTATATTTCTTTGGTATTTAGTGTAGTGTGTTAGAGAATTGTTGATGTTTTGAATGTTTAGTATAACTATAGTTAGATGAAATATTTCTAACTCTGCAGTATCTTTTGAAGTTTATTTTTAAAATTAATGTGGGCTCGTAGGAAACCCCCGCTTACTTGAATCCCCGGAGATGATGATTTGAAGATAACCAGCTATCCCCCTCACACAAAATAGTCACATCTCCCAACCAAGCCCCACACTATTGAGACCCGACTCTCATTTGCTTGGAGGTTTGGGGAATCTCATTTTCCTAGAAAACCTTTACAGGCAAAGTTGGCCGGTACCCCAGTACCCAGTGACAACTTACCTTAGTTGGTGGACCCGGTCACAAAGTCCCATCAACAGAAACTAGCACTAGAAAGAGGGAATGAACTTGTCCCCCTCTGAGGATTCAGATTTTACACTACCTGAGGGTTCCCCAAGCCATAGTTTTAGGAGTCAAGCCTTCAGTGGGATTGGATCATTCTCACCAGCAAGATTTGAAAGAGTCCTTAGATCAGCTCCCAACCCCAAAAGGTTTATTGAACTCAAGCATCCTGCTTGAAAGAAACAGACCCTGAAAGTTAAGTTAGCCACCATTGTCTGGGGATCTAGCATACCACATAATACCCAAGTCCCCCAGATGATCTCAAGAACTAGTGTGCAACCCAATCAAAACCCAACCCCCCCAATGGTAGCATATTTTGGAAATACCGGGTCCCCAATGGGAACATTTCCGGGTGCAAAAAACAATTTACCTTTGCACCCAGATAAGATTTGTCCCTGATATGAGCACTTAGGCTCACGAAATACAAAAGAGCATCTATAGGAATACAAGGATGCCATGAACTGACACCAGATCCAACATAAAGACGTTGTGACCCAGATGTTCCCTCTGTGCCTAGGAAAGAACAAACTGAACTGGTACCTTAATCTTCCCGCCAACTCCATTAATAGTTGGCAAGACATGGAGGACACCTTCCTAGCTACCTTTCACATACATGTGGACCCAGCGTGGTCCCATAGCCAGTTCATTTCTATCAGGAAAGAACCAAATGAACCCTTTGCAGCATTCAATCACCGGTTCCAATGCACCTTGAAATGGTGCATGGGTCGCTTCATCCCACCTGCAGAGGTGACTATCCAGAGCTATCTCAATATGATGGACCCCTTTGTTTCCACTCTCCTCTAGAGAACTACCACCCTAGGCAACCAAGATACTTTGGCAAAGGTTTACAACCTATCCTTAGAACTATCCTTGGCCCTAACAAATCCCCAAGTGGGATTGGGTAGAGCATGCCATTCAACATGATCCCTGACAGAACTTCTTATGCTGGGGGATATAACCCCAATCTGGCAATGGGAGCCTCCGTGATGGCCATGAATCCCCCACCACTGCTAGTAGACTAGCAGGCCCGGTACATATATCCATCACAAACCTAGACAATACCGGGCCTGAAATCTTTTCCTTGGAACCAGCCACAACAAATGCAAAAACCATAGACACAACTTCCCAGAGTGCCTTTCTTCTAGTCATCCACAACTGGAGGATTGCCACCCTCAACTATGGTGAATGTTGTCACTTTCCTAGATAACCAGCAACAACAACCATCACACTGTGACATAAATATCCAGTTGACCACCGAGGTAGAATCCCTTCGGTGAATGTTATCCACACTAATTGTGGACATGGGTCAACTGAAGGCAGGGTCCCATGCACCCCAAAATTCCAATTCCCAGAGGGGGAATATTTTCTCCGGCCAACGAAACAACAATGTCAAAGGAAGAAATTTCAACAATGGGCCCTGACCCAACCAACAACAATGGAATACCAATGCCAATGTCGGAGGTCTCCCTTCAAACCAAAACATGAATCGGTTTGGTGCTGGACCATCCCATTTCACACCAGTCACAGACTTCCAGCCCATGACCAGTTGGTGTAGATTGCATGACATAGGCTCCCACAATGAGGTAAACTATGCCATGCTAGAGAAAGTCATCATAATTTCCCAGCTAGATAGATAACAACCATCTGATCCTACTCCCCCAAAGCCTCCTATGCAAGAGTCCACTCATGGTGCATTCACCTTTGAGACTATCTTCTTTGGGACCGCCAGAGAAGACAAAGAAGAATCCAAACTATAGGGATTCTTTGATGAGTCAATTCCAACCTTTGAGGCCAATGCCTTCACCAACCAACAGAATCCCTACAACACTCAAAGTTAGGCTAGTAAAGGACCAGTTTACATGTCAACACCTCCCAAGGATACTCCTCCCCTGGACAATATAACCGATCGATCTGTCCCTCCAAAAGGTTCTATCTCTAACCAAGCCAAGGACCAAGCCAAGGAAAACCACCAATTCCCAGGAGGAAGGTTTGACATTATGAAGGCGTTAGAACAGACCATCACCTCCATGACCTTGATGGAGATTTTTCTAAACTTTCTTGAATAGAAAAGTCTCTTCTGAAACTCTTGGTAAACCCGGAAGCTATCAGTCACCCACCCAAGACTGTCTCTTTCGAGGATGCTAATGCGGATGTCTTCCGGGGAAATACTAAAGATCCTCTCTTCCTGCTAGGCCTGAACATACAAGGGAAAAACATTCACAATTTCCTAGTAGATTTCAGGGCTTTGGGAAACATCATGCCTTTATCCATATGCCAGAAGCTTAGATTCTAACCCACCCCGTCTAACGGTGTAGTGATCCAATTGGATAAGAATATTGTGAAAATGGTGTGTGAACTAAAGAATCTCTGGTTTCAACTTATCCAGGACCCCAGTATATCCAACATAATTGATATCCAAGTGGTGGATATCCAAGAGACTTATGGGATGTTGCTAAGTCATAATTGGTCCAAATCCCTAAATGGGTACTTCTCGACTTACTTTTTCCACTTATGGCTCCCCTGGGAAGGAGAATATAACAAAATCTAGGTTGAAAGTGAACCCTAGATGAAATAGGCCCTCACCGAGGTCAGGAGGGTGAATGAGGTCTTATTCTCTAAGACTTCCCCTGGGGTGTATCAACCCCTTGAGATCCTAACATTTGATTTCACCCACAGGGAGGAGCCCATAGTTCTGTAGAGAACCTAGGACCTAGAAGAAAAATTGAGGCTTGAGGTTAACTCTTAGGGTGTCGCAATGAGCCCCGCCACACTCTTGTTTGGCACTTGGTGTTAGGTGCATTACTAGAAAAATTTAGATATGGAGTGTGAGCCTTGTCTTACCATCATTTCTTGACACTTTGATGCCCTCTGGAGAAAAGAACACACAGCCAATTCTCTGGGACTTAGTACTTCTACTGATGGCGCCCCTTTGGCACCATTTGTCTAGGAATCCCAACCAAAAATTTCTCTGGAGGTAAACCTCACCCACATACCATCAGTGCTGGAGGGAACTCCTCCCAAGCCTCCCAAAAATAATCCAAAGACCACTTCATCTTCCTAGCCCTAGACAACAAACGATGACTTCTGGACCCTTAAGTTTGATGGGTCCTGATCCAAACAGGGTTGTGGGGCCAGAGTGGAATTAATCAACCTACAGGGGCAATCCTTCCTTGCATCCTATAGGCTGCAGTTCAACTACATGAACAATGTCATGGAGTACAAGGCCTTGGTCCTTGGACTCCTAATTGCATTAAGGAAAGGAATCACTCACCTCTGGGCCCTGGGTGATTCAGAGTTGATTGTCAAATAGGTCTGGAGTCAGTACACTTGTCACAACAAGAGGCTGGTTGCATACTGCAACTGGGCATGGAGCCTTATTGAGGATTTTGATGCCTTCGACATTGATCTTATTCCCTGGAAATGGAACTATGTCCCAGATGCCCTTGTTGTTTCTGCCAGTACACTTGAGCCCATGGCCAGCTCACAACTCTGGAGATTTTTTGTTGAGATGATCCCCACCCCATCCATCAGAGATAATGTCACCCATTTTTAGGTCTTTGAGGATGATCAACATATCCTAACCTTCATGGCCAATTCTGGTGTCTTTGAGGACCAGATAGTGGAAGAAAGAGATCACGATGAAACTGGGTAGGGTGATGAAGATGATGGGATCATGGACCTACTGACCAACACCATTCCTAAAGGGATGGTCGCACTTGAACAAATCTTTGACTCAGACGCTCAAGGCTAGGTAAAGATATCATCCTCCTCTGAGGGAGAAAAATTTGAGAAAGTGAACACCGGCCAGCCCGGTGGAGAGAAAATGATACACATTGGCACCTACTACTCCCATGAGGAGAAGGAGAAGATTCTCATGGTTCTCTGAGAATACATTGATGTGATCATGTGGGGGTATGAGGATTTGAAGACCTATGATACATCTATCATGACTCATACCATCCCATTCAAACCTAATGCTAAGCCTTTTTAAAAAAATTAGAAATCGGTCAACACACTGATCGAGCCAGCTCTGATTCACCAGGAGGTTCAAAAAATACTGTCAGCCCGGATAATCTTCCCAATTTGACATACTATGTGGGTGGCCAACCTAGCCCCTGTGAGGAAGAAAAGTGGTGAAATTCGCCTTTGCATGGATTCCCAAAATTTGAACAAGGCCTCCAAGAAAGATAATCATCCTCTCCCCTCATTGGATGAGGTATTGCAAATTGTGAATGGATCATAGATGATGTCTTTCTTAGATGGGTACTCCAGATATAACCAAGTTATGGTTAAGTTTGAAGATAGAAATAAAATGACGTTTACCACCAAGTGGGGAATGTTTTATTATCAAAGAATGCCCTTTGGCTTGATTAACGCAGGGGCTACATTTTAGAAGGCCATGGAAATTGTGTTTGAGGGCCTTGTGAGCCAGTGTATAATCATCTACATGGATGATTTGACCCTGGGACAGGCATGATCATTCTGCCCACCTTGCCCAGATTTGCAAGAGGTGTCATCGGTATGGAATATCCCTCAACCCTAAGAAATGCATATTCAGGGTCACTCAAGGGAAGTTTCTTAGGCATATTTTCTCTGAGAAGGGTATATCCATTGACCCTAAGAGAGTTGAAGTGCTGCTAAACTTAAAAATTCCCAACAGAAGAAAGAGATGTGATCTTTCTTTGAAAAGATCAACTTTATCTGGCGGTTCATACTGGATTCACCAAAATTGTAAAACCACTCAAGAAAATGATGAAGAAAGATACCAAAATTGAGTGGAGTCCTGAAGCAAAGCAGGTGTTCACCCAAATTAAGCAGACAATAATGGAGGTACCGACTCTAGCTAGTCCAGACTACTCCCTCCCTTTCTACATTTATTCCTTTGCTTCGCCGCATTCTTTCATGGCAGTGTTGACCCAAAAGGTCGAAGGGGAAGAATGACCAATAGCTTTCATGAGCTCCCCCTTCAAGAATGTTGAAGTCCGGTATTCATCATAGGAAAAGTAGGCCTTTTCTCTTTTTCACACCGTGAAGAAATTCTGGCATTACATTCTCTGGAGCAAGGTGCATGCCATCATTCTAGACCAGGCTATGAAATATTTGCTGATGCAGAGTGAATTGGGTGAAAGACAGGGGAAATGGATGGCCATCCTCTAGGAATACGATTTGGAAATGCAACCCATGAAAATAGTCCAAGGCTAGGGACTATGTAGAATGATGGTAGAAGAGACTCCTGACATCAAATGTCAGACATACACAGTGGAGTCTATCACTTGAGATCCGTGGTACACTGATCTGGTGTACTTATTGTTAAATAATAGATGCCTAGAGGGGTTTCCTCCCAACAAACGCCGCACCCTGTAGTTGAAAAGCGCACACTTCATGATAAAAAACTTCATGCTTTTCCACAAGAATTATGGAGTGTACCTTCAGTGCATCGATAGGGTTCAAGCTACAAAAATAATTGAAGAATTCCACAGGCAGTTTGGAACTAGGCATGGCTCAGTAGACACCACTACTCATCTGATCCTTTGGTCCAGATGCTATTGGCCCTGTATCTTTAAATATGTCTACACTCACGTTCGGAAGTGCCATACTTGCCAAAATGCAGCACATCGTGAGTGTAATCCAGCTATGTCTTTGTAGCCAATTTTTGAAGCTAGCCCTTTGCCCAATGGGCATTTGAATTTATTGGGGAGATCAACCCCAACTCATCTGCCAACCACTAGTACATCCTAACTACTACTGATTACTGCACTTGGTGGTCTAAAGTCATACCTTGTAAAAACAACATGGCAGACGTAGTTATCAAATTCTTGGAAGAAAATATCATCACGAGATTTGGAATGCCCTTCGCTATAGTGTGTGACAATGATCCAGAGTTTTCTTTAGCACAGTTACTAGAATGGACCTATGACCGAAAGATCACTCTAAAGTTTTCCAGCAACAATTACCCCCAAGGGAATGGTGTTGCTGAATCAACTAACAAAAATTTGCTTGAAGTGATCAAACACCTGTTAGAACAAAATCCTCAGGATTGGCACCAAAAGATGAGATTCACACTCTAGGTGGATCACATTCAAATTAAGACCACCCTGGGGACATCCCCGTTCCATCTAGTTTACGGCCAGAACCTAGTGTTCCCAATTAACTTACAGATCTCGGTTTTACAGTTCATGTAGGAATTTGGCAAACAGGATAACATTGTGGAGGTTCGGCTCCTAAATCTGGTGAGGATGGAAGAACAAAGAGATGCAGCCCTTGAAAATTTTGTGCATCACCAAGCAGTGGTAAAATGATGGTTTGACTGAAGAGCCCAGTATAAGGCCTTTTAGATTTTGGACTTGGTCCTCTTGTGGGATAAAGCCTAGGAAAAGAAAGGGAAGCACACTAAGTTCCAACAGCTTTGGCTCAGACCATATTTGATCTCAGAAATCTATGGGGCAAATACCTATCACTTTAGTACCATGACCGGGGAACCCATCCCATTGCCTGTCAATGGACAGTTCCTCAAACATTATTTTGAATGAGGTGGATTTGTCCAGAATTGTACTATATGTAAATCTTCTTGCTTGTAAATATTTTGTTCTCGGTGCCCCGTTTGGGGTGCCTTGTCTTGTACATAGTTTTGTTGGTGGTCCTCCGGGACCACCCCCTTTCCTTTTTCTTCACTTTAGGTTTTGTTCTCTCTTTTTTGGGTTTCCATTGTTTTTCTCCCCTCTTATAGGTTGGTATGCTTTGCATAACATCTAGTCTCTAGGATGGTACTTTCCACATTTATGATTGAATTCATAATCTATTGTTAACATGGTGGAATTGGTCCAGTCTCCGGAGTTATCATATAAGTTGGGCAGCATGCTATGAGTAATCTTCATCAGATTTATCTATGGAAGTCTGGTACTTAGTTAGAAAAAAATCAAAAGGAAAAAGTAATCAAACACACCGAGAGTATATCGGTCACACTGGTTTGTTGGCCCAAGTCTAAACTTTTAGAATTCTTTCTGGGTCTGGAGTTTTCCTTCCCCATTCAGGAAATTGAGGCGGGTGGAAGGGTGAAAGAAGTACCACCATTAAACTTAGCTAAGCTCAAGCTTAATGGTGAAAGAAGTACCGCCCTCCTATCCAGAAAAGAATAAAAAAAGAAAGAAAAGATAGGATAAAAACTCTGGTATTTGGGAGAAACAAGAAAATTTGATGACTTTGGATTGATATATTTAGTGCCTCTTCTCTACTTCTCCCAGAGGTCATCGGCTTGATTCTCTTTCAAAGAACACACTTCACAACTGAAAAAAAGACCAAGGATTAAATCATGTATGAGCCAGATATTTCTCAGACGCTTCACGCCTTACAAATAGGATGCTCCGAGTAACGATTGGTTCCGATTTTGCTAACCAGAGATTCTGCGGTTCTCGAATGCCCTAAGGCATTTGTCCCATATAGTTTCCATTTGTTATGCCCTGCATACCTGTCCCTACATTTTTTGTGCAAAATGTTGGGTCCCCTCTTTTCGCTTCTGGCTCTTGCCTTGTTTTCTATCTTTTTGTTTTTGTTATTTTCTTCTCCAGGTTTTCCCTCCTGTGAGGTTTGTTTTCTTTTTCTTTTGTCTTTCGTGTCTTTGGGACTCGGTCTCAGAGTTGGTTGTTTCTTTTTTAGAGCTAGGTTCCAAACTCCAGGATTCCCCACCACGATCTCTCTTCCTTGCGAAGAGGTATGGTCACACAGAATCCCCGGGCCCAGAGTCTGGAAGTCTACCTGTTCCAAAGTTTGTGGGAAAGAAGGTAACTTTCTTTTTACCTTGGGTATAAAAATAAATTACATGGCACTTTCATAGTTACTATGATTAAAATACTTAGATATTTTAGAGTGATTCCTTGGCAATTTGAAGTGCGATTAAGTGTGAATTACTCTGAGCTTAGTGGATAATTATGAGCTGATTTTTGGTGACTGTTTGTGATCGCTGAAGGTTGAAGTCATTGCAGAGCGGTCCTAGTGCCTCCTCTCCTTGCTGTTCTTTGAATTTCCAGGTAGGTCCTTTGGTTCCTACCTTTGTTCTTTTGGTTTTTGGTTCTATTTTATTCTGGCTCATGGTTCTATTTTTCGCATCTTCTACTTTTAGTTTTCCACCCATTGGTGGGTTGGCTCTGCTAGAGGGTTGTCCACCCTCTGTGCAGCTATAGATTAGTGTACATTTTTTATATTGTCTTAGGGTAGCTTCTATGCATGTTTTAATATTGTTTATATCTGTGTAAAAATATGTAAATGGTGTATATTTCTATATATCACATGTATATATGCTTTAGCCCTCGGCCCTCCTGTATTCTTTGTGTATATATTTTGTATATCCTTTTGAGCTTGCAAGTTCCTCATGCTCTGTGATGCATTTTTCTTCTTAAGACTAAGCTCATCAAGATGGAGTCACCACGGTTAAAACTCAGAATCTCACTGGTTCGAGCCATGGCATCTTTCTCTCTCCACTGTCTCAATCACCTTAATGGCAGGATTAATTTCCCATGAGTGGGCATTCAAACTGTGTCCCATCTATCATTTAATTCCCCCGTGTTAGCCCACTTATCACCATAAATGTCTTAACGTCGCTTATCACCCTACCATGTGCCAACACACATTGACCAAAGTATGACTTATTGCCAGTCACATCGCCAATGGCTAGTCTATCTAGACTTTAGACCTCCAACAAGACCTTGTCTTCCGCTTCTTCCTGCCACCTTGTTAACATGCTCCGGAATGCTAAGTCATGTTCATTCTAGATACCCCAGAACTTTTGATGTATGTACTAACACTTATTTGATAGGTGCATGTTGGTGAAGAATCTTCTAGAGTTGTAGCTTATTTTTATATATGTCCTGACAGTTCTCCGGTGTTGCAGGTTGTGGATAGATTGATCGAAGATGTCTAACATTATTGCCCCTCCTGATAGTCTGGAACTACCTACCACTTCCACCTGGGCAGCTGCGAAGACAAAGACGGAAAGAATGCTAGTGAAGCTTCCCCTAACCTCTAAATATCCAAAAGAGGGAGATATTTCAGGGTCCAAGGTGGACTCCAAAGTCCAGGAAATAACAAATACGGACCCCGGAACTTGGGCCAAATTGCAAGGTCTGATCCAAACCATTTACAAGTTAAAGGTTGAAGGAGAAAAAATGGCCACTTGCTTGGCCACCTCCGACATCATAAAGGCTGCAAAATTTCCATGTTTGGTACAGTCACCAGAATTAATAAAGTAGCTGGCAATACTATACAATGCACCTACTCGCACAGTTCTGCTTCTGAATCCCCGACCGCTACAATACCCTACCATAATCGTCACCTTGGACACTCCAACTTTTGCTTCCAGATTGGGGATTCCTTAGTTCAAAGGGTCCGCAATCATCACCAGGGCCAAATCATTGGAGGAATTTGGCAAGACCGAAGGCATTTCTCGACAACACCTCAATAGTTAGTGGCTGAAGTCTCCAAAGTGAGACCACAAAAGAATGAAGTTGGAAATTCCTTGCGGGGATTTCAAAGAACCCATCCAGGCGGGTATAATCTTTTTATGCAGGATCTTCAGATGACCCCATGCTTGGGAATTCTCGGTGTGGATGTACTATTTTCTATACTGCATCACAACCCACAATCAGACCTTCAACTGGGTAGCTATTATAGCTAATCACATAGATACGCAAATGAAGACGGTTGTCCAGAATTCCCAATTTTACATGACATCATATGTGTTGTGAGCGTTAGCACAACAAAGACTAGCTTTCCTAGGTTTGGGAATAGCTGGGAAACTCAGGAATGGTCTAGGGTAGGTCACACCATGGGATCATTATCCCTAATTATAGTGGGATCTCAGTTTCCTAAACTTTTGTCAGGTAAATGATGCGTTCATTTACCACAATATCTTAACCCTTACCTGAGATTCTGGGTACAGACTGTCACAGACAACGATGACTCTGGTCAGCTCCTATGGCCATTATTTTATTCAGTTCTAGCATCACACCTACATTAGGGTGACAGGCTTCAATGGGAAACCCTATCTTCTTCCCTGGTATTGCAGGGACAAAATTATTCTTTTAGAGTTTTGCAGGCACATCCTAGATCTACACGCCTTCTTCACGTTGAAGAAGGTCATCAATGTCCCATTCTCTTTCTCTTGTGGGAATTATACATGTAGCCTCACTGTAGCCAGGGAGGAAGACAATGAACTAAAGAGCTTGGGGTTGGTGGAATTCCACCATGCCCAGAAAAATTATGATCCCCGCCGCAAGATTTCCACAGCACTCTCCCGAGCGTCCCCACCCCATGAAGAAGACATTGAAGACTTCTAGGCATACTGCCAGGACAGTTTTGATCTTTGGGCCTGATGGAACACACAGATGAGCAAGGGGCTCATGAAATCACTAGACCTTAGGACCTTCCCAAAGGGATTTAAAGATGATGGGCTGCTAGAGGATCCAACATACAAAGGACAAGGGCTAGATAAATAGGATCTTCCTTTGGTGGATTTGGCTACCCTAGAGGATCTAATGATTGAAGGGGTATGCCACCCCATTTTGGAAGCAAGTCACTAGTACTTTGCTCGGGTGTGTCGCAAAAGAACCTGAAAGAAATCAATAGTGAAGAAGACCATCCCCTCTTCAGCCGGCACCAGACCTTCTTCATCTGCCATGGCTGCTAAAGAAAGCACAAGTAGAGGGAAAGAGAAAGAGGGTGCCTCGGTTCCCAAGGCACATCCCCAGGTTCCTACATTTCTAATGGCCCACCTGCATCAACAAATGGAGTCAGCAAAGTTGACTAGTCAGAAACTAAGCATGCAGGTATCCGTCGATCTCCCTATAACTCCAGTGGCATCCACTTGCCTGACGAGATCTCCCTCATTGGCAGTCATGATGAGCAGACAAAATTTCGCTGAGGTTGAGTCTACAAGCATTCTGGATACTGGGGCTTCACATATAAGAAAGAAGAAAACAATAGTGACCCCTTCACCAAGCACAGCCATCAGTCCCGGTATGCCAGAGATGCCCCCAGGAGATGTAAGTTCAGACTCTCCCGAACTAGAAGATATTTCAGACTCCTCGCCTTGCATGATGATTTTATGACACCTTCTCAGCAAAGGAGCTCCTGGAGATTCAACAGGGTATTGGTCATGTGGTGGAAGAAATTGTGGCTTAGGACAAAGAAGAAGTCCCCATGGAAAAGGAAATCCTAGTGGAAAAGGATACATCAGAGAAAGAGGCTTAGGAAGAAGTACAAAGAGAACCTGAGTAGGAGAGAATACCGGTCCAGGAGACTGAGAACACACCAAGGCAACACACAGATGAGAAATCGATGATCGGGGAACCTGAACCTATAGGATCAACCATACCCTCGATCGTCATGCTCTAAATGCCTTTGGTAGCTCCACGTGACTAAGTGTCACGGAGCACTTTCGGTGAGGTAGTAACAGTGCCCACCTTGTTAAACTTTGGCCAGAGACCTCACCCACCTCCAGAAGATGTCCAGGTGGAGGAAAATGTCCTAATAGATGGGGCCAGTGAGGCCTAGGAGCAGCAGCAACAAATGGACCAAGAAGTCCCAGATAAAGAAAATAAAGAAGCAACTGACACTGGGAGGGACAAAGTCCCTGAAAATACAGATGAAATTGAGACCAGAGAAAAGGCTCTAGATAGTGTAATGGAAGACGTCAGTATGGAAGAAAATGTTGAAGGTTCCAAAGAATAGGAAATAGGAAAGGAAAAAGAACATGAGGAACCAGAATGAGAGGTGGATAAAGAGCCCAAACATAATGTACACTCCAGGACTATGCCACTAGATTCTGAAAGGAATCCTAATGAACAGGTCTTAGTAGAAAATCCACCCCAGATGCCCCAATGGCTAGTGGAATCCAAGAAGAGTAAAGCCTCAGCAGCGGCCACAAGTGCTCCAATCTCATTTGCCGAAATGATGGCCAGGAATACAGAGGCTAAGAAGCCCAAGAAAGTGCAGGTAGTCCATACTCTCTAGACTAGTCCCATCGATATTACAATTGTGACCATCGCAACACCCCCTCTTTTTTGCAGATGCAGCGGCTGTAAGGCCCAAAGATTATAGCATAGTAGAAGTAGATTTGGGGAAGAGGGATAAGCAAGGTGAATTGGACTTGCTGAAAGAGGCCACCAAGGTAATAGAGGTAAGGTACATAAAGCAGGGTCATAAGCTGAAGGAGGAAAGAGAAACAAATGCCAATCTCCTTGCACTTCTGGTAGAACTCACATAGCTGTTAGCTGAGGTCCACCCTGGAACCCCTTCCTCCAAATTGCCGCTTGCACAGGGTGACATGGATTCTCAGTGGATAATGAAGAGGAAAGCACAAGCTATGGAAGGGTAGGCCACTGAGTAGGTGACCGCAATGAGACAATTTATAGGGGCATCCCTCCCAGACCTTTATTAGGTTGATGTCCTCCTCAACCAAGAAAAGGGCTCTACTATTATATGGGACCAGGATCTAGCCAAGTATGAAAAATGGAAGGCTGGACTGGAAGAGATCCGCAACATCGGTGAAGAAGTCACCACAAAGTCTGGAATTTTGGGAGATGAATCGTATGATTCCCTCCAAGCCTAGTACTCCAGACTTGTCCTCAGGGTGAGCTATGCAAGGAACTAGTTAAGGCCCTGAAAGAAAAAGTGACAGCTACCCAATACCCCTTGGGTTTGTTCAAAGCATTCATGATCGGAGTATCACAAGTCGGTCCCTTCACCACTGGGACATGTACCCTAGAGGACTACATCCTCAACAAGTTCAATGAGCAGATGGAGTCCCTATATCTGCCTGTTGGAGATTTTGACCAGGCAGGATGTCCAGATTGTCCAAGACCATGATCTGATCACATGATACCATCAAAATGGTAGATGAAATCTAGAGCAGGGCCAAAGATGTTCAAGAGGAATTGGAGGCTATTCAAATTAGGTGGGAAATTATCAAAGATATAGATGAAGAAAGCATAGGCCAAGTAATAGAAGCTTGGGAAAAATCATAAGGAAGAATAAAATTCTCTGGATTCTGAAGAAGCCCACCCACCCCATAATGTTTTGTATTCATTCATTCTTTTAGATTGCAAGTTCCTAGATCCCAGAACTCTGGATCCCACATTTTTATATTCTTTAAGTGACTTGTGTCTTGGTTCCCAAGGCCGACCAGTCACTTTCAAAGCAGTTAATGAAGGTTTTCAAAAGGTAGGTAACCGCAACAAGGCACGTCGGATCAACAAGAGGTTTTCTGATAGATGGTCTTCCCAAGGCATCATTTCAATGTTACACCTACTGCATCAGAGACAGGGCACCACTTTCCCATTTATGAGGCATGTAGCCTCGATCCTTGGGGGATCAAATTTCTTCTTTCTCCTCCCAGCTCTCTTCTCAAGGCTGAATCTTCCACTCTACTTTTCTTCTCTTATTCTTCTGACATGTCAGACCTTCTCCATCTTGAGGTCTTTTGTAGTGTGGTGCAGGTAGTACCGGCCACCGAAAGATAGTATTATATTGTGAATTGTAAAATAAGTTAGGTTAGATTTTAGGTCAAATGATGTGTATAAATAATAAGTCCGACCTCATTCCAAGGGTCGGCAAAATTGATGATTTTGCAATCCATGGTTAATATCAATTTGATTTTCTTAGTTCTTAGTTGCAGAGCTCAATGCTCCATAGTTTCTAAGCTTTTAGTAGTTAGATGCTCCCATGGAGCCACCATTGTACCATGCACCAGTGCTTGCTAGAAAAGATGTTAATGAGGAAGGAAGAGTTCTCTCGACGATGTTGTTAGCATTCTGTCTTCTGGGTTAATGGTATTTTATGCTTTGTGTTCTTCATGTCCTCTTCTCTGATACTTAAAGTAGATTAACGACCTCCTTTCCTTTGCTACTGATAAAATATGAACTGATGGTTGTATATTTCTTTAGTATTTAGTGTAGTGTGTTAGAGAATTGTTGATGTTTTGAATGTTTAGTATAACTATAGGTAAATGAAATATTTCTAACTCTGAAATATCTTTTGAAGTTTATTTGTAAAATGAATGTGCGCTTGCAGGAAACCCCCACTTACTTGAATCCCCAGAGATGATGAGTTGAAGATAACCAGCTATCCCCCTCACACAAAATAGTCACATCTCCCAACCGAGCCCTGCACTGTCGAGACCTAACTCTCATGTGCTTGGAGGCCCAGGGAATCTCATTTCCCCAAACAACCTTTACAGGCAAAGTTGGCTGGTACCCCGATACCCGGTGACAACTCACCTCTATTGGCAGACCCGGTCACAAAGTCCTCTCAACACCTCCTTCTCATGCAAGAGCGTTTATTTATTTATAGGACAACATATAACTGCTAAACTTAGCATTCCCTAAGAAAAGGTAGAGCTTTTATTACAAACAACTAACAGAAAGGAAAGCTAGAAAATAGGAAATGGAATTGGTCCAGAAAAGAGGAAAGAACTGCTTAGATAACAAATCTAACTTCCCACTTTGTCTTATATTTCATCAAGGAAATTATTGCATTTGCCAAGTCTTTTCTCAACCATCTCCACCTTGATTAACCTGAAACCTTCCACCACTACTACGCTGATGTTTCATCTGTGTGCATCTGCTACAAGACCGAGTCAAGCGTCTAACACATAGATGTGCTCACCTAAACAAGATGGTGGTTTCTACTTCAATGCACTACATTAAAACTGTTAGGATAAAAGAATTCATGGAAAATAATCATTTAAAGTACATATGCATTATCTATTGCTGAAACAATCAATTCATTCATAAAACATGATCACAATTCCATAGCAATATATAGAGCATATTCATCCAGATAAAGTATATTAAGTAGCATATGTCCATGGCATAGGTTCAGTGGTTGACTACCACATATTAATAGTTTTAAAGAATAAATTCTTGGAATAATAAAGGAAAACATAGGAAAAAACCTATCAAAAGTTCTTCTAGGGTATCTAAAGTATACCATTAAAATGGCCTATCAATGCCCACAATCCAATAACTACTTGAATCACCTCATTTGTGATCTTCATTGGCTTGCTGAGCCACATAAAATCACCATGAATCCTCCTAAGGATATACCTTATCCATTCCTCCTCTTTAATGAATATAAAATTCATGAACTAAGAAAATTTATTCTCCTCTAGGGCTTGTAATTCTAGTTTCAGCTGATGATCTTATCGTAAGATTTCTTTATTACAAAATTCCTTCAAATTATCTGTGCCAAGATCCTCCAAGTTTGGATGTATGTAAACCCCAACATTCTTGAAATGCAAGATTCTGTACGACACATCAAAAAGAGAAGATTCTGGATCCAACTCGACTGACTTGTAAGGGTGTTTCTTAAATTTGAGTCGAGGCCTCTCAATAACATCAACTATAACTGAGGTATCCATCTTGATAGTTTGAATTTGTAGAGATTCACATAGAAAATACCTTTCACTGAACCTAGGGTTTGCATTAAAATCTCTTGAACAATCTCCTCAATTTTGATCACACTAGATTTTCCTTCAGATCACCTCTTCACTTGTTCTCTTGATTGTAGTGTGACAAATAAAACTCACAAATCACCTTTTTCTTCCTGTTATCTAATTTCTAGGTATATTAAATGCTTCATACCCTAATATCTTCAAACATCTTATTCACCATTTGGGTTCACAGGATTTGATCGCACACCTTCCAATATTATCAAATCCATCTGGTAATGACTCTAAAACATATGTCCCAACATGATTCAACTACTATATACTTGTCAGATTTAAGAAACATCAACTTCAAGAGGTTTCATATGATTTAGTTTATAAGCTCCCCCTAGGCCAAAGGCCTATATTCAATTCCCTAAGGATTTTTTAGCACTAGATCTAGGTGTGGACCCTCCAGATAGTTCATCCTGACTTTTATTACCCATGTCTGCTTCATTTACTTCCTAACCACTTCAACATTCACCTTTTCCTTGCCTTTTTTGTCTGCATATTCTTTCTCCTTTTGACCGGACCTTTATTGTTCACATTATTGCTCCTACAATTCCTTGCAATATGACCAAATTTGTTATATTTGTAACAAACGACATTCCTTTGTCCATTTTTTTGTTCATCTAGCTTCTCTTGGTTGCGCACTTATTGACAATGTGTCCAATACATTGCATGCATGACATTTAATTTTACATTTTTTGGAAGAATTTTTATTCACAATACTTTCGCACTGACTTTCCTTATGACCATGTTTATTGCACTTAAAGCATTGACCATAAAAATATGTACTTTTTTTATTCATTCTATTCCTATAATGCATGGCTTTATGGCCAAATTTATGACATATAAAGCACTTACCATCAATCCTTTTAGCATTAGGTTGTCTTGCTGATGGATTCTTGCTCATCTTCTTCTCAGATCTAGGCTTGTCAGATCTGGGTCTATTTTGAGAAGATTTAGAGGTTTCTCCTTCCTCATATCCAAGACCTCTCTTTTCCTCATATCCAAGACTAATCATGAAATTTTATTTTTAATCATTTTGTATCACAATTTCATCTATGAGTTCTTCTTCAAGATCCTTGGTTCCCTCT
Source organism: Thuja plicata (assembly GCA_018584345.1). Taxonomy (NCBI): domain Eukaryota; kingdom Viridiplantae; phylum Streptophyta; class Pinopsida; order Cupressales; family Cupressaceae; genus Thuja; species Thuja plicata. The sequence continues at coordinate 3,868,733 of MU225084.1, read as the reverse complement.
AGATCAACAAATAGTATTTTGCATTCATCAGATCTTTCCTTCAAGGACTGTTCTAAGTTTTCTTTATTCTTCTTCCTAGCCTAAATATCCCTAGTCATGTTCATCACCATAGATTCCATCTCACGCTTCAAATTAGCATTCTCTTGCTTAATATTTTCACATTCTTGGGTCTTTTCTTTCAGTTCTTGACTCGAATGTTCATCATTTGAGCTATCATTATCCCTTATTTGTAACTGATCAAAAAATTCTCCTATTTTCACCTTGGCTTGCTTCAGTTGTGATTTTAGTTTCATGACAAAATCTTTAGCTTCTCTTAGATCATCTTGCAACATTCTTCACTTTTAGATTGATCAAGATCCTCTAATGCAACTAAGAGTTGTTCTTGGAAACTTGAATCCATTGTTCCTTCCCAGATTTCCCTCAAGATGTTAAAATTTCTCTAAGGGATCAATAGATATGATATCAATTATTGGAATGAAGGAACAATGACCGGGGGGGGCATGAATCAATGCACTATAAAATAATTTCTTGTTAAATTTTTTCTCAAACCACTTAATGCATATAACAGAAAGTAAAGTGCAAGAATACAAAGAAAATAAACAACACCCCATAATTCATAGAATTTTATCATGGAAACCATGTTAGGGAAAAAACCACAATGGGGATGATACCCACAAGCCAATACTCTACAAAAAATATTGTCTTACAATAAGGGGAATGCACTTTCATTCAGGCACACTATCTAGAGCACACTACTCAATTACAGTTAAGGACGACAACCCTATGGAAGGATCACTACCTTACTGAATCACTACAATGATCACATGATATTTTGAAATGCTAAAGTAGCATTAAATATGCTTGATTACAGTTTCATATAAGCACATGAATTGATCTGATACACTTTTACCTTTTACTACATTATTGTTCTCTATTCTTTGGTAATCTACAAAACCTTCATGAAATCCTTTGCTTCAAACCTTGCACACTGATCTCATGCATTAATAAATATCTAACCACATCTCCAAACCCTAATCGATTAATTATATAGGTATGAAACCTCATATTTGATCTCCCATGTCAGCTACCAAAAACATCTTAGGGAAATGTAATACATTTTGACCAAGTTGGAAAAATTCTCAATTTGAATTAATTTCCCTCCAAGACAACAATATCCATGCAACTAACTATGTTAGATTTACCATTTAAACATAAAATTTAGTGCCAAAAACAAATTAACATGTACGCGTAAGGATTTCTTTACCATGTCAGACTAATAAACTATCAAACATGAAATACCATTTCTCAGATCCGTGTAACTCTTACCCAACATGTCACCATACCTCCAAACTATGGAATTAGCATCTGGAAACATCTACAATGCTTTCCTTAGATGCACACCAAAATTATTTATCTAGGAAAGGAACACTAAACCTTTTACTATAAACTACATGTACACTGTGTTCTTCATTCCTGTACTTAGCCAAATCTCTCTTTGTCTACCACTTTAATCACTTATTTCTATGCACATGTGGAATTTATGTGTAGTTTCCATAATTGACAACATACAATCTTCTATCCAGTGTCTCTTGCCAACAAGTATAGAATTTGTTCTTGTTATAGCAAGGACTCAAAGAGGACATGATTCCATTTTTCTGGTGGTGGATTCTCAAAGATGGCACATTTCATTTCTTGTAGAAATACTAATGATGTTGTTGATGTGGCGTAATTATTTTCCAAAGAAGTGGTGAGATTAGATGGTCTACCAAATAGCTTAGTTTTCGATCATGACACTAAGTTTTTTGGGTAATTTTGGAGGACATTGTGGAAGAAGCTAAAAATATATTTGAATTTCAGCTCAACGCACCATCTACAGACTGACAAGCACACTTAAGTGGTAAATAGGAGTTTTGGAAATCCATTGAGGTGCTGTTAGCGAACATATTTGTCTCTCAGAAAATCATGTATAGGAAAACTCTACAGCCCTTCTTGAAAGACAAATGACCCTAATAGTTGGGTAAATGACTTGAAATCACTTCCCTCTGAATTAATCCTAGGTACAACTCCCTAAAGATATTTTATCAGTAATATCTAATTTTGAAATTCAACTTTTAACCTGAAAGGTTTAGAAAGGTTACTTCAACATTCAAAGATGAGAAGCATTGTAGAAATATCTTAATAAAGATAGAAGAACGATAAAGAAATAAAAATCATAGTTTTTCTTTTAACAGATTCAATGAAAATAGACAACTAAATGGTAGAAAGGAAACAACATATAGATAAAGTTCAAGAATTATGAATCAACAGACACAAACATTGTAGAGTAAACGAAATGTCAACACCAGACACTTGCTTTTTTTTTTTCAAACGACACAGATTTGATACACTTAACTGTAATGTATTTCCAAAAATTACTACACAGGCAATCACATCGAATCTATTCCTTCAAAATAGTATCATATTTTTCTATATCTGTTCCTCTAACCCTTTTTTAAATCAAACTATCACCACCAAAAATAAGACTATCTAGTTATGATTTGTCTCCTATTTTTTGAACCTTTCAAAATTTTGTAGCAGAAGTACTTATAGTATCAAAGTTCCGAGAGGTCTCACAAAAAACTCAACCTTTCGGGCAATCAGTTATAAAATAAAACCAGCAGAAAAGGACACATGTCCTTGAGAGTTTGCATGTTAAACCAAATAAAAAGTAAGTATCTAAATCTAGTTCTTTGTCCACAGCATGATCCTCGCTTCCCCCCGGACTCCCTTCTTCTTTGGTAAGTGATAGGGTAGGTTTTGATTCTTTATACGCCTAGACCAACTCTTTCACGAATGATAGATGTGGTATCTTGGAATTCACTATCGGGGCCATTGAGGCCTCCTTACTCCACTTCAACTTCTTCACCTTTCTACAACATTGAGCAGCTGATCCACACACAAATATAACATAGATTCAATCCTTTCCATCAGAGTTAAGTCAGAGGCTTTAGGATTAACCTTTTCTCTAATCACTTTTATCGCTGAGTCGAAGGCTTCCAGAGCGCCTTTCAATTCTTGTTCACCGTACACTGATGGATAAGTATAGGTGAATTTAATGACCTTCAACTTGTTCAAAGTGGCTTTCTGAATTTGTTTAGCTTCGGCCTCATATTCTTTGTTTTCTGTAATGGTGATCCTTATAAGAGATATATGCTAGCTAATGTTCTTTCTAAGAATGAAGAAAATGGATTCATCAATGCATTTCAGAGAGTTTATGTAGAACTTACTAAAACCATATCTCTCTATTTCCAAGAACTTTCTCATTGCCGATACCCATTTTTCCTCCTCTCCATCCCAGGCTTGCTGCTGGGTCTGTAACTCTCCCATTAAGGCTTCAGTATCATGGAGGAATAAATGCAAATCTTTGATATATTTTTGGCCACTACTAAGTACTTGGGACATCCACTCATCAACTGAGGAGACTAGTGTTTAACCCCTATGAACTTGATTTAGAAAAAAATTACTTTCTACAGAGTTTGGGTCAAATACCTGTGGAGATTGGGTCAGTGACATGTCATAAAAGTTGCAGAAAGTGTTTATAAATTGGGAGAGTGACACTATCGTCTATTTCAGTTCTCTCTTTTCCTTTCTATCTTGCCATGATGTCATTAACATCTACTGAGCCATCTCTTTGAAAAGGTTATTCTTTCCCGCCCTATCCATAGTCCCTAATTCAATTTTAGTGACTTCAAAGTCTTCAGCTGCAACATCCTGCTTCTCTTCCTTCGGTCTGTAGGTGGCTACTTCAGCCATCCACTTCCCAGTTTTAGTATTAGCAAACATCTGTGCTGTGCTCTTAAATTTCTTGGCCTTGGGAGTCTTTTGAACATATTTTCTAAATATGTCATGTACTGGAATAGATGCTGGAACTAAGCTCCATTTCTTGTTCACTGAAGTGGTTAGCCATCTTGGTGTGTCACTTGTTGCAGCTGACTATTTTCTTGTTTTTGCAGGAGTATCCATTAAATCCAAAGTCACATCATCAAGATCAAAGAAGTCCTTTCCTATTTTCTCATCTTCACTGATTTGATAGTTCAAATCCCCAAACTTGTCATCATCCAAGTTAATTGTCTCTGTGTTTTATTGAGTCATCTTCTCTTTAACTTGTGACCGAGACTTTGACCTGGTAATTTGCTGAGGTGAGACTATAGGAGAAGGCTCTGCAACTGATTTCTTCCTTGAACTCTTAGTCCGCTGCTTACCCAATGCACCTGCATTATCAATTGATTTATGAGGATTAGAAATAGGGGAAGAGGAATATATAGGAAAAGATTTAACTTCAATTGACCTAGGACTAGAATGCTTTCTTCTTGCTTGCATCCATTCTTTAGTTAATTGAAGTACATGTTGTGTCCCACGTTTAATGTTATCTTCCTCTTACACTGACCAATCAATTTCATACTACTTATTTTCCAAAGATCTTTTGAAATTAGGTTCAACCAAGTTTGAACCATCATTTGTCACACCTTCCACATTAAATTGCAATCTCATGGATAGAATCTGAGAAATACAAATACGACTGTGCTCTCTCTCCTTAACTTGGGACTCATCAGAGCAGTCCTCCTAGAAATCCTCTAAATGGGGAACAAGGAACATATTGGACCTAAGTCCTAGAATTCCACTGGAAATTTTTTTGTTATCAAAACCTGTTCTCCCTGTATAATACTTAAAATCAAAATGACTCAGGTTGTTCCCTATACTTACTACATCCTCAATAGTATCACATGAGAATTTTCCTAGCTGTAATGGGAAAACCTTCTCCCATTCCTCTTCAGGCATAAACCATATAAGTAATGTGGAAAGATGCCTACAGACCTCTGCAAAAATAAAGTAGTCAAAAGCATATCTAGGCAATCTTGTAGGGGCCTCTTCAAAACCACCAACTCTCACATAAGTGAATCTAGGGAACTGGGTATAAAAACTCCCAAATTTAGTCACAAACTCCTGAGCCTTAGCACTCATTCTCCTGGCAGAATCCCCAGTGAATTCAAAATAGAGTTTACCCATAAAACTATCATGCACTCTCCTGTAATTCTGAATTACATTATTTCTTTGAAGAATGGGGAAATACTCATCAACACACATGCCATCAGACCAAGGTTCATGAATCATCCCATCCCACTTTTGACTACAGGCTAAGCAATACATCAGAAAGAAGACATGAAGAAACTACACCCTGTGAGTTTGGAATTGTTAAGTTATTCCCTCATTGAACTGACAATTAATTCAGCCCAATCCAATGTCTTTTTTCCTTCTAACACAATTTGAATATATCAGAACAACCAATCTAAGGACTCTGGAAACCCTCTGACACTTTGCAACATTACATGAAATCACTAATATACCAGTGCACATGAATTCTATTAAACTTTTTAGGAAAACAAGAACCTCCTCTTTGTGGGTTTATCAACCAGTGTTTGGCCATGGAAGTGCGATTTGAATCCGCATTTTCCTTGAATTTAACAAGGGACTGTGCCAGAGAAAAAGCAGAAATTTTTTTCTCTATAATTTGGAAAGCTGAAGAAACAATTTACCTGTTTACTACTATCAAGAAACTACCATCTTTCTTAAGAATGGACTCAGTCCTCTGATCATAGTTACGGATACATTCATGAATCAACTTAGGACAAATAACTGTAGGTGGGAAGGAAGCGGCTACACACAACCCACTATGTAAAATTTCCAAAGCAGGGACTTTCTTTTCTAAGCACCTAGAAATTCTATTAGGGATTCCCTCAACATCACATCCTCCTAAATTTGTGTTTGCTACAATGGGGTTTTCGCAAACCAGACTAGAAATGCTTCCAAATAAGTGAAAATCAGACTTCATACTTGTAAAAACAAATAGACAACTACCACAGAATCTTCTGAATATTTCACAAGATTAAATTAAAACACTGCACAGGGTGCAACCTGACTCACCTTGTTCTTGTAGATACTTTGGCAGCTTGGAGCTTTCAAAAACCTTACCTTCAAACTAGCCATATATGGACAGTGACATCATTTCAAAAGAATGAATGCTAAGAATGGTTTCAATAGAGAATGCCAAATAATTGATCATTAATTACCCATCTTTAAGGAAATAAAGACTAAAGGAATGAAATAATTGTTTACGCATGCAATCAATTAATACTACCAGTGCAAAATTTCATTTCGTACAAAATCATTCTGAATTTGAAATCTCAGATGCACTTAACCGCCACCATTACTTACCCGTGTTAAATGCTCTTTTCCGTAGGACCCACCGCTAAGTGATGACGAATCCCACTTTTTCTGCCCTGTGTCACTTTTTCAAAATCCTTGAACACTCTTGAATAGAGTTGAACCAAGTTCAAGGATGTTCTCATGTGTTCAGTACTATTCAAACATATTCCCATTTGTTCATTTTCCTTAGTCCTTAAACCAAAAATTCTGCACTGTCATCACTGATGTCATATCTTTGAAAAGTCAAAACTCCTGAACACCGCGACCATGAAACATTTTCTTCCAGTTTTATACATCTACCATACCTTACAATAACATGAACTACCTTGAACACTCTTGAGCACGCATGAACTAAGTTCAAGGTTGTTCAAGGTTGTTCAAACCTATTCAAGAAAAAAAGTATTAGCAAATAATCTTTTGTTTTTCGAGGCACGGTCAGACTACAAGTTTACATTTTCAGTGAGTAGTTTGAAATGAGGATTTAAGCATCTTTGAGACTTTCAAAAATATCATGGTGACTCCAAAAAACACTTATAGGAAGAGGACAAGAACCAGATTTGGACTAACATCGGCTCTGACTAGGGACTTACTTTTCTCAAAAGTCAGATAACTCAAAAAATCTAGTTTTGCAAACTGTTGCAAAAGGCTCTGAAAAACACACGATGCATAAAGGGAAAGACACACAACCCAAAAGAAAACTAAAACTAATATATACAGCTATTCACAGGGAATAGATGCTAAAGTCTAAGCAATTTAATGTCCTGCCCATTATAGGAAAATGGTAAGACCGTTGCATCTAGGTAGGCAAGTTTAAAAGCATTGGATCCTAATTCTTTAGTAACAATGAAGGGTCCTTTCAATAATGACTCAAACTTACTATGAGTTCCCTTCGACACCTTCCTCTTGTCCCAAAGTAGCACTTCATCCCGTTTCATAAAATTTCTATGCCTGGCCTTTCTATCAAATATGTTCTTTAACTTAACTTGATGGTCTGTGATCTTGTCAACTAATGCCTCCCTTTCTTCTTCCAACTTCTACAAGTGTAGAATTCTTTTCTCCAAAGAATCTGTAAAAATTTGATCTTCAATAGTAGTCTATAACTTAGTTACTAACAATTCCAAAGGAATCAACACTTGAGCTCCTACTCCATAGACCAACTCAAAAGGGGCCATTCCAAGTGCTCTTTTTGGAGTGATGTTATCAGCCCAAAGGGCTTCATACAACTTCTTGTGCCAGTTCTTACCACTTTCATCTACCAATTTCTTCATTATGGAAATCAAATTCTTATTACTTGACTCCGCTTGCTCATTACCTTTAGGGAAAATAATCAGAAGAATGAGCTAGTGAAATACTGTGGTCATAATAGAAAAGAGTCAGTTCTTGAGATGAAAAATAAGTAGCATTGTTAGCCACAATTTTTTGAGGCACACCGAAGCGCACCAGAATATTATCTTTTAAGAAATCACACACCACCTGTGAATTTTCTTTCTTAGTGGGAACAGCTTCAACCCACTTAGTAAAATAATCAGTCATTGTTAGGATATAAACATGACCCGCACTTGACTGAGGATTAGTTGGGCCAATAAAATCTATCCCCCATTGCTTAAAAGGCTCGTCCACTATGATAGGTCTTAATGGCAGTGCAGCTAATTGATGCCTTTCAGAAAACAAATGACACTTTTGGCAACTTCTGAAAAATACATACACGTCTTTGAACATTCCTGGCCAGTAAAAGCAATACCGGATAATCTTGAAGGTTGTTACAGATGATGAAAACTTTCCTCTACAAGCTTCCTCATGGAAAGTTTTCAATAATTGTAACTGCTGCTCTTTATCCATGCATCTAAGAAATGTGCCACCTAGCCCTCTTTTATACAAGGTGCCCTACCATATTACATACTTTGCAGCTGGTAATATTAGGTTGCACCTCTCCTTGGGTGACAATCACGCGAGACATTCTTCATAAGTGAGGAAATATGCTATGTCAGAGAACCAGGAATCGTTCAGACTAACTAACAACACTTGAGATACCACGTCTCCTGATTCTTCTGATAGTTCTAAATTTTCAGCTATGAACTTACAAAGGCCTCTTCCCTAGACCAGTTTGGTAGGTTTAATTAATAGATCATATTATTGTATCTTAGTCACCCATGCTGCTCTCTTGTTCATTTCTATTTCCTATTGAGTAAGAAAACTTTTCACTGCTGAATCTGGCACATACACTATGAAGTGCGAGTGTAGGATGTAAAATCTGAACTGCTTGACTGACTTTACTATAAAAAAAGCCTAGCAAAAGCCTATTTTTCAATAGAAGAGTATTTAAGTTCTTTCTTCTTTAGAGGAGTGCTCATGAAAGTAATTGGTGCTTCTTTTCCAGAAGCATATTTCTGAGTGAGAATCCTTGACAAGGTGTGATCAGAAGCATGATAGTAAATAATGAAATCCTTTTTATAGTCAGGATAGACCAAAGCGAGTGCCTCAACTCCAATAGTTTTTATTACATTGAAAGCCTTTTTACTATATTATGTCCATTTAAAAGGCTATTTTTCACTCATCATTCCTACAATGTGCCTAGTCAATTCAGAAAAATCTGGGACAAAGACTCTTAAAAAGTTGATCTGACCAAAGAAGGATTTAACTCCTGTTCTAGTCGATGGTAAACTAATCTGTTGGATTTCCCTCACCCTCTCTAGGTCAATTCTAATCCCCTCTTTGGAAATAATATGGCCTAACATTTTCCCTTTTGTTACACCAAAAATGGATTTTTTTAGATTAAGTGATATGCCATGGTCCCTGCATCTCTGTAGAACTAATATGAGGTCTCTGATGTGATGTTTCTTTCTTCTAGAATAAGCTGTCAAATCATCAAGATAAATCACTATAATTCTATTTCTCATATCAGCAAAGGAAGAATCCATTGCTCTTTGAAAGGTCACTCCTGTATTGATCAATTCGAAGGGAATTATATTATAAGAAAAATTCCCCCATGGCATGGTGAAAGCAGTCTTGTGTTTATCTTTGTCTGACATGCTTACCTGATTATATCCTAAAAACCAATCAAGGAGAGACATCATCTTTGATCCAGTGACTATTTGTAGAATATGTTCCATCTTGGGCAAGGCATAATTATCTTTTAGGTTAGCCTGGTTCAAATTGTAGAAATCTACATAGATCCTTATCTCTCTTTTCTTCTTCCTCACAGGAACAATATTCGCTATCCAGGTTGAGTGGTGGATAGGATAAATAATCCTAGCTTTTAGCATCTTGTCTACTTCTCTAAAAATTGCTTCTGACACTTTAGGATTATAGATTCAAAGTTTTTGTCTAAAGGGCTTTGACTCCAGTTTTAGGGGAATAGGATAATTGAATTTTCCCTTTCAAAAATATTTAAGATCATCATAGTTCCAGGAAAAAAACATCCATGTAGGCCGTCAACAAGATCTGAAGGTTTTTATTTTCCTAAACAGATAGGGTCTTACTGACAAATATCCACTGAGGTTCATCTGTAGTACCAATATTCACTTTATCATATTCTTTTTGCACATCTAAATGTGGGCCATTTCTTGAAATGAAATTATCATCTTTCCATGAAAACAAGTTTTCTAGGGAAACCAAACCTTTGGGGATTTTATTACTCTTCAGCTGAACAACTTCTTCTTCTGGTGAGAACTCAGAACTGGACTTGCCACTCTTTTCACCCATTCCTTCAAAGTAAGTAGATGAAAAAACTTCCACACATGTCATGAAATCCTTAATTTGGGCGTCATCTTCAAACACTTGCAGATGATCTATGTTATCTGTAACTGCGGGCCTATATATCATCTCTACCCGATATGTATCAGTTTTGAAGTCTGGATGAGGGAGAAAAAGAGACGCTGACACAGCTAAAGAATCAGCTCTTGAATTCAAATTTTTGGTAATTGCCTCTATGGAAAAAGCTTCAAAAGAATTGATTTCATCCCAAACTAAGTCCCTATAATGTTTGAGACATTCATTTTTTACTGTGAATTGACCTTTCACTTGTTTAACAACTAGTTTAGCGTCACCTTTCACAACAAATTCTTTAATCCCCAATGTTCTTGCATCTCATAAACTTAATAATAAGGCTTCATATTCAGTGGTATTATTATTATTTTTAAAGTCTAGCTTAAAAGAGAATGAGACATATTCATCATTTGGGCCTTTCAATACTACACCAGGCCTAGATCCTGTGCTGGCACAACTACCATCAAACTCCATTAACCAAATTTGTTCATTTTCACCACATACTGCAGAAATAGAGGAATCTTCTTATGAGAAAATCATATAGTTACCAAACTCACAATCTTGGAAAAGGATTTGTGCCTTTGGGTCATCAGATGGGAATACAGTATACTTGTATTTAACTTCAGGTTCCAACTTGACCTTTTTCTTCCCTATGGGTATGATGGCTTCTGACCAATCCATTTTTATCTCCCCGCCCATGTCTCTATAGAAAGTTTTTCTCAATAGCATCCCATAGCTAGCGGGAATATCTGCAACTAGAATGGTTAACTTTAATCTTTTGTCTGGGTAGGCCGCTAACACAACTTGGACATCTTTCAATTGGCCAATCAAAGGCACTTGTTTACCATCTATGGAATAGCACCTTCCAAAAGTTTCTGTCAAAGTCAAGCCTAAGGATTTGGCAACAAATGACGACATGATATTATCAGAGGCACCCAAATCTATGATGAAATTGCTTAATTTGAGACCATTCAGGAGCAAGGAAATATAGAAGGGGTCTAATTTTCTTATTTCATCAATTTCACATTTCAACTCTGAGGTAGTTGTGGTGGCCAAGTTATTTTGATTTGATACATTAGGAGGTGCAACTATGGGAGTCTGTATGGATTGAGTAGTCTGATCTGTGGTACATTGGTTGGTCTGGGAAGAAGATGAGCGATCTCCTTGAAGATACCTAACCAGCTTATCAAGTTCTTTTAGATTTAACTTTAAATATTCAGCAGGGGAAATTTGTATAGCTGAGGATTTACAAAATTCAACTACATCAAAAGAAGACATACCTTCATTTTTTTGAGAAGCTTTAGAATCATGAACTTTATTATTGGAAGGATAAAGGTTACCTGTTGATTTGTGAGCTTTCTAAAAAGTACCTGATGATGTAGGAATCTGCTTAGAAGTCTTTTGATTATGTGTCAACATAGCACACATTGGGTTTTCAAGAGTGACTAGAATATCCCCTCTTTTAGAGTCAGATTCAGATTCTAAATAATATGAGCTAGTCACCAAGTCTCTCTTGAGCCACTTCCTCCACAATACACTCTCCTAACACATCTTTTGTTTCCTCCATCTGTATATGCCTCAACATATCAGGGAAAGAACTGCCATTGTGATCTTTTGTGAGGTGGAATGAACACATGACTGCATCTTTTAGAGCAGCCTCTAAGGACAGCCTCGACTGAGTTGGGGGCAAAAGAGGAGTTTTATTTTTCCATTGATTGGATTTCTTTCAGCTTGTATCTTGGTATATAGGAGAGTAGGAAGATCCCTGCTTAGGTAATTGTCTTTTCAAGGAAATGACATCATTCATGAGTTTTTGGATAATTAGGTCTATAGATGAGGAATTTGAGGCTTGGGAATGAGGCGTTTGCACATCTTTTCTCCATTTTCTAGCTATGATAAGATCATCCTCCAATTCAGTGGATTGGCTTTGAGCAATGTCCAAATCTACAGGCCTACTCCTCCTCAAGTGAAAACCTATGTTAGGAGGCATAGATTTTACAAAGAAAAATTGTTGGTTCTCAGGAGTGGGTCTTTTGGCAGTGGGAATTTTATGAATCACTTTATTGTACCAAGCCACATAGTCTCTCATTGGATCTTGGATTTCCTTCTTCATTTGCATCAATTGTTCCAACAAGGAATGCTCTTCATCAGTGCCTTTGAAATGACTTTCAAATTCTATCTTCATTGTTTACCAATTTGTTATAGACCCTCCAGGAAAATGACTGATACATTCTGTAGCTCCTTCTATCAAGGATTGAGCGAAAATCCTAACAGCTACATCTTCATGTTGCACTGCTAAAATATTTGTTGCTATGCTAAATGCATTGAAATGTTCATCTACTAAGACCTTACTGTCTCCATAAAATTTAGGGAGAACATCTTTTATGCCTTTAGGAAGGGCATGATGGGCACCAAGTGCTAGAGGACCGACTGCTGCTCTCCAAGGTTGTGCCATGACTGTAACTGAAAAAATAGTTATGAGGGAAGGGGCTTGAATGCTAGATAAGGTCAAGGACTACCAGATAATAGTAGATAAAGAATTGTTTGATTGAGCTTTGGGTGGGGAAGGAGGCCTACTCTTAGCTTTAGGTTTTGGAATGTAGGTGGTTGGGAATTGAAAGTTTTGCAAACTTTCATAAAATGTGTCAAAGATTCCCTCCCTCCTTTGAGACCTCATATACGGCCAAGAATCCAGTATGATATATTTTCTCCTATTGCCTTTGGATAGCTTTGTCGAAATTTTTTGCTTCCTGAGAAATTGGTAGACCTCGCAGCCACTCCCCTATATCTTCCTCTTCTTCCAAGACTAAGAGGACTTGTTGGTACTGATGATAGCTAGTCTTTAAATCCCAAGCAATAGTGTTCAAATCAGAAATTATATCCTCTTGGGTATTTTGAAAGTTAAGATCTGGTTGAATAATAGGAGGTAGTTCCTCCTAGTTAGGTATCACCACAACTGGTAGAACCATAACTATTCATAAAAGAAAATATTAAAAACAGGTCTACACTGTTTATCACTCCCTAGTAGAGTTGCCAAAAATATGTTAGCAAATAGATTTGTCTCTCTAAAAATATTTTATAGGAAAACTCTACAGCCCTTCTTGTAAGACAAATGACCCTAACAATTGGGTAAATGATTTGAAATCACTTCCCTCTGAATGAATCCTAGGTACAACTCCATAGAGATATTTTATTAGTAATATCTAATTCTGAAATTCAAATTTTAACCCAAAAGTTTTAGAAAGGTTACTTCAACATTCATAGATGAGAAGCATTGCAGAAATACCTTAATAAAGATACAAGAATGATAAAGAAAGAAAAATCACAATTTTTCTTTTAACAGATTCAATGAAAATAGACGACTAAACGGTAGAAAGGCAACAACATATAGATAAAGTTTAGGAATTATGAATCAACAGACACATACATTGCATAGTAAATGAAATGTCAACACAGGACACTTGATTTTTGTTTTCAAATGACACAGATTTGATAAAATTAACTGTAATGTATTTCCAAAAATTACTACACAAGCAATCACATGGAATCTGTTCCTTCAAAATAGTATCAGATTTTTCTATATCTGTTCCTCTAACCCTTTTTTAAAATCAAACTATCACCACCAAAAATAATACTATTTAGTTATGATTTGTCTCCTTTTTTTTTAATCTTTCAAAAGTCTACAGCAAAAGTACTTATAGTATCAAAGTGCTGAGAGGTCTCCTGAAAAACTTGACCTCTTGGGTAATCAATTATAAAATAAAACCAGCAGAAAAGGACACATGTCCTTGAGAGTTTGCATGTTAAACCAAATAAAAACTAATTATCTAAATCTAGTTCTTTGTCCACAGCATGATCCTCACTTCCCGCTGGACTCCCTTCTTCTTTGGTAACCGACTGGGTAGCTTTCCATTCTTTATACACCTGGACTGACTCTTTCATGAATGACAGATGCAGTATCTTTGAATTCACTATCTGGGACATTGAGGCCTCCTTACTCCACTTCAAATTCTTCACCTTTTCTACAACATTGGGTAGCTGATCCACACACAGATATAACATAGATTCAATCCTTTCCATCAGAGTTAAGTTGGAGCCTTTAGGATTAACCTTTTCTCTAATAACTTTTATCGCTGAGTTGAAGGCTTCCAGAGTGCCTTTAAATTCTTGTTCACTGTACACTGATGGGTAAGTATAGGTGAATTTAATGACCTTTAGCTCATTCAAAGTGTCTTTCTAAATTTGTTTACCTTCGGCCTCATATTCTTTGTTTTCTATAATGGTGCTCCTTATAAGAGATATACACTAGCTGATGTTCTTTCTAAGAATGAAGAAAATGGATTCCTCAGTGCATTTCAAAGATTTTTTTTCATAGAACTTACTAAAACCATATCTCTCTATTTCCAAGAACTTTCTCATCATCAATACCCATTTTTCCTCTTCTCCATCCCAGACTTGTCACTGGGTTTGCAACTCTCCCATTATGGATTCAATATCATGGAGGAATAAATGTGAATCTTTGATATATTGTTGGCCACTGCTAAGTACTTGGGACATCCACTCATCAATTGAGGAGACTAGTGTTTGACCCCTCTGAACTTGATTTAGCAAAACTTTACTTTCTGTAGAGTTTGGGTCAAATACCTGTGGAGATTGGGTCAGTGGCATGGCGTCAAAGTTGCAGAAAGTGTTTATAAATTGGGAGAGTGACACTATTGTTTGTTTTAGTTCTTTCTTTTCCTTTCTATCTTGCCATGATGTCATTAACATCTGCTAAGCCATCTCTTTGAAAAGGTGATTCTTTCTTGCCCTATCCATAGCCTCTAATGCAATTTTAGTGACTTGAAAGTCTTCAGCTGCAACATCCTGCTTCTCTTCCTTTGATCTGTAGGTGGCTACTTCAACCATCCACTTCCCAGTTTTAGTATTAGCAAACGTCTGTGTTGTGGTCTTAACTTTCTTGGCCTTGGGAGTCTTTTGAACATATTTGCTGACTATGTCCTGTACTTGAATAGATACCAGAACTAAGCTTCATTTCTTGTCCACTAAAGTGGTTATCCATCTTGGTGTGTCACTTGTTTCTGCTGACTGTTCACTTGTTTTTTCAGGAGTATCCATTAAATCCAAATTCACATCATCAAGATTGAAAAGGTCCTTTCCTATTTTCTCATCTTCACTGATTTGATAGTTCAAATCCCCAAACTTGTCATCATCCAAGTTAATTGTCTCTGTGTTTTCTTAGTCATCTTCTCTTTAACTTGTGACCAAGACTTTGACCTGGTAATTCACTGAGGTGGGACTATAGGAGAAGGTTCTACAACCGATTTCTTCCCTTAACTCTTAGTCCACTTCTTACCCAATGCACCTGCATTATCAATTGATTTATAAGGATTAGAAACAGGGGAAGAGGAATATAT
Source organism: Thuja plicata (assembly GCA_018584345.1). NCBI lineage: Eukaryota > Viridiplantae > Streptophyta > Pinopsida > Cupressales > Cupressaceae > Thuja > Thuja plicata. The sequence goes on along the minus strand of MU225084.1, from coordinate 3,853,308 downwards.
AGGCGAAGATTTAACTTCAATTGACCTAGGACTAGAATGTTTTATTATTTCTTGTAGCCATTCTTTAGTTAATTGAAGTACATGCTATGTCCTGCATTTAATGTCATCTTCCTCTTCCACTAACCAATAAATTTCATACTCCTCATTTTCTAGAGATCTTTTGAAATTAGGTTCAACCAAGTTTGAACCATCATCTATCACACCTTCCACATTGAATTGTAGTCTCATGGATAGAATCTGAGAAATACAGAGATGACTCTGCTCTCTCTCCTTAACTTGGGACTCATCATAACAGTCCTCCCAAAAATCCTCTAAATGGGGAATAGGGAACATATGGGACCTAAGTCCTAGACTTCCGCTGGCAAAGTTTTTGTTATAAAAAACTATTCTCTCTGTATAATACTTAAAATCAAAATGACTCAGGTTGTTCCCTATACTTATTGCATCCTCAGTAGTATAACATGAGAATTTTCCTAGTTGTAATGGGAAAACCTTCTCCCATTCCTCTTTAGGCAGAAACTGTCTGAGTACTGTGGGAAGCTGCCTATAGACCTCTGCAAAAATAAAGTAGTAAAAAGCATATCTAGGCAATCTTGTATGGGCCTCTTCAAAACCACCAACTCTCACATAAGTGAATCTAGGGAACTAGGTATAAAAATTACCAAATTTTGTCACAAACTCCTGATCCTTAGCACTCATTCTCCTAGCAGAATCCCTAGTGAACTCAAAATAGACTTTACCCATAAAACTATCATGCACCCTCCTTTAGTTCTGAATTACATTATTTCTATGAAGAATGGAGAAATACTCATAAACACACATTCCATCAGACCAAGGTTCATGAATCATCCCATCCCACTTTCAACTATAGGCTAAGCAATATATCAGATAAGAAGACATGAAGAAACTACACCTTGTGAGTTTGGAATTGTTAAGTTGTTCCCTCATTGAACTAACAATTAATTTGGGCCAATCCATCATTTTTTTTTCCATCTAACACAATTTAATTATAACAGAACAACCAATCTGAGAAGAAGGACTCTGGCGACCCTCTGACCCTTTGCAACATTACCATGAAATCACTAATATACCAGTGCACATGATTTCTATTAAACTTTTTGGGAAAATGAGAACCTCCTCTTTGTGGGTTTATCAACCAGTGTTTGGCCATGGAAGTGCGATTTGCATCTGCATTTTCCTGAATTTAACAAGGGATTATGCTAGAGAAAAAGTGGAAAAAGTTTGCTCTGGAATTTGGAAAGCTAAAGAAATAATTTCCCTCTTTACTACTAGCAAGACACTACTATCTTTGTTAAGAATGGACTTATTCCTCTGATCATAGTTACGGATACATTCATGAATTATCTTGAGACAAACAACTGTAGGTGGGAAGGAAGCGACTACACACAACCCACTATGCAAAATTTCCAAAGTAGGGACTTTCTTTTCTAAGAACCTAGAAAGTCTATCAGGGATTCCCTCAACATCACATCCTCCTAAATCTGTGTCTACTACAATGGGGTTTTCACAAACCAGACTAGAAATGCTTCCAGATAAGTGAAAAGCAGACTTCATACTTGTAAAAACAAATAGAAAACTGCCACAAAATCTTCTGATTATTTCACAAGCTTAAATTAAAACACTGTAGAGGATGAAACCTGACTCACCTTGTTCCTGTAGATACTTTGGCACCTTGGAGATTTTGAAAACCCTTACCTTCAAACTAGCCATATACAGACGGTGACATCATTTCAAAAGAATGAACGCTAAGAAGGGTTTAAATAGATAATGCCAAATAATTGATCATTAATTACCCATCTTTAAGGCAATAAAAGCTGAAGGAGTGAAATAATTATTTACGCATGCAATCAATTAATACCACCCATGCAAACTTTCATGTCATATGAAATCATTATGAATTTGACAGATCAAATGCACTTAACTACCGCCATTACTTACCCGTATTAAATGCTCTTTTCCATAGGACCCACCGTTAAGTGATGACGAATCCTATTTTTCTACCCCGTCTCACTTTTTCAAAATCCTTGAACACTCTTGAATAGAGTTAAACCAAGTTCAAGGATGTTCTCATGTGTTCAATACTATTCAAACATATTCCCTTTTGTTCATTTTCCTTAGTCCTTAAACCAAAAATTCTTCACTTTCATCACTGATGTCGTATCTTTGAAAAGTCAAAACTCCCGTACATCGCGACCATGAAACATTTTCTGCTATTTTTATACATTTGCCATACCTTACAATAACATGAACTACCTTGAACGCTCTCGAACACGCATGAACTAAGTTCAAGGTTGTTCAAGGTTGTCCAAACCTGTTCAAGAAAAAAGTGTTAGCAAATAATCTTTTGTTTTTCAAGGCATGGTCGGTGTGAGGCCTCACCCTGAACCCCATCATAGTTTTCCATTTTTTCTGCTTATGATAGATTTAGCATATGATACTTTACATTTTGATGCACTATGGACCTTATGGATTTTATGCTTTATGTCATGAATTGATCATTTTGGATGTTGGACACATGATACTTTATGATGCACCTTATGGACTATATTATGTTTTCTATTATGGACATTTATTTTTGAGACAATTGATTTGGAAATACATTATGATTATGTTATGGGTTATTGATGATAGGAGAATTATCAGGAATGGATTTTAAATTTTGATATCATGCAATGTAAATTTTACCTTATGTTAAATGCTTAAAATGAAATTATTATATTCTTGTGATCTTAAGTAATAAACTTAGTATGTTGATGTTTTCCTTAAGTTTTGAATATTGCTTATTTCCTTATGATGTGTGTATATATATATATATATCTCCTCGGACTACTGATATTTGAATTGAGTGTGCAGGTATGAGACCATGGTATTTTATCCGGGGAACCAATCAAAGGAATATGTGAACTCAGTTTGAGCCAAGGTTGCGTCTAATGAGAGACAAGACCTCGTTGTATCGTGATTTAATTTGTAAATGTATATGGTTGATTTTGGAAATGTAGTCCTTAAATGTATTTCTTATTTCCTTGTGATTTTTTCCCAAGTGGATATGGCATAGCCTAGCGATGTGTAAATGTTGTGTGTGTCATTTGACACTTGTGATTTGTACTTAAGGCCATGACATGCCAACTTGGGAATAGTGTTCCACCTACCTAGGAAAGTACATTAGTGAATCCCCATATGCATACCTTGGTTTGGGAGATGGGGGTGTGGTCATCTCATTGGAATTTCGAAAATATAATTATAGTGGACTTTTGGAGGGGTTAGAAATTGTCTAGGGGTGTATTGGGGCCATTTTTAGGTAGCCCACTATTTATACCAATAGATAAGGACCATTTTAACCCTAGGATAGCCCCTGGTTAACCATGTGACCCTTCCAAAAAGTTGGTTTTCCACGTTGGATGAAAATCAACTCTTGTGAGGTTTGACGTTGGATAGACCACTCTTTCATCTTTGTGCAAAGACATTATTCACCTTAGGAGTTCTCATTTTTGGATCCATTTTTAGAAAGGTGTAAGAGTTTAGGGAAGAGGGACCAATTGGAGGACTTTCCTTCTCCCCATGAGTTTTCTAGTGGCTTTTTAGTGGAAACTCTCCATGTTGGAGAGTTTGAACACCCACTCTCTAACTTAGAGACATAGCTAGAGTTGGTGATCTTGGAAGGAGGAATTAGGATAAAAGGGAGATCTTCTACAACTATCTTTCCTTAAGCTTGGATTCTAGGTTGGTGGACTTGTTGCAACTCTTTTCTTGTATTTTTGTCTTGTTCTTGCAAAAAGATGGATGTTGTATGTGCCTTGTGAAATAATTGGAGCTATGAGCTTGTAGTAAATGTTATGTTGTTGTTGCTAAATATCTGTTTTTCTTTCTTTGTAAATGTTGTTAATGGGAGTCTCAAGGCTCACTCACCCTTGGGAGGGAAGAGTAGCCTTGGGGGTGAAGGATTTTTGACAGGCCTTGGTGTAGAGTCTCTCCTCAAGGAGGAGAGGGAAAAATCATGGAGTATGGGCTCCATGAAACCTCTATTGTTGTTTCTTCTTTTGGGGGTCATAAGGGCATAATGATGAACTTGGTTTGATTTTGGGAAGGAAGGTGTTTTGAAAGCCATGTGAGGGCTTGGATTATGGATTTTGGGTATGGCCTTCTCCCTTGGGTATTTGGTCCACTTCACCCCATATAGGGTTATTGAGAAACCCATTGTGCAAAGCCTTAGTGGGAGTTTTGTAAGGTTTACTTGCTTGTTTATTGTTTGCATGTTTGTATCCCTCTTTTGTTTGGTTCCCCAAGCTCGGGGGTGGCCTCATAGGAGGCCTTGGTGGGGTGGTAAGTAGCCCATGGTCCCATGATTTTCCTCTTGTTTTGTTCTTTTTACAGATTTTTTGAGTAGAGCTACATGAAGTGTCATGGCTACCTATTGAAGAAAATGGATTCCTTGTTACTCTTCTTGTACATTTTAATATGTGAATGTAAAGCCCTTTGAGGGATTAAAAGAAGATTGTGTATTAGTGAACATGATGATATTGAAGATATTATGATGAATAAAGTTTTCTATTGTCCACAAATGAGTGTTATGTAGACAAGTAGAAGATTTTCCTTTCTAAGTGGTGATGATATTGTAAAGATGCAAAGATGGAATAAATAAATTAATAAAGGGAAAGCACCACTGAGTTATATTTTATATTTAATATGCTGCAAAGATTTAAAGAAAGAAAAGATCTATTTTTATTTTAATGAAGATGCATCTATTCTAAAAATATACTAATTGCTATAGTGGCTAGTTTTTCCTACAAATCAAAAATTTGTAAAGTTATATCTTCTTATGTTGCTCATGCATATAGTTATCCATAAAATGATGTACCTAAGTGATATAAAAAGGAAATATAGTAGGTTAAAATATGCTACTTTGTTCTTTTACTTTCCTAGACATAAAGAAAAGAATTTTAGATTAATGTTGTTTTGTAACTGTGTAAGCAAGTTGCTTATGTAT
>MU225084.1:3794860-3828490 GCA_018584345.1 Thuja plicata | reverse complement strand
TTCTCAAAACTCGCTCCTCTACCTCTTCCTCTTCACCAAGATGAATGAATGATGATTAAAGACTTCCCCCACAACCCCTACTTATACCAATCTAAGCCACAGGTCGGCCCTAAACATAAATTAAATAAAAATACCGAAATTAAATGCCACAAGTCGGCCAACAACAACAATTAAATGCCCAAAATAGATGTCTTAGTAAAATCGCGATATCTCCTAGCTCCGAATGAATTAGGACTCGTGCTTCGAACCGTAGGTAGAAATCTAGGCCCTCTTCAATCCCTAAAATTTCATCCTCTAACTCTTTGTAGAAAATTACTTATATGGCTTGTAATAGGCACCAAATTCCTAATCAAGGCCGATCTCCTCCCGGTCCATGCCAAGCAACCGAGACCATGCCAAGTTCCATTAAATATATCAAAACCAATTAACAAAGACCCAAGTAGGTCCACAAAACTCTACCAAATCCCTCACACATGAAAATAAGTCCACACAACTCCATCAAATCTCCCAAACATGCAGGATAGCCAACTACCCTGGGATGCTCCTGCATCATAGGGTCAGTATTGTTAGAAAACCATAATCCAAATGAAATCCTAACATATACATAAGCATCATAAAATCACCATAAATCACATGTACATAGAAGATATAACATACTAAGCAATGAATCAATAACATACTGAAATGTGATAAATAAATATCCTCAAGATCAACTAAAATAAACCACACATACATAAAAATGCCTAAAAGAGTTCGACAACTGAACACTAAAAAGAAAACCAAGAGGTGGGTATTACATCCTCCTCCCCTAAAAATAGGCTTACTCTTGGAAGCCTACAAAAAAGATAGAGATATGAATCTCTCAACACAAAGCATCCAACCAAGTCCCAAACAACTCAAAGTGTGGATCCCATAGGATCCTTCCTAGGTCTCTAATTCAGACACTAGGGATCATTCCCTACTGCAAGTATCTGAAAACTAGCTACTGGTCCTCCACCCGCAGCCCCACTCATAGGAGCATGATACACAGCTGGAGGATGATCAAACACTACATACACTCTATGAGACATACCAACATTACCAACTATAGGCTCAGAAGTGAATGACCTCTGTCCCAAGAACTGTGATGCACGCTAAGGACAATTGATTGCAATATGCCCAAACTGTCCATAGGAAAAGAAAACTCCTCTACTACCACCTCCTCCAACTAAAGGTTCACTAGATTGTTGAACACTTCCCCTACTAACATCCTAATGAAAATTGTGAACTGGATAATTAGTCCTATTGCGCATACTGCGCTGCCAGTTGCGATAGTTCCCTGACTATGAACCACCACTAGTACCATGAATTAAACTCTTACCATGTTGGTTCTAGCTACCCTTCAAAATTGTAGGAGGGTTCCTAGAGTTCCCAAATCCCTGTGATTGATTACCCTTGTAACCAGAAGTAGATCCACTAGGAAGAACTATCAGTTTGTGCTTGTTGCATTGAATATTACAGAAGTTCCTAATCTGAGGACCACTAAAAGTAGGAGGAATGATTCCCCCTACTGCTGACATTGATTACCTTGATAAATAGGAGTAGGTCCACTAGACTACACTCCCATCTGACCACCACTACAATCAAGGGAGATTTTCTCACCCTGTTGGTTTACATGATCATGTTCAACCAACACAGCCGTATAAACTGCATGCCTAAAATCTCAGGATTGGAAGACTCGAACTCCTCCATAAGTGAGGTCATTAAGCTCTCTAACAAGGTATTGAATCTTTACGACCTGACCCTAATCAAGGCTCCTAGCAACAACTCTAGACTCAACAGACTCTATACTTGAAGCAACCAAAGGAACCAAATGACATCTCAAAACCAAAACCAATAACATCAAAAAGATACAAATAATCACAAAGAAATGGTTTAAATACATTAGAGTTTCATGTCTATGTTTATTTCATGTTTTAAAATCAAAAGACAACTAATGGGCATACAAATTTCCTAGAGCTCCCACTTTAGAAACATGGACTCTGATACCAAGTGTAATGCCCCATGAGGGAACCCAGGAGAACTAACCTAAACATGACACTAAGTTTACAGAATAATGTTTTTTAAATGTTTACAAACAATAATGTTAACAATGCGGAAGCAATGCAATGAAGTACATGACATACATGTAAGTACAACTCATACATAGATAATAATTCTTGAGGGTTCCTTGATGTAGAATTACTTAAGAAAAATAATCTACGAATAAAATCTATAAAGACTAACATAAAGGATACGTCAAATGAATCTAATAATATACATCTCATATAATAAGATCACATATACATCTGATACCCAAGGTATCCAACCTAATCAACATCAATTGCACAAGTCGTAGGGTATGTAATAATATAAAATAATACAATACAATACATCCTCCAAAGGATGATAACCAATATCCACATATGGTACAAGTATATAACTCATGAAACTGAACAAGTCTCCAAAAGAATAAGAAGATGAAACTGCAACAAGGATCATCCAAGCAAGAAGTAGAACCATCAGAATCTCAATAGTAATAAGAATCACTACCACCCGACCGTGTGGAACCAAAATTCCACTCCCACCGTTCTTAGAAAATAATAACAGACCCACTCATATGGGTATACAACATGAAGGAAACATCAAGGTATACAAGACATCATACATAATAGCATAGGAAGATCCTAGAAGTTCTCTAAACCATAATAAGGAACTCCAAACAATACCAAAGGTATCTGACACACGTAGGATAACCTAAGTTGTATATAGAGAAGTGTCATCACATAAGTCTACCCTTGAAGGTCACCCTAGTAGTCCCTCTTGGACCCTAGCCTCCAAGTGACTCTATGTGGCTCAATAATCCTTTCGTGAAGAAAAGGATCCTAACTCTCCCATCCTAGCATGTAATAAACTCAAGGAATGGGTAGAGGCTCAATTATCTTATTAGTACATTTTAAACCTCTTAATATTTCATAGTTTCACTTATTAAGTAACTTGCCAATGAGATACCCTAGTAACCACTTAGGGCCCTGGACCCATTGCAAGCCACTTCCCCTCTATACACTTAGTTAACCTACCTAGGCTCATAACCAAAAACATGAAGGTAATACATAACTCTCAAATCACATCCTTTCCATACAGGAGCACATTGGTTCTCAAATAACCATAACAATTAACAGTACCCTCATAAGATCATAAAATACAACATAACCAAATCAGGTTGGGTATAGGGTATCAAGACCATGACAACATCACAAAAACATGCACTGAAATCATATAAGATACCATGAAGAAAACAAAACCCTAAAACCTCTAGTTTTACATCGTAAAGGTCATCTATCCCAAACATATACCCAAAATAAAAGCTTCTCATACAAGGAAAGAATACATAGTTCATTCCGATAATCACTCAAAATACAACATGCATAATAAAGACACTTTCAGAAAGAACTATTCGAAAACTAGTGACATACTCATCTCTAGAAAATCAAATTCAAATTTCAATAAAAGCATAGCGATAAACAAATTTATAATATCCCAATTATACAAATTCATTTATCATTTAAAATTACTAACAAAATTATAATTAAATTTCCAACGAAAAATACACACTAAATCCACTATAGGATAATTTATAAATCTCATCAAATCTAAATTAACCTAATTAATAATTACTAAATTCAACTATAATTACAAAAATTATGCAACATAGGTGTAATATTATTAATCGACATTAATACTGATCATCCAATAATAATACTATTATCACCTAATTTACACCATATGTTTTAAAAACACCTATTAAAAATACACGCCTAACATAATAAAACTCACTTAAAATACACGCTAAATTAATTGATTAATAATAATTAAATTACTAATAAAAACCCTCTTTTATTTATTAATTAAAAATAATATTAATTAATAACAAAAAGATAAATTCCATTTAACCCCTTTATTAAATATTAATTAAATTACAAATTAATAAAAATAAAAATTAATTTAAAACTAAATTTTAAATTTATTAAAAACTAAATTATAAATAATATTAAAAAAACAAATTTAAAATAAAATATGGTGGGGGGTATGTGGCCCCCACCCCAAACCCTTTTATTCTAATCCCTTGGGCTCCCTTCCATTAAGGAAGGGGCTGCGATGGCCGTGACTGCAGCCGGCAGCAGGGCTGCCGTGTCAGTGGCCTCGGCTGCCGCGCTAGTCCCCTGGGGGGTGGGGATTTGGTGGCCCCCACCTTCCCTCTTCATTATATTTTTGTTTTCTCATTTCTTTTTATTAAAACGATTATTTTTTTTTGAAAACATTTCCAAAGCAATTTTTATCATTCATTTTTTTTAATTGAAATTTCAGAAAACGGAAATTAAATGAAGTTTTTTCTTTCATTTGTTTTTATTCTAATTTTGTCTTTTTCTAGGCATTCTTATTTTCTACTGGTGAACTTTTTTACCCACTGTATCTTTTCCAGAGAAGTTTATTTTTTTTAAACAATTAATTTTTCAAGGGTTAATTTTCCAAGGGAGATTTATTTTTTTCACACTATAGTTTCCTACTATAGTCCATTTGATTTATCATTTTCTAGGAGTTTTATAATGAATTTTTCTACGAAATTTGAACAACATGACCCTACTATGCCAAGTCATAGTAAATAATGGAAAAATCAAATCTAGAGGTTTTCTAAATACCCGAAATCATAGAAATACAACTAAAAACCTATTAACCATAATGAATCAACGTGCATCTATTCAAACACAGAAAACCTCATGATTGCAAAATTGAAACCAACAAAGGAATCAAAAACCCTACCTTAGATCCAATGCAAGAAAATAAGAATTATGCCTTTGAAGATTGTAGAACCTTGAATCCTCCAAGAATAAGCAATCCAAGAATGTACACAAAGCTTCAATACAACATGCAACCACAAAATCCCCAAATTCTCCAATATGCCAAGAACACAAAAGCTCTCCAAAAACCTGTTATGAACAAATGAGAAGAGAATTCTCCTAAAGAGAATCAACTTCCCCCAAACATGCAAACCCTAATGACAACACACTAGTCAATCCCTAAAAAGGCTCAACTCAAAATTGAAAGAAAATAATAATTATTAATTAAAATATCCCTTTAATTGTGCAACTCAACTTCGACTCTCTAAAACAACTTGCCTTTTGAATTCAAACTCCAATTTTAATAATTAACTTGCACATGTAATTAATCAAATAATATATTAAATAGATTAAATATTTAAAGCATAATTTAATCCATGCACTCAAATATTTAATTATTTAATAAAGTATAAAAGCTAATACAACTCTAATTTTCAATTAAATCCAAATATTCCATATTTGTACTTTAATTAATTTTCTCAATTAAACATACATATTCAATTTAATTTTCAATTAATTAAATATCCTATATTTAATAATTAATTCCAACAATATTCCATTTCATAAATAACATGATAAATCACACAATATCCAAGTACTCAACTGAAATCAACCAAAACAAACTCAAACACACACAAGGGTGGGGTCCACAAATTCACGTCAACTAGATGAATTCGGGTAGGGTAGACAAACTGATACTCATCCAATTCTTAGGACAATAGGCTTAGGGTAGGATTTAGGCCTGAATACAATCTCCCCTCTCTTACCATTGAGATATTGCGATAGGGAACGCTCACTCCTGCCAATTCAGGGAAGACATAGCCCGGTACCTGCAAACCTGTCATCACAAAGATGAACATACATGCATATAATATAGAAAACAATGGTTGAGACTATTTTATCGTGTGGATCTTTCCAAAGCAAGTAAATACGACTCTGTCCCATACCATACCAAACACATCAAACAGTAATGCAAAACATATAAATAATCCATGTGCGTATAAATCTAGGGTTAGTATTGTTAGAAAACCATAATCCAAATAAAATCCTAACATATACCTAAGCATCATAAAACCACCATAAATCACATGTACACAGAAGATATAACATACTAAGCAATGAATCAATAACATACTAAAATGTGATAAATAAATATCCTCAAGATCAACTGAAATAAACCACACATACATAAAAAGGCCTAAAAGAGTTCGACAACTGAACACTGAAAAGAAAACTAAGAGGTGGGTATTATAAGAGGGCTTTAGATCCCTCTAGAGACAAGTGCAAGCACTAGAAGAGGAGCTATGTGTTAGTAATAACTGAGAGGGGGGGGTGAATCAATGGCTTCAAAAATTTATCCTTCAAACTTTAACCACCAATCAATAAACCTCAGATTATTATGTTTCTACAAGATGCATGCCATGAAATACTAATAATTATTTAACTGTCTGTCAGTTTTCCTTGTCTGTCCTTGTTCTCCTTGATTACCGATAAGAAGTATAACTATTTACTGAAACTCTGTAAATAAGTAGAGTATACCAATCAACCCAGTATTAACTATGTCAAATACAAAACAATAAAGAAATGAATCATACACACATAAAACATGAATTTTTAACGTGGAAACCCTGTTAAGGGAAAAAATATTGGGACCGGTACCCCAAATTTTCACTCTTCTTAAGTGAGCCCTGTTAGGAGCCAACCTTGTTAAAGGTTACAAACACATTATTAAGTGCGACCTTGTTAGAGGATTTTATACATAGAGGTTGTCACTTAGTATCAAGCATCTATTGCTACCATCCTTGAATCAGCCTCCTTCTTAGACTGTCAATAGGTATCGGGTAAGTCCAATGCTACTTTCATGAGTCAACCTTTTTTGCACTCCTTGGGATGTACCTCAATATATAGAAGACTGTTAAGTCCTGCTTTGTTAAGAGACTTGATGCTTCAATGGTTAAACTGAAACACTATGACCTGTTCATGATACAACTTTGAATTGCAGATTTTCAGATCTATTTAAGTACATTACCTCTATGATCAATGTATCAATTCAATTCTTTATGCTCCACACTTTCTGCTCTGTGATGTTGTGCTTCACTGTTCGTCAGTGTCTACAAAATTCTTTAGCTCTCCTTCAGCTTGATTGATCAGGACTGTATGAAGATATTCTTCATCAATTTCTCTTCATCATCCTTTTTCTATTCACTTCCCTTAGTCCCATTCGTAAATGAATTAATCTTGTCTCTTATATAGACATGATATTCACTGTTTCTTGATTCTTGATTCTTGGCGTGAAAAACAATCCAGCCAATTTGATTTAAAGCATAACTAATGATTTATCTCGTGGTTATCTTTTTTCCAACTATACAAATCATCTTTAAATCAATCACTTAAATCTGGTCGAATAAAATAAAGAAAACAACCAGTTAATTCTATCTTTAGCTCTTGCCAGCTAGATATTTTATCATTTTTCTAAACTCTTTGTTCCGTCGGTCAACTCTTCAGTAAGTTGTCAGTGATAACTGACAGTTCCATTAGTGTCACTCCAGTTAGCTTCGGGATCTCCATCTGTCGGGCATCATTGGATTTTTACTCGTCAAGCAACTCTATTTTCAGCTTGTCGGGCATCCTGTGGTTTTTCTTCTTCGGGCAACACTATCTTCTACTCGTCGGGTATCACTATGACTTTTCTTCTTTGCCTCTACCGATGGTGTGCACTTCATCAGTGTTGTTTGTCACTTAGAGTGATTACTTGAATTTTATGCATTGCTGAAAGCATAAACTTTGCTCCATTGATTCTCTAAAAGTCTTTGGCATGACCATACAAATGATATCAAGTTGACATCAATGACAATAAAAACCATTAACTAATTTAATGCCTTGCATTATCTTCAACTTAACATTATCAAACATTCAATCAGTTACATGTCATCACTATGTAGAGGAGCCAATATTAGGACAAGAGATGAAAGTGAGGATGAATATGAAGAAGAAAAATTTGAATAAGAACAAGAAACGACCATATATCCAGATGAAAGGGCCATTTCCAAGATTGGAAAGAGACCAAAGATAAGTTTCCACATTTTAATGGAAATTTTAATCGAGAAGAGTTTGATCGATCGGATAAATGATATGGAAGAGTATTTTGAGTATGAAGAAGTAGAAGATCCTAAGAGGGTCTAATTTTCAAAGGTCAAGCTAAAGGTCATGCTAAAATTTGGTGGAAAGAGGTCGAGTTGGAGATAAATAGAAGAGAGAAGGAGAAGATAACAAGATGAGATCAGATGGTGGGAAAATTAAAGAGATAGTTTATTCTTTTTTACTATGAGCTTGATTTTCTAAAGATAATGTAAGGGTTAAAGCAAGCGGGAAGATTTTTCCAAGAGTATACAAAAGATTTCTATCAAGTCCTTATAGGAATGGGCCATTCAGAAGAAAAAAAAAGTAGAAAGTTTCCAATTAATCAAATTTCTTGAGGCCAAGTATTCAAGAAGAGTTGATAATGGTAAGAATGTCTACCATCAAAGTTGCATATCAATTTTCTTTGAAGGTAGAATAAAAAATTGAAAATAAGTTTGAGAGAAAGAAAAATGGAAGAAGTTGAGGTGGAAAGCCTAGTGGATGGTCTTATGGAGGCCGAAATGAAAATAAAAAGAATAATGGCGACTCTAGTAGCAGTCAGATTTAGAGAAAAAATAATTCCTATCATCCTTGTGATTAAATAACAGAGATTAGCGAAGAAGAGGAAGAGAACAAGGAGTTGGAAGAGGAGGTTTTCATGGAACATGTTTCCAATGTAGAGAAGAAGGACATAGAGCTTATGAGTGTCCCCAACATCAAGGGAGGAAAAATAGAAGACCAAAAGGCAATGCACGATTTGCACATGTAGATGAGGATGTTGAGTCGTCACATTTTAAAGATGCTGAAAGAGGTGAGTTCCTTGTTACTAGAAGACATTTTCTAAATGATGAGAAGGAACGTGAGAAAATGAAGAATTCATTTTGCACAAGATGTTAGTGTAATGGAAAAGTATGAAATTTCATTATAGATGGTGGTAGTACTTATAACCTTGTTTTAGAGGAAATGGGTAATAAATGTAAGTTAGAGAGAAGGAAGCATCTAAATTTCTTCCAAATTTATTGGCTATAGAAGTACATTATGGGTATGCAAATACCTATTGTTTGAAAAAGGATGGAGTTCGACACAAGCTAAAGTCATTTAAGGATATGAGATAGAAGAGATTTTCTAAATGATGTGAAGGAACCCAAGCAAAGGAAGAATTTTTTTATAAAAAGATGTAAGTGTAATGGTAAAGTATGCAATGTCATTATAGATGGTGGTAGTATTGATCACTTTATTTTGGAGGAAATTGTTAATAAATTAAAGTTAGATAGAAGGAATCATATGAATCCCTGAAAAATTACTTGGTTGTAGAAATACATGATGGCTATGAAATAGCCATTCTTTGACAAAGGATAGATTCTGACACAATCCAAAACCATTGAAGGAAACAAAGGAAAAGTTATGTAGTAATATGAGAATATGTTTAGTTGATGAAAGTGTTTGGAAGGCATGAAACATGAGCATATGTGTTTTTATTTAATTCCTTAATTTGATAAAGAGGAAGTAGAATATGTATATGTGGAAGTTTCATATTTATATGATGAGTTTGAGAATATTGTATCTGATAATCTACTTGATGGATTTCCACCAATAAGAAATATTAGTCATCAAATGGACTTGATTCTTGGAGCCATTTTTCCAAATAAGGAAGGTCATAGAATGAATCTAGTAGAGAGTGAAGATTTGAACAAACAAGTGCAAGATTTTTTGGAGGAGTTGATTCTAGATGATTTGAGTCCATGTGTTGTACTAGTAGTAATAGCACCCAAAAAAAAATAGAGAATGGAGGATGTGTACAGATTCTTGGGATATCAATAAGATTACTATAAAGTATAGGTTTTCCTTTCCAAGGATGGATGACATTATGAATTGTTTCAGTGGAATGGAAAAAACCTTCAAAACCAAGGAGGGCTTGTATGAGTGGTTAGTCACACCCTTTGGGCTAACCAATGCACCAAGCACATTCATGTAGTACCTCATGAACGAGGTATTGAGAGAATTATTTAGTAAGTTTTCCTTGTTTACTTAGATGATATTATGATCTTAAGCAAGACATTATAAGATATTAATGTATATTTGTAGGGTATTTGATATGTTAAGGGAATAAAAGTTATTTCTTAACCTAAAGAAGTGGAGTTTTATGAAGAGTTAGTGCACCTGAGATTCATTGTCTTAGCAGATGGTCTTAAAAAAGACCCATAGAAAGTAACGGATATTCTTGAATGACCTATTCCAAGGAGTGATACTGAATTATGATCTTTTCATGTATTTTCTAGCTTTTACAAAAATATTTATCAATATTTTCAGTAGTATCTATGTACCCTTAACTGAAACAATGAGAGTATAGAAAAGAGTTTAAGTGGACTGCAAGAGCAACATAGAGTTTTGATTTGTTGAAAAGAAAAGTTACAAAACAACCTATTTTGGCACTTCAAAATTTTAATAAGGTATTCCAAGTAGACTATGATGCTAGTGGTAATGCCATTGGACCTATTTTAAGTCAAGAAGGTAAACACATTGCTTATTTTAGTAAGAAGTTGAATGATGCCAAAAGAAAATATTATGTTTATGATCAAGAGTTTTATGCTATAGTTTAGGCATTGAGGAAGTGGAGACATTATATTTATCCTAAAGAGTTTGTTTTGTTTACTGGTCATCAAGCATTACAATATTTGAATAACCAGGGAAAGTTGAATTAAAGGCATTTAAAATGGGTTAAGTGTTTGCAGAGTTATGCTTTTTTTTTTGAGTCACAAGAGTGGAAAGTCCAATAGGGTGTCAAATTTCCTGAGTAGGACCTAGAATTTTTTGACAGAGTTGCAGATCAAATTTGTTGGGTTCCAGGAACTCAAGAGTTTGTATCTAGAGGATCCTAATTTTGGCAAGGCCTTAAGAGTTTTTACATAAGTTGTACTCTAGATAAGAGCAGATGGTTGGAAATTTTAATCCAAGATGGTATGATATTTAGATGTAGACAGTTGTGCATTCCAAAGAGTTCCATGAGAGAGAACCTAATCAAAGAGAAGCATAGTGGAGGATTAGTTGGAAATTTTGGTCGATATAAAACCATTTCTCTAGTTAGTGAGCATTATTATTGGCCACAATTACAACAAGATGTTAATAATAATGTGCAAAATTATATAATATGCCAGATTGCAAAAGGAACCATGTAGAATATAGGGTTATATCATCCATTATATGTATTAGAGAGGCCATGAGAGGATATTAGTATGGAATTTGTTCTTGGTTTACCAAGCACTCAAAGAGGAAATGATTCCATTTTTGTGGTGGTGGAAAATTTCTCAAAGATTGAACATTTCATTCCTTGTAGAAAGACTAATGATGTTGTTCATGTGGCATAATTATTTTTCAGAGATTTGGTGAGAGTACACAGTCTACCAAAGAGCATAGTTTCTGATTGAGACACTAAGTTTCTTGGGTACTTTTGGAGTATATTATGGAAGAGGATAAATACAGATTTGAAGTTCAGCTCAATGTACTATCCAAAGACATACGGGAAGACAAAAGTGGTGAATAGGAGTTTGGGAAATCTATTGAAGTTCTTAGTAGGAGATAAACACAAGTGGTGGGATTCGATTTTACCATAGGCAAAATTTGAATACAATAATTCTATCAATAGGATCTCTTGTAAATCACCAATTCGGATTATATATGGAAGCAGTCCTAAAAATGCTTCAAAATTAAGGAATTTGGATAAAGGAGAAAAGAGTAGCACCGAAGCTGAAGACTTTGTAGAACACTTGAATAATTTGCATGAAGAGGTGAGAAAGCATATTAATAAAATAAATATTCATTACAAGGCTAAGGCAGATCAGAAGAGGAGATATAAGGAATTTTAGATTGGTTATGAAATCATGGTTCATCTGCAAAAAAGAGAGGTTTCCAATAGGAACATATAATAAGTTGAAGATGAAGAAATTTGGACCATGCAAAATCTTAAAGAATCATGATTTAGGAAATGCTTATGAAGTACATTTTCCTAGTGAACTAAAATTTTACTCATGTTTAATATTTCATATTTTACAAAGTATTTGGGAAGGAAATATTGAAGACGAGATAGCAGAAGCACAACGAAATATTCTAGCACTTACTTCAGCTATAGAGGAGATAGAAGAAATCTTAGATAGTCATGTTGGAAGAAGCACAAGAAATGAGAAATATGAAGAGTACTTGGTCAAATGGAGAGGATGACCTATTGAATATTCATCATTGCTATCAAAATAAGAGGTTGACCGCCTTGGTTTTATTGGAAAAAAAGAACATTGAGAGGGGTGGTGAATTAGTTATTTGCATTCTTTAACTTTATTAACCTAATTATTTATCCACTTAATACAGATAATGAAAATTAAAATGAAAAATCATAATGAAAACATACACAACACCATAAAACCAAGTTTTTTAACTTCTATAGTCTTGAGATCTCCCGAATCACTTGAGGTGATGACAAATTTAGCTTCATTCAAAGCACCCAACATTTTTTCCAACTTGGGATTAATTAAATTCCAAAGTTCACCAATTCTGCTAATCATCCTATCTCTATCATGCATTAAAATTTTGATCTTGTCAAGCACATCTGTAACTTGACCTTTTTAACTAGATGAAGAAATAGCTAGTGGATCAAGGGACTGAGAAACATTGGCTATTTATTTCTCAATCTCCTTTATCTTCTTTTCAATCTCATTAACAAATGCAGAAAATGACAAACATGATTTTTTGATATTACCTCCTTTAGATAGGGAATTTTGAATACTCTTTACATTGACACCTAGTGGTGTTATATCATTTGTAATAATCTCCTTCAATCTCTTAAATCTATTTGCATCAAATTCATTCTGGACCTTTATCTGAGAAAACTTCTCTAATGATTCAAAATGTATACTTATAGAATTAATGAGATTATTCAATTGACCAGACAGAGTATCAGATGGATCTTTGACATGTGTAGGCATGATCTTCTCCAAAACACCTAAAGAAAGACTCAAAAAATTATTATCTTCAACATGAGATCTCCAAATATCTTCTCTTTCTTTGGCCTATGAAAATTAAGCAAGTTTCAATTTTTGGATTAGAGATAATGTGGCCAAATTCATAGGCCCTTGAGTGATTTTTGGATAATCCAACTCCAGACTATCCTTTTATAGAAAAAACATTTACCGCCTTTGTAGTGTCTCTTGCCTCAATCTTTGTTTTAGTCTTCTTATCCTTAGCTACCTTTTCTGTTCCTTCCTCAAATGCTTGATCTGTAGGATTAGTATCCCTAACTATATTTATTTAGTATCTTCTTTGTCTTGATCAATATTCATCTTATCTATACCTTTAGATTCACTTCCCAAAGAAGCAAAAAAATTTATCCCAATTTTTTCAACTTCCAGAATAAATGTGTCGTCAATGTCATGAGCTTCCTCTGAGACAAAATCAAATTAGGATTTTAACAAGATTGTATTTAGAATATTTTTTTTCTCTTTTATCACTTCCCCAATTTGTCGAATAATTAACTTGTTTATTCTTGTTTTGGTTTTGAATTTTTATTTAGCCTCTTTAAGAATATGCTTCATTTCTTCCACAGCAATAACAAGAAAAATATTGATTAACACTTGTTCTTTTAGTTTCTCATCCTCAACCTTGGCATTTATTCTTCTCATTTCCAAAATATTATATAAACTTTGAATATCAGACATGATTTCAACAAGTTCCCTATTATATTTGTTCAAGTATTTTATGGTATCTTCCCCAAGTACTCTTTTACCTGCATCATCAAACTTATCTAAGAATTTGAAAAGTGACCTTAAGTTACCATGCACAATTATTTTCTTTGCAACATCATTAACTGACATGCCAAGTTTATTTGAATCAAGTTTCATCATTTTACTTACTTATTCCTCATCATATGGTTTAGCCTTAGAAACTTTAGGGGCCTTTGGTCCCTATGCCTTTATCTCCTTCAATTCTTCATCAGGTTTTGCGCATTCATCATCATCCTTAGTAGTAACATACTTCATTTTTATCTTTACCTTCATTTTCTTTGCTTCCTTCCTAGATGGTTCTACTTGTTGTTTCTTCTTGGTACTGATAGGATTAGGAGGAATTGCATAGGGTGTAGAAATTGTTGGTGCTCAAATCAACAGATTGGATTTCCTATGGACTTTCCAATCCAATAGTGGGAAACCCAATTGATTTGGCCAACTAACAAGGTTTTAACCAAATTAGGTTTAAACATTATGCAATTCTGGCTTTGCAAAACCAAGGCTAGTGGGCCTTCTCCTTGAACTTATCCTTCAAGTTCCAAAGGATTTTTTTATAGTAGATAAGGAATCTTAAACACTCTCTTCCTCCAAATTGTGGCAAAGAAATTGGAAGAACACTTGAATTGAAAGTTGTAAGTCACAAATGCTAACTGAAATTATGAATGTATCAAGAATGTTTGTATATATGTATATAAAAGAATAGTTCAGATTGATAGATTATCAAAAAACTATGAACAATGAATTAGTGACCATAATCCAACAATAAATGCAAATTAGAGCCTAATTTCTTCATGGGCAATAGAGTCAAAATCATCCAATCCCTTGTGTAACCTCAGAGATAGTTTCACAAAAAAACTATCACTCCAAAGGTGTTATGAAATGGATATGCAATCCTAAAACAAGTTAAAAGATATATTGAAAGGGAATTATTTCTCAAATGATAGACCAGTTGACCGAGGCCTCAATCAATAGAATTTAACCATGCAAAATGAGAAAACCAACTGAGAATAAAAACTATGAATAGGTAAGGAAAGCATACACATCAAACTGTCACTTTGAAGAATTTAAATTGATTTATCTGAAAGAATGATTGTAAATGAAGAAGATATACGTTCCCACAGGTGAAAGAAAAGGTCTACTTATCTTATTAATTTTGAAAAATGGTACAATTAGTCCATGTTGCAGTTGTTGATCAAAAAACTAATCCAATCTGACTATAGTAGCAGTATCTTATCGATGTCCCCTATATTGATCTTGGTATCCTTTATTTATATAAAATTCAAAGGATGCAAACAAGCTATAGATCAAACACAACGATTCATCAACTAAACCTAATCCCTAAAACCAACAACTGAATAGTCAAAAATTACAATTAAGAATGAATTATCATCCTTATAAAACCATTATCTGTCAAAGAGATTACAATAAATAGATAGTTTTTTATAATTCATTATGATTATCAAATGTCTCTTTAACTTTAGCATGGCATGTTAATGGACATCTGCATGTCTTTAATCTTTTACCTTTGGCATCCAGGTCACATTATTTTCAGTTTATCACCTTCAAAACCCTGCATGCAAACGATATCGACATATCAATTGATAATAGAAACCCCAAGTCAGCATGCAATATTATTCAAAAATAAATAATATTAAAAACCAATAAAATATAATTTTGCGTAGTTCAATTCAAGTCTTCAGTGCTTTTGACCGATCTGGACATGTGTCATTCAAACGCGCACTTGAGGCAGGTAAAAACCGTGCATCTTTTCATAGCAGGTGAGCGTTGATCATAGATCAGACATGCATTGCATTGTAGATCTCTATAGTTCATCACTTAATATTTTGGTTGGGCCACACATGTGTCACTCAGTCGCACACTCACAATGCTTTATGTCTTTATGATTAAAACTGCATGAGTGAGAGACAACTTAAACACTTGCTCGAGCTATCAGCTCGTCGCATACTTGTAATGCTTTTCTGACTTGATTTTTTTTCTTCGTGAGTGAGCGATGAGTTTATTTTCTCTTTATTCGCACACTCATGATCTTGAAGTCTTAATGTGAAAATTCTCAGCGAGTGAGTGACTACATAACTTTCTTTTTACTCGCACATTCGCGAGATGAGAAGAATAAAATGATATATCACTACGAGTGAGTGATGAGCTCATTTCCCTTGATCGCGGACTCACAAATTAAAAAGTATAAAGTGAAATATCACCGTGACTAAGCGATGAGATCATTTTACTGCTCGGGTTTCCAACTCGTCGCACACTCACACAGCTAAGTGACCAATTGAAAAAAAGTATAATATATTAAATAACCCATGAAAAGACTTCAACAGCTATATTTATGAATTTGAATTCACACACATCGTGGAAAATATAGAATTTAGCAGGTTCAATCAGGAAAATGCATGAATTTGAACAAGATAAATGTATAGGATAGAAAATCTGAAATAATGAGTTGAAATGGAAGGAATAAAAATAAATATAGAGCAAGATAATATTTGCAAGAAGTACTTCCCTAAATGATTTAACCACTCAAATTTGATTCTACAATTTTGGGTAACACGAGGGGCTCTTTTTTCGGATGTGCATTCATACCTGGATGTGGCAAGAATCCTAGATATCTCTGGAAAAGAAGACCATTAGTGGAACAAAAACTATAAATAATATCATACAAGTAAGGAAGAAAAAAATTGCCTCCTGAAATATTTAAGAGAAGAAAGGTTTAAGATACAGACCATGTACAGGAAGCTCATGAGGATAACCTTCTAAATCCTATAAAAGATATGAATCCTTACCTCCCTTACCAGTGATGACAAAAGGACCTACCCATAATGCATCAAATTTTCCTTGTTTGCCTTTGTCTTGATCTTTTACATTCCATCTCAAAACTAGATCTCCTTCCTGGAATTTCCTTTCTATGGTCTTCTTGTCAAACAAAACCTTCACTTTCTGTTGTAACTCATGATTTATCTCTTGAGCTTGATTTCTCATCTCATCCAATTTTGCAAGCTGAAAAAATCTGTCTTCCATGAAATCTACATCTTCCCATTGCTTTTGACTCAGAAATTTGTATACTGGTAATAAATTGTTTAATGTTAAATGAGCTTTGTTTCCATAAACTAGTGCATATGGTGCATATCCATTAGATTTCTTAATTGTAATTCTGTTTGCCCAAAGTGCTAGAGGTAATTTAGAATCCCATGCTCTCTTGTTGTTACTCAACATTCTTTTAATGATCTTCATAATATTCTTATTGCTAGATTCTGCTTGGTCATTTCCTTGAGGATAATATGGGGATGAATAAGAAATCTTTATCCCATACTTCTCATGAAATTTAGGGAATTCTACAGATCTGAAACACATGGCGTTATCACAAACAATTTTATGAGGAATGCCAAATCTTGTCAGTATATTTTCAGTCAAGAACTCAATCACCACTTTACTGGTGGCTTGCCTAGTAGGTATAGCTTCCACCCACTTTGTGAAATAATCAGTGGGCACCAAGATCCATTCATGCCCACCACTAGAAGTATCATTGATTTCTCCTATGAAGTCTATTCCCCACACTTGAAATGGCTCTTCAGTAGACATAGGATTTAGGGGTAATGCACCATTATACCTTAATTTCCCTAAGAAATTTTGACATGCCTCACATTTTTGAACATATGCATGGAAATCCTTAAACAGAAAAGGCCAATAATATCCTACATTTAATATATTATGGGAAGTTGTTTTTTCTGAAAAATGTCCTCCACATTTTCCATCATAAAGATCCTTGAGTACTTCCTTTGATTGATACTTATCTAAACAAAAAATAAGTATACCATCCATGTTTTTCTAGTATAAATCACCTTGAATTAAAATGTACTTAGGTGCCTACAATTTCAATGTCCATTTTTGGTTATCAGTTAGATTATCTAGACATTTCATATGTTTCAATAAATACACTATATTAGTGTACCAAGGTCTTCTTTCAATACTAGTATGAGTTTCACTTAAATCCATTTTATTTACTTGTAATGCATCCATATTGGATTATGTCATTAGCTTTGCTAATCCTTGTCCCCTAAAAATTTTAGTAATTTGAATTTCTATGTCAAATTCTTGAATTTGACTTACCCACCTACATCTTCTCCCAGTAACCTCTGATTGTCTGAATATATCCTTTATTGCAGCATTAGGAACATAGGCTACTATTTTTGCTCCTACCAAATAAGGCCTAAAATATTTCACTTCCTTCACAATTGCATAAGCTTTTTTTTCATTAATATCATAATTCAATTCAGAAGCTTGAAGAGTTTTACTGAAAAATTCTACTGGTTGTTCATAGCCTTCATTATTCTTTTGTAACAAGAAAACAACAATGGTGTGATATGATGCAAAGAAAAATAATCAAAAAGGTTTATCATAATCTGGAGATTTAAGGACAGGGGCTTCCTTGATTGCCCTTTTGATATTTACAAATGCTTCCAAAGCTTCATTTGTCCATTTCAAGTCTACACCCTTCTTCAACATCATTGCAATTGGTTTAATTATTTCTGAAAATTTAGGAACAAACCTCCTTACAAAGTTTATCTACCCAAAAAAAGATTGAATATTTTTGACATTCTTTGGGATTTCAATTTTATCAATTGTTGTAATCCTCTTAGGATCTATTCTTACCCCATCTTTGGATACAATATTTCCTAATATTTTACCTTCAGTGACAACAAAATGACATTTCTTTGGATTCAATGATATCCCATATTCAAGAGATCTCTGAAAAATTTGTTCCAAATGATTGCAATGGTCTTCTTCCCTTTTTGAATAAGCAGTCAAGTCATCCTGATATACCATCATAATCACATCAATGAAATATTCAAAAGAAACATCCATTGATCTTTGAAAAGTAGCTCCTGCATTGGTGAGTCCAAAAGGCATTCTAGCATATACATAGGTACCCCATGGTGTAGTAAATTCTATTTTCTATTATTCTTCCTCTTTAACCTTCACCTGGTTATATCCTAAGAATCCATCCATCATTGACAATAATTCATTCCCTGTGGCCTTTTGCAATAATGCTTCCATGTTTGGGAGTGCATAATTGTCTTTTAATGATGATATGTTCAAATCCTTGAAATCTACACACAATCTAATATCACTATTCTTTTTTCTGAGAGGCACCAGATTTGAAACCCATGTTGAGTGTCTGATTGGTTTTATTATACCACCATCCCTCATTTTGATTAATTCATCTATCATCTTAGGAGCTAAAGTGGGGTTTATTGGTCTCTTCCTTTGTCTAAATGGTTTGTCATTAGGCTTCAATGGTATCTCATGTTGAAAAATATCCTCATGGTAAGCCTTAAGGTCATCATAAGACCAGGCAAATACATGCCTATACTTTCTCAATAATTTAATGATATCAGCTCTGATCTCGGGGGTTAAATTTTTACCCACAAATACTTCCCTTGGGGCCTCTTCATTTCCCAAATTTATCTTTTCTACTTCATCCATTTTGACATCAATGTTCTTCTTGTCTAATCTTGAGTCCTTGCTGTCAAACAATCTTTCCATCTCTACAATACCTTTTGGGACTTTATTTGTTTTGAGATTAATAAATTCCTGTCCAAACAATACTTCTTTTTTGTCCTCTATCTCAACATGAGCATTTAGGTCTATCAGTTGATCTTCATACTCTTGCTCACATGCTAAAATTTTGATTATATTTCTGTCATCTTCAAAAGCTTGCCAGTTGTTGATGTTGTCAGGTATAGAATGCCTAGTTTTAACCTCAACTTGAACAATGTCCTCACAAGGGAAATCATTATTCTTTAATGCCAAGTTAGCCATAAAATCTGCAAGGATATTTTTTGATCTATTTATCCAATTAATAGAAAAAGAATCAAAATATTCCATAGAATCCCGAACCTCGTTTCTATATCTTTTAAGGAGAGGATGCTTAGTAACAAATTTACTTTTAACTTGGGAAACAATTAATTCAGAATCTCCAAAAAAAATTAAACATTTTATTCC
The DNA here is from genome assembly GCA_018584345.1 of Thuja plicata. Taxonomy (NCBI): domain Eukaryota; kingdom Viridiplantae; phylum Streptophyta; class Pinopsida; order Cupressales; family Cupressaceae; genus Thuja; species Thuja plicata. The sequence goes on along the minus strand of MU225084.1, from coordinate 3,808,662 downwards.
ATGCTTACTAGCTATTTTTAAACCAGGGAGGAGAGCTTCATACTCTGTAACATTGTTAGTACATTCAAAATCTAGCAAAAAGGAATATTTAAATGTTTTCTTATCAGGGGAAAAGAAAATAACACCATCCCCATTTCCATCCCTGCAACAAGCACCATCAAAATAAATTTTTCAAATAGCATTATCATTTACTTCTGCATGTATTTTAATAGGTTCAATATTATGCATTGCATCTTTTGAAATACTTACCTAGAAATTATCCATATCAGAATGGAAAAAATGTGTAATCAGATTTGGATCCACAACCTCAAGAATGTATGGACTTCGAGACTCCCTGTGAATTCTTATATCCCTGCCATTTACTAGGATTGAAGCGTAAGAAAGGTCTAATTGAATACTTCCCCCCACTAAGCCAGACCATTGTCTAGATAAAAGCATGCCATAACAAGCAGGGACTTCAACCACATTGATATCCATTTTATATGATTTTTCAGGACATGCGGGAAATTTAAATTCAACATTTTTCATTATGCCTACAACAGGAACAGATCTATTATCCATAGCATAACATTTACCAAATTTTGTATCAACATTCATTCCTAATTCTTTCTTTAAATCCTTAGGCATGATATTTACTACTGCACCAAAATCTATTATGTAATTCTTTACCATTCTATTGTTTATCAACATAGTAAGATTAAAAAGGATCAATTTGATTTCCATTTTTATTCAAAGTAGTTCCTAGATAAATAGCTGGTGTATCCATTACTTCTTGGTTAAAATCTTCCTTATTACCTACATTAGATAATATTTTCAAAGTGTCATTTTTGCATTCAGGTATTTTAATAATTTCTAGCAAAGGAACAAATATTTTAACTTGAGATAATGAACTAGACATAAAATAACATTCATTGGAAAAAGAAGTACTGACCACCTTTTCTTTTGCCATTTTTGGGATATACTGAGGTTCTACCTATTTTTCCAAAGCAATGTCTTTGTGCTTCAACTTTCTTGGGTCAAGTCCTTGGCCAAGTTTCCCTTGCTCTCCATTTATAGTCCTATTCCTCAACTTGTAATTTATTCTTGCCTCTTCCACTACAGCTATGGTGTATTCTTTCTTCTCCTCTTCTGTTGATTCTCTTAATCTTGGAGTGTTTTCCTGATAATATCTATATTGGTATACTCTATTTAAGTTATCTCTACAGTAGTACTCATCTGAGGATCTGTAATCATCATGTCCCCATATAGGATCTGTTGACAAATTATTTACTGAGAGTTGTTGGCTATCATCTTGCTCTTCATTCTCTTTTATATTTTTGGCAACAACACAATGTTCATAAGAATGTGGCAATTTGCAAGGTTCACACCAACAATTACTTTCCACAAAATGGTTATTCGTTCCTAATGGATCAGGAGTGTGTAACTCTTTGCTCATTGGTTCCCCATCTTTCCATTTAGTGTTATAAGGCATATCATGTAATCTATACCTATCACTCTTGTATGGTACTCTATTATTCTAGTTGTGCTTGAAATTATCTCTTCCATTATTCACTTGAAGGCCTTTTACTATATTTATGATTTTATCTATTCTATCTTCCTCTTTGTGTTGCTTGGACTCTTTTGGATTCAATAACTGGGTGTCTTCCCTCTTGGAAATTATACCTAATGCCTTCCTATCTTTTTCAATCATTATAGCAATCTTAAGAGCATGTGCCAAAGTAGAGGGCTTATGAGATCTGATTTCATAGTTTGTCTTATTATCAAAAGCACCCATGTAGAAATTAATAAGAAAACTATCAACAGGTTGAACATCCCTTGGAATCCTATTAAGGGCTTTGTTAAATATTTTATTGAACTCAGCCACAGTTTCATTCTGATTTTTCTTCATACTTGTCAACTCATGTGAATAAAAAGAAGTATCATTGTGATCACCGAATTGTTCTATGAATTGATTTACAAATTCATCCCAACTGGATATAGATCTGTTTGGCAGGCTTCTGAACCATTATGCTGCATCTTCAATGAGGGATTGAGAAAAAAGTTTCATATAAATATCCTCATTGAATTCATCAAATTCTTGGATGAAATTATTTAAATTAACACAATGCACTTTAGCTAATTCTGATCCATTTCCTGAAAAATTTGGGATTGCACTCCTTAATTCATTTCTTATATCATTAGGATATCCCCTTATACCATAAAAATCTAATTGTCTATATCTGTCAGAAATCATAGGGGCTCTATAATTATTTCCATTTTGATTCATAAATCCATGCCTTTGATTCTAATGATTTACATTATGGAATCCTTGGTTATTTCTTCTTCCAAAATCCGAGTTGATATTATAATTTCTTGGGCCATAATCTTGATCCCTATTATTACAATATCCATTATACATTCTTCCATTATTTTGATGTCTATGCTTTTCATGCTAGTTAGATGTGTTATGATTCATTATGTTGTTATGAGTATGATGTTCTCCATTGTTCCAATTTCCCCAATGATCTTTCCTTTCCCAATCATTGTTGTCTTTCTCAAGCCTTCTTCTAATGTCTGGTTCAAACAAGGGGTTAGTATGATCATTGTTAAACATATCCCCATTACTCTTCCTATGAGGGGGATTGTAAACTTCATTTCTATCATCTTTAGGAGCTATTTCCTTTCTTGGTGATCTAATTATGTCTCTCTCTATCCCCATTTTCCTTAGTACATCCTCTAGTTTCCTTTTAAGAGCCATGATCATTTCTTCATCTGTTGTTCCTATATCAGCCATCTCACGAAACACAACATCCCATTTATTAATTATGTTCTCTTTTTTAAACATCTCCTGATTTGGATTATGTTGGGAGTCACATCCTCCTCTATTACCTTGGTAGAAAGGATTATAATTTTCATCACTATTATCATGACTTGAATGACTTGAAAAAGGGAATTGTTCACAAGCATACTTCTTATCATTTTTGTTATGGTACATCATACGAGGTACATAAGGCATCTTCACACTTGGAGTCCTGCTCTTCTTTAGGCTTAAATCTAATTCAAGCTGGTCTAGATGCAAAGATCTCCTACCCCACATGAAAATTTAATAACCAAGATATAGTATCAAACTTATTACCAAATTAAGATTGTAGAGTCGCCACCTTCTTTTTAGAAGGAAATACTTGATTTTTGGTCTTCTGGATTCTTCCCCAGCAGAGTGCTCTTTCAAACAAATAGACTCTTTGATTTGCAAAATCTAAAATTCTAAATATCCCCAGCAGAGTCGCCAATCTGTTGGTGCTCAAATCAACAGATTGGATTTCCTATGGACTTGCCAATCCAATAGTGGGAAACCCAAGTGATTTGGCCAACTAACAATGTTTTAACCAAATTAGGTTTAAACCTTCTACAATTCTGGCTCTGTAGAACCAACGCTGGTGGGCCTGCTCCTTGAACTTATCCTTTAAGTTCCAAAGGATTTTTATAGCAGATAAGGAATCTTGAACACTCTCTTCCTCCAAATTGTGGCAAAGAAATTGGAAGAACACTTGAATTGAAAGTTTTAAGTCACAAATGCTAACTGAAAGTATTAATGTATTAAGAATGTTTGTAAATATGTATATAAAATAATAGTGCAGATGGATAGATTATCACAAAACTATGAACAATGAATTAATGACCATAATTGAACAATAAATGCATATCAGTGCCTAATTTCTTCACGGGAAATAGAGTCAAAATCATCCAATCCCTTGTGCAACCTCAGAGACAATTTCACAAGAAAACTATCACTCTAAAGGTGTTATGAAATGGATATGCAATCCTAAAACAAGTTCAAAGATATCTCAAATGGGAATTATTTCTCAAATGATAGACCAGTTGACTAAGGCCTCAATCAACAAAATTTAACCATGCAAAATGAGAAAACCAACTGAGAATAAAAACTATGAACCAGGTAAGGAAAGAATACACATCAAACTATCACTTTGAAGAATTACAATTGATTTATCTAAAGGACCGATTGTAATTGAAGAAGATATCTATTCCCACAGGTGAAAGAAAAGGTCTACTTATCTTATTAATTTTGAAAAATGGTACAATTAGTCCATGTTGCAGTTGTTGATCAAAAAACTAATCTAATCTGACTATAGTAACAGTATCCTATCGATGTCCCATGTATTGATCTTGGTATCCTTTATTTATATAAAATTCAAAGGATGCAAACAAGCTACAGATCAAACACAACAGTTCATCAACTAAACCTAATCCCTAAAGCCAACAACTAAACAGTCAAAAATTACAATTAAGAATGAATTATCATCCTTATAAAACTATTATATGTCACAATAAATAGATAGTTTGTTTATAACTCATTATAACTCTCTGATGTCTCTTTAAATTCTGCATGGCACATTAATGGACATCTGCATGTATTAATCTTTTATCTTTGGCATCTACGTCGCGTTATTTTTTGTTTATCACCTTCAAAACCTTGAATGTAAATGATATCGACATATCAATTGATAATAGAAACCCCAAGTCAGCTTGCAATCTTATTCAAAAATAAATAACATTAAAAAATAATAAAATATAATTCTGCGTAGTTCAATTCAAGTCTTCGGCGCTTTTGACCGATCTGGACACGTGTCATTCAATCGCGCACTTGAGGAAGGTAAAAAACATCCATCTTTTCATAGAGGGTGAGCGTTGATTGTATATCAGACGTGCATTGCACCGTAGATCTCTATAGTTCATCACTTAATATTTTGGTGGGGCTAGACACGTGTCACTCAATCACACACTCGCAATGCTTTATGTCTTTGTGTTTAAAATTTTGCAAGGGAGTGACAACTTAAACACTTGCTCGAGCTATCAGCTCATTGCATACTCGTAATGTTTTTCGGACTTGATTCATTTTCTTCATGAGTGAGCGATGAGTTCATTTTCCCTTCAGTCACACACTCACAATCTTGAAGTCTTAATGTGAAAACTCTCAATGAGTGAGCGACTACATAACTTTCTTTTTACTCTAGCATTCATGAGCTGAGAAGAATAAAATGAAATATCATTGCGAGTGAGCGATGAGCTCATTTCCCTTGATCACAGACTCATGGATTTAAAAGGATAAAGTGAAATATCACCACGACTGAGCGATGAGCTCATTTTACTACTCAGGTTTCCAACTTGTCACGCACTCACACAGCCAAGTGACCAACTGTGAAAAAGTAAAATATATTAAATAACCCGCAAAAATACTTCAACGGCTAGATTATGAATTTGAATTCATGCACACCACAAAAAATATAGAATTTAGCAAGTTCAATCAAGAAAATGCATGAATTTGAACAAGATAAATATATAGGATAGAAAATCTAAAATAATGAGTTGAAATGGAAGGAAGAAAAATAAATATAGAGCATGATAATATTTGCTAGAAGTACTTCCCTGAATTATTTAACCACTCAAATTTGATTTTGTAATTTTGGGTAACACCAAAACTTCTAGTATGTCTTGGTCTAGATAAAGAAACACCTAAACTTGTTGCATCAGTATTAATTGGTTTCTCCTCTTCCATTCTCTTCTTCCTAGCTTCTCTCACTACTTGAACTGGAATGCCCATACTTTCTTCTAGGTTCTCAACTTCCTTTCTGGTCTTCTTTACAATGTGAGGCTTGTTCAATTCATATGTACCTTCAAACATTTTTCTTTATAAGTACCAAATCTCTCCTTTGATGGATAAATAGGTTTATACAATATATCTTGAGCATATACATCAAGAATTTGTTCATCCACTTCATACCCTATAGGCATGATCCATGATGTCCTTGGGTCCACTTCTTCTATCAAGCATTGATCAATTTAAACCATGAAGCAAATAGTGTTCTCATATTTCTCCACAATAGATTTAGATATCCTTTCCCTTGATTGCATCTTACTCTAAAAATGTTTGAAGAAACCCCAAAGTGTGCTCTTCCAAGAATTATTTTCAACCATGTAGAGAAAATCTCTAATCTATACAACTACTGGTTTTTCATTTGTCCATTGTACATTTCCAACACCTAGAACCTCATACATTAAATAGAATAAAAATCATATGATCAGAGTACCATATTTAAATGGGTGCTTCTTTTACTTCTTTATCTTTTCCAAATTGTCCATCAGTTGACTCCACAACAACTCACACAAATCATATTATGCATTCTCCTTAACCATCTAATAAGAAACATAAATGGTCACACCTAAGATTGAATTTTCTCTGCTTGAATTGTAAACCTCCTATCCAATCACCATCAAAGAAAAATCCACATCTCATTGAATTATATCATTAATAATCATTTCCCTCTTATCAAATTTTGCATTGGTAACATTTGTGATAGTTTGATTCTTTATAGATTTTAGAATAGGAAAGTAACTAGATGAACACAAATTAGTTACATCTATAATTACATCCTTTTTGATTTTTTAAGGCTTGTCCAACCACATGAATTTAGTATGAATCTGACTCAAGACATACCAAACCCATTCATTTTCATCAAAATATAGAAATTTGATAATCTATATGAATTTATTCTCTTCCAACACTGTGAATTCATCCTTCAGCTTAGAATTAATCGATAGCTTCTTCATATAAATATTTAACAACTAGGAACCTCCTAAATCTTCAATATTTACATGTATGAAAGCCCTAATGCCTTTGAAATGAAGAATACCATATGGAACTAATGAAAATGAAGCTAGTGGATAATATTATATTGATTTGAAAGGATTTTTCTTGAATTCAGGTCTAGGGAATTTTGTGATATCAAAAATCCTTGGTGTATCCATATCTGAAAATACAAGATGACAAATTTTCAGAGAAATACATTTTTGTTGAACTAGGGTTTGCACATGAATCTTCTTTACACCTTTGATCTCACAGAAAATGGCTTGCAGAGATCTCCTTTCTCTTTGTTCTCAAATTCAAAGTGATAAATAATGAGAAAAAACTACCTTTTATCATTCACATATCTACTTTTTCTAAAATAAATGCATTTTTCCTAAACTCCATCGAATACCCTGTTTCATTGTCTATTCCTAAATAATTTTCTTTTGGATCTTCAAAAAAACTTCAATTCTTCTGAGACTATTCCCAAAACATCTAAAATAGCTCAAAATGACTATATCAAACTTCCACATTTAAGTTATCACTAATATAAGGGGGTTTGCAATATTTTAATGAAAAATCCCCCTAGGCCAAAGGCCTGAATTTAATTTGTTGAGGAATTTTCCACACCAAATTCTGGTACGGACCCAATTCCTACATCAATATCACTCTTCTTCACCAAATTCTTGCTTGTTTCCTTCCTAATCTCATTTGTAGCTACTTTTCCTTTTTCTTTATCATTACTCTACTCATTGCTATTGTTTGTCAGACCTTTCCTATCCACATTCTTTCTTTTGCAATATTTTGCAATGTGACCAAATTTCTTGCAATTGTAGTATACCACATTTGTTTGTCCATACCTATAGTTTACTTAGTTTCCTCTTGATATGCACCAATTAGAAATATGTCAAAATATGCTGCATGCAGAGCATTTGACATTCCCTCTAATGGAAAATATATTCTATTTATGCATTGAAAAAATTTATGACCAAATTTATTGCACACAAAGCATTTACCACTGAAAGGTTGAACATTTGGTTGTCTTACCGAAGACCTTTTAGGCTTTTGATTGTCTAACTAATGATTGCATTGGCCAGAATCCAAGCTTTCACCTTTCTCAAATCCAAGACCTTGGGTGTTACCTTTCATCCTCTAACATTCAAGTACCACATCATCTTAGTTGAGATAATCATGAATTTCTCCTTGTATTCATTTTTAGTAAAAATTTAATTCCTTATAATTTCAATCTACTTATAAAGATTCTCCTCATTGTGTTTTGGTTCTTGCAAGTCAAGTTGCATTTGTCCAATCCCACAGCTTAGTCTGTGGCATTCATTAGATTTTTCTCTCAAGGACTAATAAATATTATCTTCATTCTTATTTATTTCCTCAATATCTTTGGTTAACTTCATCATTACAGATTTCATCTCATGTTTTAGGACTTCTTTGTCTTTTGCAAGATTCTCAAATTTTTTTGTTTTCTCCTTCAAGGCTTGATCGTCATTTGTGGTTTCCTTCTACTTAATCTTCTCACAAATTTATTTACTCTTATCCATGGATTTGTTCAACTACTCTTTCAATGTCTGAATGAAATTATCTACATCCTTAAGACTCTTCTTCAATTCCATGACTCCAACTTTGGACTGGTTAAGAACTTTAATTGCAACAAGGGGTTTTTTAATACCACCTGAATCTATTGAATCACCTATCATGATCTTCCTCAAGTTTCTAGGATTCCTTTGAGGAACTAGTAGCTGATACCAATTGTTGGAATTAAGGAGTACTAAGAGGGGGGGTGAATCAGTGTTCTACACTTTTTAACTTTATTAACATGATTCTTTACCCACTTAACACATATAATGAAAAGTAAAATGCTAAATAATAATGAAAACGTCCACAAAACCATAACACCAATATTTTTATTGTGGAAACTCGGTCAAGGGAACACACTGGGGATGAACCCACTAATTAAAAATACTCTTATGAAGTATTATACCATGTTAGGAGTTTACAAAATAGAATGCATATGCATCTGGGCACACTTCCTAGAGCTCACTGCTCAAATACAAAAAAGGCTCATTGCCTATATGACAAATACAATAACTTTCCTGGAGGTTCACTTTGGATATATAATCATGCCAGTAAAGTTTCATGGCAAGGTCAAGTCTGGTTTTGAAGATACTGAATTTTCTATTTTGGCGGGGTGGTACAACAACTTTGAACTCAAATTTGAAGGCCTTAGTGGCTTTGAAAGGCGGACAAAATTTTCTTGGGATGACACTCTACCATCCAAGTTGTAGAACGCTTTGAGAGGTTTCCAAAAAGTGGTTATAATAGCCAATCGGGTACATGGTTCACAACATATGGCCTCTAGAAGTTGCACTACTTTAGGAGAAAAAGTAAAATCCCTTCAAATACACCAATGAGTGTCCAAACCAATTTGGGGGCATATTCTCAGAATATTCCAAAGTAGGGGAAAAATTATAAATTTTGTCAGCCTCAAATAAGGGGGGTTACAAATTTCTAGAAGCTTTTAGGGTGGTTAAAACTCGCAATATAAAGAAGACAAAAAGGAGTTCCCAAGATAGTTATGATGGTGCATATGGCGGCTCTAGGTTGCAGATTATTGTGATGAAAATGCCTATGTGGCTGTAGCATGTTATTTTTCTGAATATTGTAATGTTATTTCATTTAAGATAATAGAAAGCAAGTATTTTTGTTCTTTCAATTGTTCAATTCTTGTTTGTTTATTTCTATGTTGTGTTTTGTGTGTTTGGGTTAGTAAGGGGAGTACCCGTCATCAAAATAGGTGTTAAATAATGGATAGTTTGTTGGATAATTTGTGTAGGAGTGGATGGAAATTTTGACAATATTTGCACAAACCTTAAAGGATGGTGGAGCAATGGAGTAATAGGATAATTTGGAGTTAAAGATTTTGATGGAGGAAAGGATGTGAATTTTGGGAGAGAAGGACCCAAAATAGTTGAAAGAAGTGATGGAGGATTTAATATAGTAGATTTTTGGACATAGGGACCCAAAATAGATTTTGAAGATGGAAATTTTTTTGATAGAGGATTGGAGGAAGCCTTTGGAGTAACAAGATTGGGTGAAAATTTTGATTTTTCTTTAGGATGCAAGTCTTGTATAAGAGACTTGCGAACCCATGTAGTTTTTTATTTTTTATTTTCTTTGTGGTTCTTTGGAATGCATTGCTTCAATGATAAATTTGGGAGTCCACATGGATTTTTATTTTTATTTTTACTTGATTACCCTTTGTGGCCTTTTGGGTATTTATTTTTTCTTTTGGATCAAAATTTTATTTTTATTTACATGTCTCTTGACTATGACATGTTGATCTTTGGATGTATGTATATTTTTGGACTTATGGAATTTATACTTTTCATCCAAATTGCTTCCAAGAATATTGAGATTCATGAATGGATAAGAATTATATGGAGGTATTTTGGATGATTTCATGTAGATAGGTGGTTAATGAAAGTTTTTTAAGGATGTCTACCTTTTTTTTATCTTGATTTTATGGTAGGGTAAGTAAATTGTGAGATAGGGGTGATACGAATAGTTGATGGAGGGATATAAGGACATAAGATAGATGGCAGAGTTGAAGGATTTGGGTTTTGGGATATAGGGACCCAACAATGGATTTGTAGGATGGGGAAGGTATATGTTTGGGTTTTGATGGAGGAATATAAGATTTAGGAGGGATACCAACATCTTGAGAGTGAGATATGTAGTAGAGGCCATGATAATTAGGATTTGGTATTATCTAAAGGGATTCTAATATACCTAGTTTATCGGTGCCCAACCCTTTGGATTGATATTTAATGTTTTGGAAGATGTTTTTAGCAAAGGGGTGCTTGTTACTTTGAAATGAAGATGTAGGCCAGGGATAAATTTAAGAAACCCCATCCTAGGAAAATTTGTAAAATCTTGGCGAATCCAACATTTTTTTTTTTTTTTTGGGGGGGGGGNAAGAATTAATATTGTTGACAAAAATTTTTTAATTTGAAAAGAAAAAAAGTATTAATTTATACTGGTGATTTTTTTTCAATTGTATGAAAATTATAGAAAATCCTGGCAAATCTTTCATTATTGAAGAAAGTTGCAGCCACAAGCACACATACCTAGTAACCATCATTTTACCATTGTTCTTAAATGGAGCCTAATATATTATCAGAATCGAAGATTAAATTTTTGCCACTTTTATCGACACAATTTCCCCCTAAATTATTCAATGGGGGTTTGGGGGCAGTGCCCCCAATACGGGCTCAAGGGGCAGCACCCCTTACGTGGTTCAAGGGGAGCGCCCCCAAAAGCTCAAACAACTTTTACTATTTTATTAAGATGCCATGAGTTAATTTTGTATCGAATGACATGTACTAACCCCATTTTTTGTAACCGTTGATCCTAGATCAATGGTATGAATTCTATTTTGGGCCAAAGTTTTAAAGGATACAAAGTTCCATAGAAAGTATCTCAATAGAGACACATGTCAAATATATTTCGGGCCAAACTTTTAAAAGATACAAAGTTCCACTGAAAGTATCTAGAATAGAGACACATGTCAAATCTATATACTTCACCCATTCCCTAACCTTAAATGTTGACTACATATTGGTGAATATGGTCATCAAGTAAGACTCACTTCTAAAATTGCAGGCAAAAATATTAATAAATCCTTTGGAAAATGTAGATTCTATGAGAGAAATCTTTAAATATATGAAATTAATTAATGAAAACAATGGTGAATTGAATTTCATTGACCAAAAATTTATAAAGTCAGGGAAATCTGACCACCCCAGTTGGTCCCATTTATTTGCCAATTTTGAAATCAGAGATACAAAATATTCACCAATTGGTGAATATTTTCGACTAAAGTTATCCTTAATGCAATTCCATGTTGAGGTGGAGGAGGCATGTCAGAAATTATAGGATCACAAAGTAGACCAGACCAAATTAAAGTATATGAACCAAGTTGATATGTAAGGGTATCATTATTGGATTGCATAGGGGTGATGGGAACTTGAGGAGGTTTTTTAGGTTCATGAAGGGGATTAGGAGAATTATGAAAAGGAGATGAAATGATACTTTGATCTTGACATAGTAGGTGATCATTGGAAGTGATGGAAGGGATATCATGATATTCCTTGGGAGTTGGATTTGGAATAGGAATAGGGAGGATACTTTACTCTTGAGATGGAAGGGGATCATCTTGGAATAAATGAAAAGGTATGAGGGCATCATCATGACATTCAAGGGAGATGGGATCTTGGTCAGAATTTTCATGGGATTAGATCATTTTGGTATCTTGATCTTGATTTATCATTGGAATTTCTTCTTCATGCTTTGGATTATCCTCTCAAGACATTGAACCACTACTAAGGATGAGATATAAATTTGGATATGCATAGGGATTCTTGGAATGAGTCCATGCTTTAGCATGATAGAGATGGGTCTTAAGTAGGAATCTCTAGGGTAGGTATGTGTAGATTCTATATAAAGTGATTGGTTCTAATTCCCTTCATTGCCAAGTGGTGAAAATTTCATATGCCCGCATGCTCTTTTCAATAACTCACCCCATTTCAAAGTTAAACCCCTCAAATTCCCGACACGAGTTGACCCAGTGGGATGCCTAAAACCCTTGCTTGGAGCCTCTCATTCTTAGCACCTACAGATGTGGAATGTGTTCCAAAACTAATCTCACCATCAAAGGGGGTCACCAATAGAATATGCAAGGAATATTTTGTATCATAGGACATCCGCAACAAATGTCCTTTTGAATAGGTGTCAAAAGAATCATCCTTTCACCAATGTAATCATGATCCTTTTTTTTAACTTCCCATAATGATAACCTTTTCATCTATAGATGGTAGGCAATCTTCTAATGAAAAATAGAAAGTATACATTTGCCTCACGTCATGAGATAACAAGCAAACAATGCCCAATTTTTTGGCATGCCGATGGATTGCAACATAAAATGATCATTATTTTTTATCAAAAGGGGCCAGAGGTCATTCTTATAAAACTAAGAGGCCTACATTATTTTGGAGGATTTTCATTTTCTGTTGGAATGATATTCTCATAAAACAAGGAAGATAGAATATTTTTTAGGAAATATTTGTAAATTCATAGAGGTTTTAATTTTTTTGAAAAGGACTCCATGGATTTTTATACGGAGGTGTATGTTCTAGCATTTTTATCTTGGAGCTTACTCTCCATCCTTGAAATGTTTTCTCTTAATGAAATATGGGGACTATGGTTGTGTATCCTTTCTCTTTTTGTTAATTATAGTTGTATGTGTTAATTTTGGCCTTGTTAATCAACCACACACTTCAACATAGTCCTTCTTCACCAAGTACATACAAGACTGAATATGAGATTATTCATCTTATCTGTCTGCGTGATTTGACCTGTTGCCTTCTATCTAGATGGGGTTTTTGAAATTGCTCTCAGAACGAGAGTCTCACAACCATGGACCAATCTGAGAACGAAGGATTTATCATGATGACTGCAATATAATGCAAGATTATGCTAAGAAATGAAAGATGTGAGATAATCTAAACATGATTGCTAAATGCCATTATTCTAGAAATTGAAGTTATGCTATTGCAAAAATGAAGTTATTCTATATGAAGCATGACAATAATTCAGTATTCTAACAATGCATATTTTCTCTAAGAATTCAGGGGGTTTTGAATGAAGAATGAGAGTTCTTTTATAGACTCTGAGAGGATCATAATAGAAACTTTCCTTTTTGAAATAAAACAAAATAGAAAAGCCAGTTAAAAACAGAAAGCTTATTGAAAAGAATTCAATAAATTGTTTTCTTCCTGCTTTAACGGTTTTATCTCTTTGATTTAATATTGTTTTATTTGAATTTAATTGTTTTATTTCTCTTTAAAACATAATTAATTCAAAGCTTCCATTTCTGAATAGAGATAAGATTTTTGATAGAATATTCAATTAATTAAATAAATATGACCTCATAATTTCTTTTTCTCAATTATCTGAATAATTAAGTTTAATTATTGAAATGAGGATATTTATTTAATAATTAAATATTATTTAATTCCTTTTCATGTGTCTCAGCTAAAGAGGGTGAATTTAATTTAATTAAATTGCTAGGACTTTATTAATTAAATTAATTCGATCATAGGGTTTG